>CM053786.1:768058848-768658848 GCA_028749045.1 Cupressus sempervirens
TAACCTATAATAGATCAAAAATAAATATGTAATTAAATACCACATGCAAGAGAATAGACAACATACCCACAAAAATGTAACACAATTCATATGCTAGGAAACCCTCATTGAGGTAAAAATCTAGCCTCCAAAAACATCCATCACCATGTATTATTCAACAAAACATCATTTCAATACAACTTAAAAATCCTTCAAATTCATAGAAACAAGCAATTAATCCATGTGAACAAGCTTGAATCCATATATTCCATGCCATGCTTCCAACCTTGATAGATACTCCCTTGGATAACCTATCTCACCTTGCCTTGCTCAACTTGTCTCACAACTTGACAACTAAACTTGTGGTTTCTTTTATATCACTAAGCTCCCACAACACTAGCAAGTGGTATTACATAAACCATGTGCTACCTAACCTATTATTGACCCACATTTAATATTTGATATTGAATTATTTTCCCTAATTAAAAATAATTAGATAAAATATTATCACAATGTGCAAATACAACACATTAAGAATATCCCATGGGAAACTCTCCGTTGTGTACATCTATGTAGGTTCTCTTAGGTGGAACATTACACAATAAATTGAACAATACAATATAATAATATTATGAAATGTTTTCAGCACTCACAATCTCAATAGTTGTAGAATTCTAGATTAGAGACTCTCTCCTTTCAATAGGATTGTATGGGTTAAAATTCACAAGGATGGGAAAGAATTTTAGATGTGTAACATTTTTGCCCCTAATGATCATAGGTATAGTATAGATTATGGGATTGGATCTATGAACTTCCCAATTTTCCTTAGGTTATAAGAGTGTTTCATGTAATAATTTAGGGTTAAACACTTTTGAGTGGAAAGGAAATGAAAGGTTCTACTGGAACAAAATAGTAAACAAGTTGAGGGTCAGTGATCCGCTAGAAGGAGAAAAGGAGAACCATAAGGGAATTTTCTCTACTTGGTAAAATTTTGAAATAGGAGGAAGGAAGATTTATTATAGGATAGACTAGTTCTATGCCAATAGGGAGTTCTTCATATTTTCTGTGGGCTCCCAAAATGCACCTACAAGAATTACCCCTTACTTTGTGTTTGATCATCACCCTACTAGGGTAGATCTCAAGAGAGAAAAAATAGTCATGATAGCTTCTATTTTAACACATCATAATTGAATAATGAATATGTTAATATTGCTCTAAACATTATCGATTGGTTCAATAGCATGATAGGGAGAAAAAACCCTACCATTGAAAATTGGGACCAAAAGAAAAAATCTTGGAAAACCTTATTCCCAATAGTAGGAAAAAAGAAAGCAATATATGGAAGAAAAGAAGAACTTAAACTACAAAATGGGCTTATTGAAGTAGAGGCTTCCCTTTAGAATAACTTGGGTTGTGAGGCATTGAATGAAAGAGTGCTTTTCATAAAGATTTCTTAAGAAAATATCAATATCACTGAATACAAGGAGCAAAAGCTAGAGCTAGAATCAACTGAGCCATCCTAGAAGACAAGATATCTAAATTTACTTCTTCACCATTATTAAGATGAAATAATCCTAGGAAAAAATTTATTATATTAGAAAATACAACAAGGAGATGAAAAACTAGTGGGACATACTCTAGGATTTTGTAGGTTCTTACAAATATTTGGTCACATCAAAAGAATGAGAGACTAAAATGGATAATGCAAGGTGTGACATAGAAAAGCTAGTCCCAAAGAAACCAATTCAAGGTGGCATTCTAGAGCTAGAGAAGGGAAAATTAGAAGAATAGGTTCTTAGAGAAGTTCAAAACATTAGCAATGATAAAGCACCAGGTCCAAATGGCCTACCTATTCAATTCTAAAAATGGAATAGTGAGTGAATTGAAATGGATCTGTTGAAAGTTTATAATGCCTTTACAAAGGGCACCCTTAGAGGAAACATTAATGTTGGTGTAATTAAATTACTCCCCAAAGAAGTAGATGAAAGTATGATTAAAAATTCAAGGCCAATAACCCTCTTTAATGTATGATATAAGATAATGGCTAATATTTTGGCTAATAGGCTAGAAAATGTTTTTCCTAGAATTATTAACCAAAACCAAACAAGATTTGTGAAAGGAAGCTATATCTTACAAAACCTAATGACATGTTGTGAAGCACTTTACTAGGCCAAAGAAAACAATCAGAAGTAATGGATGGTGCTAATAGACTATAAGAAAGCTTAAGATAGGGTAGAGTATGGATTTATTACCATGATGATGAAACACTTGGGATTTACAAAAATTTATTTTTACATAAGATACAAAATTATTTCAAGGATGCAAATACATGCATTGAGATCAATAGATGTAGGTCCAATAGCTTCTTATTCACTATATCTATTAAGAAATGATGTCCTCTTGCACCTACACTATTTGTAATAATAGATGATACCCTTGAGTACATACTAAGTGACATGGAATTTCACCTAAAGTGAAAGGCATATCCTTTTTCCAATAGTGTGGAAGTTTATAATATCTAGTCTGGAGATAATACAACCATCAACTTGATTATGGAAAAAAATATATATTCAAAATCTTATGGTGAAATTGGACCTATTTGATAAATCTTCTGGCATCAAAGGGTCTCTCTACAAGTCTATCATAATAGGATGGTAAGATAATCACCCTCTCCTCACATGAACAATGCAATCTGGCTTGGGGTGGTCCTAATCACATAGTCAAGTATTCAGGAATTCTCTTATCTATATCCTACAACTTGGGAGAAATTTGGAATTGGGTAAGGAGTAAACTATATAAAAAGTTTAATAAGTGAAATGTCAAGCTCCTATCTTTTGTAGGTAAAGTACAAGGTTTCTAGAAGATCCTCTCATCCTACACTATCTACTATGCATAATCATGAATGGTCAACTAGAGCCAAATAAACTAGATTCAAAAGATGCTAAAATATTTCTTGTAGTCAAATGGAAAAGGTAACCAAAAACCACATGCATTGACGTGGAAATGGTGCATGATGAGAAAAACATTGGGAGGATTTGTGTCAAAAGATCATAGAACCCAAGGCTTGTCAATAACAAGTAAATGTATTTTAAGAGCCATAGAAGGAAATGATCCATGGAAAGTTTTGATTATGAAACATATTTCAAGATGACATCCAACCAAAGCCTCCAACTAGAAAAGATTAGACATAAGAGACTTTTTGTCAAACAAATTTGCAATTAAAGTAATATTTAGAATTTTTATCAACAAAAATAGGGTGACCATTAATCAAAAGGAAGTTTGTGGATAAAATTCCATTAGGTGGAATCTCAATTATAGGGAGAAACCACTAACACTCACTCAAGTATTCTCTACCAAAAAGTGGGAACCGTCAGACATTAAGACATTTTATGATATTATCATGGATGGACACCTTTTTTATTGGGAATATCTAAGTACCAGATTCAACCTTCCATCCACTTAGGAGAGAACCTACAATTTTGCAATAAATTCTTGTAGGTATCTATTATTTCCTAAATCTCATGTGATCAGCCATAATAGGCCTTAATCCTACATATGGAGAGATGAAACCCTTTTTCCCCTTACAAAAGCCAAAATTTTATGAAACTTTATTACTACCATGAATGAAAACTATTTCCACCTTAGTAGCTCTTGGAACCTTAAAATTTAGTAATAAAGAGTGGAAAACTAATCTAATTAACTCATGAGATATACCCATTAAGCCTAAGAAAATTTTCTTTTTTTGACACCTCTTTTTGCATAGGTTTCCAGTTCTTAAGCTAGATAAGGATTTAAAAATTTTCACTTGCTATATAAAACCTAAAATTATTTTACATATTTTCTTTGATAGCAAGGAAGTAACTAAATACCAAGAATAGTTGTAATACTGTTTGGTCTATAATTTTAGTTGAAATTGTATGGCTTTTGTAGAAAACAAAATGATAACATTTATGCTGGAATGGATAAGAATCTTACTAAGTCTCTCAAGACACTCATGTATTTTATCATATATATTCATATTACTCTCATTTTAAAGGTGGAAAAAAGAAAATTCAAATAATTTCTAAACAAAGGAGCTACCATCATGTTGAGAAGAGAAGTGATTATCAAATGTATTACTGAGGATAATCTTTTCGTCCCTCCAAAAGTTAAACAAACCTTAAGGGGAGAAAATGAGATGATTAGAGATATAAAAAAAAATATCCCCCTTTTGTAGTAGTTATAGTCACAATACCTCTACCAATCATGATTATAATTGTTATCTAGACCCTAAAGGTTGGATAGCCATAGTCTCCAAAGATTTGGTCTTAGAGAGATAGTATCTTAGAGTCTATACCTATGTGTAAAGTTGTGCTTTATAAATAATTTTTTAAAACCATGTATATGGTCTTAAGTAGAAACTTCATGGTCAAAATCACTTGATTGAATTGATCCTAGAGCTAGTATAATGGATATGATGTAATATAGGTTATACTTTATGCTCAATAGAAAAAAAAGATCATCATTATCTCTTTTTACTTGATCTTATTAGGAAATATTTATTTGCATGTATAATCACATGTACTACCCCATGTACTAAATAATTTCTAGATTTCTTCTAATATGTTGGTCTAGATAAAGTTAATCTAGATCATAAACATTATCTTGAAGTTTGTGTATAAGTTACCAAATAGATGAGATTTAAGTGGGAATCTTAGTTTTCATTACACTAGACACATGGTAATAACTGACAAGATTGAGATATTTTCTAGTAATTTAACATTTTGGCTTGATGGAGACCACTCACATTGAAAGATTCTTATGGCCCACAACAAACATGTTATGATTATAGTAAATATTTATGAAACTTCTATTTAGTAGTTCTAGTTTTTATTGAGAACAAAAGAAAGAACCAGAAATTTGTTTCCCAAATTCAAAGGAAATTTAAAATATGGATGAAGGTATAAGAATGTGTCCTTGATGTCTATTTAAAATATATTCTATATAACCCTATCTTATACTTCAGACATATTTGAATTGATAACTCTCAATAGGAAATGTTCTATGTTGAGAACAACCTCCAAAGAAACTAACAATTTACCAGCCAACATAGACTATTATGTTATTTGGTAGAGAACTTTAGTAGATATTGGAGATGTAGATGAGAAATATCTCAACTTACATGGTATCAAAGCCAATATAGGAGAATCGCACATTGAGAGTGTGGCTTAAGAGTGATATTTGTTAGTAGTAAAATAGAGAGTGATCTAGAAAAATTTGGGCATCTAACCATTAGAAGATTCCATAATATAATACCATATTGTATAATCTATATTTGGGATAGAACCAAAGGACCATATATAATGTTGTAAATATGAATAAATTATTGCATGTTTTAGTTAGTAGAAGAATATTAAGATAAATATGTATAAAAAACAAATATAATATAATATAGAGTAGTGACTTGGCTAAAGTGAATGCATAAAGGAGATATAATAAATATAATTTACATATGATTATTGACAATGAGTAAAAATTATTTTGGGGTTTCAAATATAAATATAATTTTTTATTTTAATCAATAGGAATGAGTCCATAGTAAGAAAAATACAACACTATAAATGTTAAGAGTAAAGAACTTCTATATGCAACCTTGAAGTATCTCACTAAACTTCCATTTATAAACTCTAGCTAACACATGTTAAACTTTATTAGGAAATGTTTCCACTTTATATGCATACTAGATTGATAATAAAATGAAAATATATGGCATCATTAATTATATCAGTATAAAATTGTATACTCATTTTGTTGCATTTTAACCTTGCATTCCTAATTGTGTTTGATTCTATTAGTAGTGGCTCAGAACAAAGAATTCAAATACCATTCTAACAATCAGCCCTTGACATGAGATAGCTTGTTAGGTCAATGACAACTAGGGATCCCTTTGTCTAAGTCAATGGTTTCTAGGGTACCCTTGACTTAGGTTAACTGATCCTAGGGTCTTCTTTAGTAGAACCAAGGTTTCTTTTAGTACCATTGACCTCCCAAAAAGGGATTAATATTGGACACTATAAAAGCTAGATTAAAGGAGTGAGAATTCCTCTTTCATATTGGCATTCTTCTCAAATAGGGACATTTTTTTAATTGAGGAAAGATATAAAAGAAATCCTTAATCACTTATTTGGAACACCATGTAATTAGAAGAACAAAACACATATCTCCACATATCTCCTCATATCACTTATTTGGAACACCATGTAATTAGAAGAACAAAACACATATCTCCTCATATCTCCTCATATATATATATATATATATATATATATATATATATAAAATTAAAAAGTTAAGGTAAGAAATTAAATTTTAAATCTCAAGTATGAAGATCATAGATTCCATGATCAAACATTTTAGAATTCAAATATAAAAGTAAAAAAAAATTGCCTTTGTGAAGTCTATAAAGAAAGGGAGACCCATGAAGGAATTTCAATCAAGAAATTCAATGTAAATATAACCTCTACTACATTAAATCTTGCTTTCAAATATTTAATCTATTATTTTTAATTCATAGCCAATTTAAAAGAGCTAATGTTTGACAGATGAAAAGCCATTATTTTAAAGCATATTATGATGATAATGAAACCTCTACATAAGAATTTGGAAACCACCTAGTAAAGCTTATTGATGACATATAAAAGCTTCAACAATGGATAGGTCAATAATACTAAAATATTGAGGCAATACTTCTAGTTGATGGATAGATGTGGCACAAAGTATTGTATGTCATTGCTCATATTGTTAAGACCTATTTTATGCATATGAAAAATGATGTCAAAGATGTTAATTAACATCACCCTACATATCAAATTGAGACTTAATTTCATATGGTTACTTAATTCTTAATATTTATGCATATACATTTGCTTCTTTACCTACCTCTATTAAAAAATGTTAATGACAAACATGTTATATTTGGAGGATTCTCTATCAATTAAAAATCATATCTCGAACTCTTTTGGCAAGCCTTAATTTGTCTCCTAATCATATTTGTTTCCCACATTACCATAATGTTCCATATTTCTCTACTCCATTTCTCTATCAACATATAACAATGTTGCACCTACTTCATGATAAAATATGTCAAATATCAATTTACTCATAAAAGTCATTGTTAATAGGATAGATGAAATTCTCATTCATACAACAATAATTCTTATCCATAAACAATTTTTTTAAATATTTCCATATGATATATAGATAGAAAATTTGTGGTATATTATGCATATATATGTTGAAATCCATCTTTTTATTGATGTTAACATATTAATACTATTTGAAACAATGTTCCCATGATGTTCAATGACATGTTTAGTTTACTATGGCTACTATAATAAAGATCCAATTTTGCAAATTGATGGTTTGATTTAGGAATGCATGTTGTGGATTTGTTTAATTTATGGACATTCACATGTTGATTTGAGAGATTTATTCTTTTCTAAGTTGAAACATATATTTTCATATTTTGGTTTGGTGAGGTTTTTTATTTTAATATCTTGGTATTTAGACTTTGGGGTATTTTTAGAACATGGATGTGTTCTCTTAACTTGACTGGTTCATGATTTGGACAATTCTAAGATATTTTTATTCATCAATTGAGATTCTTATTAGTGTTCTTGAGATTGGGTGGTGATTTATGAGATAGAGATTTTGTGAATTTTACAATGGTACTTAATTATGCTTGAATTAATTTTTCTAGATTCTTTTCTATTCACATAGTTTTGGATCCTATCAATTATAGTGATTGCATTCAGTAATTTTTAGGGGGGAACATCTTCATGTTCTTGGATGACATGATGGTGCAACATGTTGCGAAGGATAAAGTTTGACTATTGGATGTGTAGACTTCTTAAGGTTGAAGATTTGAATCATTTATGTGTCTTGGCTTCCATAATTTGGATCACATTGAATATTGCATTATTTATGGTTATCTTTTATAATTAGGTGGTAAAAGTTTTAGCTAACCTTGAAAGAATAGGTTGATGAATTGTATAGATTTAAATGTATGCTTTTATAGATAACATGTGAATATGTACAAATGGATACATGGTATAAAGTCTACAAGTATGTATGAGTCGAAGATGTAGTTCAAGAAAATATATGAGGTTTTATTTTTGTAGTTCAATTAAAATAACCCTAGTGTACTAAATATTCTATTATTGAGTTCATGATCTACGAAATATTATGCATTGTTGATTATAATCAATGATATTACTGCAAGGCAATAAGCCTTTCTTTGGGATGTATCCCTTATTATATTTAGTAGTAAATTTTAGGAAATGTGCCTAAATACACATGCATTCAATTGTGATAAATTTAACATGGCATAGTATTTTAAAAGAGTAAATTGTCTTGTAGCTTCCATCCCCAGCATGGTTTTTCCCTAAAAGGATTTTCATGAAATAACTCTTGGTATTATTACTTTTTTAATGTGTGGTAGATCTATTTTTTAATGTTCATTATTCAAAATTGTTGTACAAGGATAAATATTGTTAAAGGTTTATAAAATAGAAGCAACTAATTCACTTCACTCCTCACTTAGTTGTGTGTGTGTGTTTCCTTATTTATGTGACCACTTTATTAAGATATTACCCACATTCTTTCCCCTTAGTAAATAGAAATTTCATAGTTTGAGTTATAAAATGGAAAAGGTAACTACTTGACTCATGTGAAAATATTCGAACCCTCAATTAAAAACTTGAAAAATGATCTTTTGCTCACCAAAAAAATAACACACCATTACAAATAATTCTTTTAAAAATTTCACTAGTGCATTCATGGAAAACTTTCAAAATAACATTTTTCCTCAAAGTAATTTGATTGAGTTGATTCATTGTGAAAAGAATAGAATAAGTGACTGATTTTATTGGTAGATGAGTATGTGTAGGATCATGATATACCAAATTGGCACTGTAAGTCGCAATGAAAATTTAGAAAATTAAGGTTACAAAAATTGACATAAGAAATTGAACAAGTTATCAATCTTATATGAAAAATATGTAAAAAGATAATTTGTATAGAATTGAATCTACTATCTATGCTACTATCTATTTTTTGAAAACAAAATATCTATATGGTGAAAATCTCAAATTCCAAAAAAGTAGTACAATATTTTCAAGAAAAGGTTTAAATTAGGTGTATGCCTGACCACCTAAAACACAATAAAATGATGATCTTTTTCTAAGATTATAGAAAGAATTAGTAGACTCATATCAAGATGTAATACATATTTGTTTGTAATTTTTCTCCAAGTAAATAATTAATTATAAGTTGTTTTCTACAAATTTTCTAGAATGTAATGTTTGGCCACCTTATCCTAGTCTAAACATTACCAAATTGAAAATTAAAAAATTAAAAATTTCATGTAGTCAAAAAATTATAGATGTTGACACATATCCAATTCAATAAATGTATGTTAGAGTGGGGTTGTTGTTGCACCAAAAGATGGATCTATCAATGGCCAATACAACCACTCAATTTATAATACACATGAGGTGGTTGATCCCTTGTCACAAATCCCTAGGGGAGTGCTAAATGTTTTTCCAATAGTTATACCATTTGAAAGGTATAGTTATTTTTTAAATTAGTCTATCAATGAGGACTAAAAAGATAAAAATTAGGTATTTGTCATTCCACATTACACACAATCAAATAATAATTATTTTTTATGATATTCTAGATATAAATAATAGAATCATCTCCAAATTTGACTTTTTTATAACTTGTTTCCAAGTAAATAATTAATTATGATTTTTCTAGATAGAACTTTTCTATAATATAACAATTACCTTTTTTGGCCACCTCAACATAGTCTAAACTTCATCAAATTAAAAAATTATTTTTAACAAGCAAAGAATAGAATGTGACTCATATTTCAGATTTAAAAAATGTTATAATTTTTGAAAATTATAGTTATTTTAAATTAGTATCTAAATTAGAAATACTTTTTCACATTGCCCCTTTTTGCGATACAATGATCTCACACATTCCTAGATATTAAAATTTAGATTGACAAATTTTCTATTCTATTTTGCATGGTGATTTTAAATAATTTTTATTTCTAATTCACAAAAGGATAATATGGATAATACTTTATTTAATGTGTTTACATCTTAAGAAAAACTCTATATGGCTCTTCATAATTATTAGCTTTAAGTGGACCTATTTTGAATCATCTCCGTCAATGACTTGAATTCATACATATAACATTAAATGATCCTTTCAAAAGTTTCATAAGAAAATTAAAATGGTTGCCAGACCATCTAGCATGGTTGCTTTATCATAGCTCTTTGGACATCATAATTTTAATCCTCTTTGTAGTTTATTTCATAGTGTTGGGATAGATAATAGTGCAAATTTATTCTTTCTATAATAGGTGAAATTGTTTCCCTACTATTGGTAGTCATCAAAATTTACAATTCTTTGTCTTATTTGACTAAAAAACTCCATATGGTCATAAGAAAAAAATTGTGATTTTACATTTAGTAATTTGTTTATACAATTATTTAGAAACTTAATTGATAAATTTTTCTTTGTATATTTATTTTGATCTAAACTCTCTCTCTCTCTCTCTCTCTCTCTCTCTCACACACACACACACACACACACACACACACACACACACACACACACACACACACACACACACACACACACACACACACAAATATGGTGAGGTGAGTGTTCAAATCATTAATTTTTTGGTGTCATCCTTTTATGAAGGAAATGACTAACAAAAGTATAATCGTTCAACTTCAATGACATAAAACTGGTATTATTATTTAGAATTTGAAAATAAAGTAAACTAATGAAATGTGTAGAAATGGATTAAATTTTGGATTATTATTTTTAAAAATTATTTGGAATAATAATTGATATATTTTCTTAATATTTATGGATAACTTTTTAGTTGTTGAAAAACATTGAAAATTAGGGGTCTAGTTCCCACCACAAAATAATATGAGAATAATTTGTTTTTTGTTTGATCTTAGATTAGGTTATAGATGACATATATAGCTATGTCAATAAAAAATAAAAATTGGATTTTGATCTATATTTTCTTTTTTATAACAATTCAATTTTCAACTGGCCTAAAATTGATAATTTTCACCTTCCACCACATTTTTCAAAATAAATCTATTCTAACCAAAAAAAATACATTATAGAATATGAATCTCTCATCTAGAATGCCATGTGCTTCTTAAATTTTTTTGATAAGATTTACTATCATTTTATTTCTCAATACCAATATCTTTTGGAGTGTTAAAATACATACTTATAGTATTTTTTAATTACAATATACTATATCTAATGAAAACCTTATAAACTCGATATGAGGATATTATTGAATTTGAGATCTATAAAATGGTGTTGCTATTTTACTAAAAACATATAAAATATGCATTTAATAGACATTTCCAATTGGAAAAGTGTGAGAACGTATATAACTTACCTAGAATGAATTTATGTAGACCATATATTTCAACAAAAGTGATTTTTAGATAGAAATATTGAAATTTAGTTTTTCTAACAAGTCAAAAAGGTGACATAGGTTTGTACTTTTACCTCTTTAATAATGACTTTACACATGTTTTTTATTTTCAACTGATTAAACTCGTCTTCTTCAATCTTACAATGCCCTAAAATCTTCTAATCACAATCATTTTCTACTTGTGGATTTCTCTTTTGACCATCTTCTTGTCTTTTCACTCTTCTCCAAAAACTACAATTTCCATAAATACATTCAAATAAATACTTACTTTCAATAACTTCACTATATCCCAATATTGACTTAGTTGGTGTTTGATGCCACTTTAATGAAAATGCTCTCTCTCTCTCTCTCTCTCTCTCTCTCTCTCTCCTCTCTCTCTCTCTCTCTCTCTCTCTCTCTCTCTCTCTCTCTCTCTCTCTCTCTCTCTCTCTCTACCATCCTCTTGTCTGTTCACTTTTCTCCAAAAACTACACCTTCCACAAATACATTCAAATAAATACTTACCTTCAATAACTTCACTATATCCCAATATTGACTCAGTTGGAGTTTGATACCACTTTAATGAAAATGCTCTCTCTCTCTCTCTCTCTCTCTCTCTCTCTCTCTCTCTCTCTCTCTCTCTCTCTCTCTCTCTCCTCTCTCTCTCTCTCTCTCTCTCTCTCTCTCTCTCTCTCTCTCGATTTCATTTACTCTTTAGTACACTTACAATACATGGTTGTAAATATTGATTTAGGAAATGATATAAATATCCAACTACTGATAAACAAATAGTTAACTATATTTACCTTCATTAATTTCTTTGAAAGAACATAAAATAGAATCTTGATTACAATTCACACAATAAGTTTAAATAATTTTAACTAAGATATATTAATTTAAATAATTAAAAAAAAAGGTCATCACATACTACTTTTATTAGGGAAAAAAGAATATATTAATATAATCTACATCCTGCATTATTTGGAACATAACCATTTAAAAATCTAATAATTTAAAATTCAAGTATGGTAAATTAAGCATTACAATTTATTAATTGGTGTTTTATAAGTTTTTTTCATATATAAGTGATCATAAAACATTTTTTTGGGATAAAGATCTATGATGAACTAGAATATACTAGTCATAAAATATGTAAGATAAGAAGTCAATCTAGCTTATCATAGAAACATGACCAAAGAGATAGAACAACAAAAAAAGAAATATTGTAACAATACAATCTACCATTTAAGGAAAATATTTTAAAGAATATATTGAGTACAATTTCTACAACATGACATCATTTAGTGCATGTGTTCTTTAGTTGTTAAGGTGATAGAGATCATGGCATACTTTTGTATCTACTTAAAGATCTTTTCAATGATGCTTTCCCTCCTCATATTGGAGGGGAGCTAATTTTATATATGCACATGACTCAATCAACAATATAGTTATTTCAATAATCATAGTATCATAAAACAACATAATTCATTCACTAGCCTCACCATTTCAACAAATTCACATTTATCTTTCCAATCAATATATAACCAACATTTTCAATTTCTTTGTTATAAAAGAGGATAACAATCATAGTATAAGTATTTAGGATTGGTAGTTTTGGTATTATAATTTGAAACACTTACCAAATTATTTAACACCAAAAATTTGACTAAAATAATAGGATGTTACTTTGTCCAAAAACTAAGTTTTACAAGTGACATGGTGGTTTCATATCTTATTAATTGTGCTTCATGGTTCAATTTAAAAAATAAAATTGGTCACCTGATATGTTTGGTGTGCCGCTTGCTTCATTATAATAGGATTCTCTAGAATTAACATACTTGTATGTATTGATATTATACTTATCTTATATTTATGCTATCCATATACATGTTCTGATAACATAGTTGTAGATCTTATACTTCTTCAAAATTATTATTATGGTGGTAAATATAATACTTCTTAATTTCTATATTACACTATCTTTTATTCAGGGATATTTTTGACATTACACAAGTTAGGGAAAATATTTATTAACATCTTTCTATTTGCATTAAAATGTTTTCTCAATAATATACCCTATTATTCTTTAATTTTTCTCATGATTGTATGATTTATGATTCTAAATACTTTGTGTTCTTTCCAAGGTTAATATTATTGTGCATGCAATTCTTTACCTTCCTCTAATTTGAATGTATTTTGGTAAATAAAATGAATTAAATAAAATAATAAGATAAATAATGTATGTTATTTGTGCATTGTTATATAATGATTATGACATGAAAAATGTCATTTTTAGGTAGCACAACCACACTATACCTATTATTAATTTTACTACTCTAGATAATATCCTTCTTCTGTCACATGTAAAATAATTCACAATCTCATTTGAGTTAGATTCATTTTATTATTATTATGTATAAAATAGTTTATTTTTTATTACCTAATTTATGATTATTCTCTTTATATCATTTTTGTACTTTTACAGTCTCTTTTCAATGAAGGATACTCTTTTTCTTTTATAGGAAATAGTTTTAAAAGTGACAATCATATCTTTATTTGTATTATTTGTAAGAGTGTTAAAATAATTACATCTTGTCTATTTAAGATTTACATGCATCCCCATGGTAATCACTTGTAGCAACTCAAAGTGAAGGAGAATTGAATGGACAAATCGGTTACTTTGCACCTTCACCTATATTAGATCAACTATAACAAGGATTTCTTTTTCAATGAAAGATATATATTAGTTGCATGGTTTCTACTAATAATTAGCATATAATTAAAGCCCCATGTGTCTCTATAAATACTAATAATTAAACATTAATATTTAATCATGCATTCATCCATATCCCACCCCATATTAGATCTACAAGTTGCCAAATAACATTAAACACTTGTACAATAATTAATCCAAAAATTGATTAAATTTGTTATTTTAATTTAGTGTCAATGTCACCTTCTTGTCTTATTATTTGTCTCAAATGGAACAACAGTTGTTACATTTGTGACCCTTTGAGATGAAGTGAAAAGGGTGATCCAATTACGTCATGAGACTAATGAGTATCATTTAACAAGGGCATTAATACAATCACTATACAATATGATAGTTTATTATCTCATTATTTACATCCATGAACATTGAAAATGCCTCTTCTATGTGTAGGTCATTGCATTAATATT
This sequence comes from Cupressus sempervirens, assembly GCA_028749045.1. Classification (NCBI taxonomy): domain Eukaryota; kingdom Viridiplantae; phylum Streptophyta; class Pinopsida; order Cupressales; family Cupressaceae; genus Cupressus; species Cupressus sempervirens. Next base: position 768,073,517 of record CM053786.1, read on the forward strand.
TGAATATTTTGACAAAAGAGTACTATATTCCTGCCCTAGCCAAGCTTATGAAGGAAAAAAAAATTATTCTGCAAAAAAAATATTAATTTTTTAAGATAGTAGATATAAACATTATAAAACTTAAACCAACACTTATGTTGATTAAATTAGAAAATATTACTAGCTCTAAACTATACAAGTTAAATAAATCACAGCCTAGTATCTATTCCAATGAAACAAGATTTTTGTATTCATTTAATTATTCCAAACATTTATCTCATCACATATTCTATTCCACATTAAATAAAATATATTCTTCTTTTCTAAATCATTATTATTGCTTACAATTTATCTTTTTTAGATAGTGTGCAGATGTTTCCACTCAAGAGAATTAATAATGCTTATCTCTTCGATAGGGAAGAGATCTTACTGTGCAAAATGTCAAATAGGAATAAAACAAGTACCACATAGTGGCTTAGTACTTGCCTTTAGTTTTAATATAAATATAATTTTAATTTCATAAACTAATTATAGTTTTTTAAAATATATTAATAAATAAAAAATATTTTATATTTATATTTTTTTATAGTGACATTAATTAAAATTAAAGTTAATATTTTATTAATTAATATAATTATTGATATATATGTTTTATTGCATATATATCATGTCATACTACTATATTATAAATAAATTATAATATCTTTATTATTATAATATTTCATAAATGATTACACAATATAAGAAATATTTTTTTTAATATTTTTAATTTAATGAAAAAAATTGTATTATAAAAAAAGTAATATTAAAATATTAAAATATAAACCAACCCACTTACATTAAAAAAATATTAAAAATGAATCACATTCACCTTAATAAAAAACAATTATACAATCCATCAAATCCTTTCAATATAAGAGCTAAATGAAATCACCCAATCAAATCTAAGCAAAATATTTTCTAAAAATTGTAATATTAAAAATATTGCATCTATTCTATGCAACATATTTGTTTGATAACAAAAGTTAAAATCAATTAATTCTTAATCTTACAAACCAAAAAATTTAATCACTAGTTAAGGCCTAAAATTCAAAATGTGTCACAATAGTACTTAGCCTACAAACAAGTACTAATAAAAAAAAACTTTAAATTAAGTAAATTCTGTGGAATGAAGAGTTTGGCTTTTGTTGAAAATGACAAAAAGGAAACGAGTACTCCATTCCAGTCATACACAGGGAATCTTAAAAAGATCAGCATCTAGAATATACATTCTAGAATATAATTCTCTCATCAAGAATGTCGTATGATTTTTAAATTTCTTTTTATAAGATTTACTATTATTTTCTTTCTCAAAACTAATATATTTTAGATTGTTAAAATATGTACTTGTAATATTTATTTTACTCGATATGAGGATATTCTTGAATTTGAGCTCTATAAAATTGTGTTTATATTTTATTAAGAAACTATCATTAAAAAGAGTAAGAGTTATTGAAACGTTAATTTTTTAAAACTAATTTTGCTTCTTTAGTAATTGGACATAAACTAATATAAGACATGCATTTAATAGACATTTCCAATTGAAAAAGTGTGAGAACATATGTAACTTACCTAGAATGAATTTATTTAGATCATATATTTGAACAAAATTAATTTTTAGATAGAAATACTCAAATTTAGTCGATCTAATAAGTCAAAAAGGTGACAAGGCTTTTTCCTTTTACCTATTTACAAATTACTTTACACATATTTTTAATTTTCAATTGATGAAAGTCATCTTCTTCAATCTCACAATGCCCTACAATCTTCTAATGACAATTGTTTTCTACTTGTGGATTTCTCTTTTGACCATCTTTTTGTCTTTTGACCTTTCTCCAAAAACTATCCTTTCCACAAATATATTCACATAGATACTTACTTTCAAATAACTTCACTATATCTCAATATTGACTCAACGAGGGTTTGATACCACTTTAAGAAATATGCAAACTATTAATTATTTTTTTTAAATATAGACATAAAAATTGAATTGTAACATTGACAAACTTATAATTAATTGATTTCATTTATTCTTTAGTAAACTTACAATACATTGTTATAAATATTGATTTATGAAATCATATAAATATCCAACTAGTGATAAACAAATAGTTAACTATATTCACCTTTATTAATGTCTTTAGAAAATAGAATCTTGATACAATTCACACAATAAGGTTAAAGAATCTAAATTAAGATATATTATTTTAAATGATAATATAAAAATAAAGGTCATCACGTATTACTTTTATTAGTAAAAAATGAATATATTAATATAATTTACATTCTCCATTATTTGGAATATAACCTTTTAAAATCTAATAATTTAAAATTAAAGTATGGTAAATTAATTATTACAATTTATCCATTGGTGAATTTATAAGCGTTTTTCATATATAAGTGATCATAAAATATTTTTGGGATATAGTTCTATTATGTTAGAATATACTAGTTATAAAATATGCAAGATGAGAGGTCAATCTAGGTTATCATAGAAACACAACCAAAGAGATATGACAACCAATAAAGAAATAGTGTAACAATACAACCTACAATTTAATGCAATTTTTTTAAAGAATATATTGAATACATTTCTACAACATGACATCATTTAGTGGAAGTGTTCTTTAGTTTTTACGATGATAGAGGTCATGGCATACTTTTGTATCTGCTTAGATATTTTGAATGATGTTTTCCCTCATTTTGGAGGGGGGCTAATTTTGATATGCACATGATTCAATCAACAATATAGTTATTTAAAGAATCATAGTATCATAAAACAACATAATTTATTCACTAGCCTCACACAGTCAACAAATTCACATTTATCTTTCTAATCAATATATAATCAATAGTTTCAATTTCTTTGTTATAAAAGAGGAGAACAATCATAGTATAAATATCTAGGAATGGTAGTTTTGGTATTATAACTTAAAACACTTATGAAATTATTTAATTTCAAAAATTTGACTAAAATAATAAATTAGACCCTGATCATTGTTGAGTATTGATATATATCATATTTTGGGTACTCTTGCTTAGTGCAAAGAAATTGTATTTTGTTGTAGGTATGCCTAATATGACATATCAGCTTTTAACACTTTTGTATTTTGGCAATGATTTAGATTTTTCTTGCTAGTTCTTTCTCTGATGAGCCCTTGAACTAGTTTATTAATAAATATGTTATATAAGTGGTATGTCACTTTTTGATTAAAAAATAAAATAAGATGTTACTTTGTCCAAAAACTAAGTGTTACAAGTGGCATGGTTGTTTGATAACTTATTAGTTGTGCTTTATGATTTTGAGTTAAAAAAAATTGGTCAATTGATATGCTTGGTGTGTGCATTGGTTCTTTTATAATAGGATTTTGGAATTAATTTGACTCATTAGGCTGAGTTTTTGGATGTTATTACTTCTTTAGTTACTAAAGATTAGAATAGAATGTTTTGTTCTATCCCTAATGAAGAGGAAATTTATAAAGTTGTTTATTCATTAGGAGGGGATAAGTCACCAGAGCCAGATGGTTTTCCTATGTTTTTTTTTTTTCAGAAAGAATGAAATTTGGTTGGGAAAGATGTGTGTGATGATGTTAACGAATTTTTTGGGGCTAAAAGGATGTTGAAGGAAATTAATTCAATTTTTCTATTCCTTATTCCAAAGATCCTTTGTGTAGATTCTTTGGATCAATTTAGGCCAACCAGTCTCTGTAATTCATTTTATAAAATTATTTCAAAAGACCTTACTTTGAGGTTGTTTTTTATTATTAAAATAAAAAGTGACAGAACTTATATAATATATTTATTAATAAACTACTTCAAGGGCTCATCAAAAAAAGAACTAGCAAGGAAACTTTGAATCGTTGCTAAAGTACAAAAGTGTTAAATCTAATATGTCGTACCAGGCATACCAACAACAAAATACAATTTCTCTGCACTAAGCAAGAGTACCCAAAATATGATATATATCAATACTCAACAATGAACACAGTCCAATTATACCAATGAACATCTCCTTTTGAAAGATTTAACTAATATCAAGAGAGCTATGAACCTCTTGTCTAATTGGAGCATTTGTGAACATGCACAAAGAATGTGCAAACTAATAGTCGTGTGTCGATCAATTATACTACTAGTTTCTATTAAGCTTCATTCATCTTCTTTGTGTCCCAAATATGGCACTCTACTAAGCATGGGAATTTCAAAAAAATAACCTTTGAATGACAAGATTCAAATATGGAGCCTTTACAACCAAGATTAGCTAGACAATCAGCTAGTTTATGGCCCTCCCTTAGATTATGAGAGAAACAAGTAGCTTGAAAAGAATCAATAAAATCCTAGCATTGCTGAAGGATATAGGCTAGCTTCTAGGTATGAGAAGATCATGAGAGACAAGATTTTATAATGACCTAAGAATCACCTTCAATATGCATGGTGGAAACATTACATCTCTTTTCCATAATTAAACCTACTAATAGGGCTTGAGCTTCTTCAAGGTTGCTTGTACCAACTAGTAAAACATCTGCTTTGATTGCAACTACTTCACCTTGCCAATTCCTAATACAAGCACCCAATTCTGACTTACCAGGGTTCCCATGAAAGAAACCATCAAAATTTAACTTTAGCAAATTTCTAGAGGGGGGAGACCATTTTACATGAAGTCGATCAGATTGATGATTAGAATTCCAGTTTGCAGAGAAACCTAGAGGTAACTTAGTTTGTTTCCATAGTTTTAGAAGAAGATAATCCCAAGCAGATATTGAAATAGTATTCATACAATTTAATATATTTGCATTTACTCATTCTAAAATTTCATTCTCAATCCCATCTAGAACATATTCTAGGTTTGATTTTTCATTACGAAAAATGATCTTGTTACATTCCCAGCAGATGGTCCACACCACAGCAGCTGGGATGCACTTCCAAATACTAGCAAATAGAGATCATGAGAATAGAACTAGCCAAGATTGAAATAGGTCATAAAGAGTATTTTGTAGAGGTAAAGACATTTGAAGCTTTTTTAACACAAAAACCCAACACTAATAAGCAAAGGGACACTGGAGAAGGTGGTGATCTATAGATTATATCTCCTTGTTGCATAATTTGCAAATAAAATATTTAGCAATACCTAGCTTGGACAACCATTTTTTGGTGAGTATTCTTTTTCTAAGGGATAGCCAAGAAAAACATCTAGCCTTGGACAACATAGTGGGGTTCCAACAAAAGCAAAAAGCTCTACACTTCTTGCTTGAATTATATGTTTGTCGTAGACCATAATAACCTTCCTTGATTGAATAATCACCACCTTTGGTTGGGGCCCATATAACTATATCTTCCCTATTAGAAAGAAAAACAATTATTTTAGCAAGAGAGTCCCTCAAGGAAAGGAGACTTGGCTCACTAAGAAGATGTATTGGAGGTTCTTTCCAGAGAACCCTTCTTGAATGAATTTCAATACCCAAGACATTGTCCCAAAAAGAGGAGCCCCACTCAGCTTTTAGGACTTGGCGTGCTTCATCCAACTTTTCTTGTCTACATAGAGGGAGAAATCCATTCCATGAGTCTTCCCAAAACTTTACTTTCTCTCCACTGTGAATTTCCCAAGTAACATAATTACAAACAATATCATTTGAAGAAATCATAAAGTTCCATATGGCTGAACCTAAAGGAGGATTAGACACAGTAAAAATTCTAGAAGGCCTTGGAGAGTCTAATTATTTTTCTTGCATGATTGAACACCATTTTGCATGAGATTTTGTATACATTTGCCACACAAGCTTGCCCCCAAAAGCCTTATTTCTAGTAGCAATATCATGCAAAACCCCACACCCCCAAATGCCTTGTCATGAGACATTTCAAGCAAATAAAACAAGAGGAAGCTTCTTATTATCTGAAAAATTTCCTTTCCATATAAAGTCTCTGATAATCTTTTGAATTTGCAAGATTATAGAAGAGGGAGCATTAAGAATTGACGAGTAATAGTTTGGGATAGCTATAAGGACAGCTTTAACTAGCAAAGTACGACCTGACAAAGATAACCATCTAGCTTTCCAAGTAGAGATCCTAGCCCTAATTATGTCAATGATAGGAAGCCAAAAAGTTGTCTTGTTTGTTCCCATAAAAAAAGGAATTCCAAGATAAATGGATGGGAGGTGATCCACCAGGAAACCCAAAGTTGAAGAAATCCTCTAAGCTACTACATCATTAGTGTTGAAAATGAAAATTTTGGATTTTTTGGCATTGATTCTTTAACCAAAAACTTCTAAATATAGGTCCAAGGCATATTTAATATGGTTAGCTTCCTTTACATTTGACGTACCAAAAAGAAGAGTAGCATCAGCAAATAGGGAATGGGTAACTGTGATAGATGTATGAGGAATCAAAATTCCTTGCCATAAGCCCAATTATGAAGATCTATTGATGAATCTACTGAAAGCATTAGCCATAAGAATAAATAAAATTGGAGATAGTGGATCACCCTAATGAATCCCTTGAGAAGAGGGGAGAAAACCAATTGACTCTCCATTAATAATGACTGAAAACTAGGCACCAGAAATACAATTTTTAATCCATCTGCACCACTTATCTGAAAAACCAAATTTGGAAATAAATTTAAAGGAATAAACATCTTACCCTATCATAAGCCTGAAATGTCAAGCTTGATAAAAGAACTAGACAATTGATGAGAATTGATAGAATGAAGAGTCTCATGTGCAACAACAGTGCCTTCCCATGTTTCTCTCCCTGGCACGAAACCACCTTGATCTAAAGAAATGATATGAGGAATAAATTTCTGCAACCTCATGTATATAGCTTTAGTAATCAATTTATAAATCATGTTGTATAAAGAGATAGACCTAAAGTCAGCAAAAGAAGCTGGCTACTTAACTTTTGGAATAATAGCAATGTTAGTTGAATTGAAACTCTTGATCATCTTGGCATTCCTTCTCAACTCTTCAAGCACTACTAATAAATTAGAACCAATAAAATTCCAACATTTGTGATAAAAAAGAGCTGTAAATCCGTTAGGGCCTGGGCCTTTGTCAGGTGGGAATGAAGATACCACTTTTTTAATTTCCTCCAATGTGAAAGGGGCAAGCAACATCCTATCATGATCTGCTATAATAAGAGGGGGAATACAACTAATAAAATCATTAATCAAATTGTCATCAATAGGATCCAAATGAGGGGGAGCCAAGAGATTTGAAAAAAAGAAAACACCTTCCTCCTAATACCATTGTCATCTTCTATAAGATGACCATATTCTAAGTGCTTAATTGAAAAAATACTGTTAACTGCCCTTTTAACTGTAGCACTTTCATGAAAAAAAATAGTGTTCTTATCGCCATCTCTTAAGCATAGTTCACAAGACTTTTGTCTCCAATAAATCTCCTCCCTGTTGAAAAGATCCTCCCATTCTTCTTTCAAGGATTTTTTCTCATGATATAAATCTAGACTAAGACCTTTTTGAATGATGACTAAATTTACTTTCTCAATTTTTTTGAAGCCATCTTGTTTTTCCTTGAACACATTTTTGAAAACCTTCACCTTCCACTCCTTGATCATCCCTTTCATGTAACAAAGCTTTTTAGATAACTGAAGCATCTTAGGATCCCTAGAGGTTGGAGCATTTATCCACCAATGTTTTTAAAGCATAATAAAATTAGGATGCCTAAACCACATGTTCAAACTTAAAAGAACTAGCTTGATTAAGACATTGCGATATGTTGTTCTTTGATATCAATAATTGGACTAGAAAATGATTTGATACAGCAAAAGGTAAGATTTCAGATTTAATTCTAAAACTCAATAGCTTCCATGCTTGTGAAAACAAGAACCTATCCAGTCTCTCAGCAATTTCAAGAAAACCAATATGTCGATTAGTCCATGTGTATAATCTATTGTCAGGAAAAATGTCACTTAAGTTATTATCTTCTACAAATGAAGAAAAATCTTGGATAGTTCTAATGGGCAAACAAATTCCCCCTTTCTTTTCAGAAATTTATAGTAAGGCATTGAAATCCCCACCCAATATAAAATTCATTTCTCTTTCTTGATGAATAAGAATCATCTATACAACCCAAAGGTTCCTCTTATCATGTGTAGATGTGGGACCATATATGTTAAAGATAAGGAATTTCAAATCAAAGTGTTCAACTTTCAGCAACTACCAATTGGAATCTTGCCCAATAAGAATACCATGAATACTTTTAGTATTCCATAAAATTGCTAAACCCTTAGAGGCCCCATGCCCCTCTACATGAACTACAAGCCAATTAGTCCATTTAACCAATGTCTTATAAAAAAAAAAATCTGATAATTTAGTTTCTTGAAGAAGAATAATATCTCCTTTTGTAGAATCTAGCAACTGCTTGATCCTACCTCTTTTGTTAGAAGCATTGATACCTCTGACATTCCATGTAATGATTTTCATTCCTGACAAGGAGAACCTCTCATTCTCCTTGTCAATCTTTTGACTAATGAAAAATTATCATCAAGAGTGGATTGAATACCAACATCTACTTCCAATAACATCTTTGTAGATTTTGACTTTCTATCTCTCTTTTTTGGAGTCTTCATCACTATGGTGACAACAGTAGGGGATTGATCTAATGAAAAATGAATTGGGAAGTCAAAATACCCTCTATCTATGTTATTTCTATTTTGTTGAGAACTTTATGATTCTTGACCAGTCGGATTCATCACATTTGCATCATTTAATTCATTCAAAATGTGACCTTCTTTAGATAGATTAGCCATCCTCATTTGAGATTTTATAAACTCATTGATCTGAAAATAATCTAAAGGAAGCTCCAATTTATTTATATCATTCAAGTGATGGGCTACTTAAAGATTAGTAGATGCTAACAATTTAGGTTGGATGAGAGCATTCATCTCACAATTGTCGAATTATTTTGGATATAAGGAATCAGTTTTTCCTTCTTGTACTTCATTGAGACCTAGGGGATTTTCCACATTCACCAGTTGAGTCCCATTTGGACAATTACATTGATTAATAGACATTTTGTCATCTAGGAGAATAATTTCCATTATAGAAACTCCTTCCTCAATTGTAATTTCATGAATAAAATCAAATGCAAAAGTTGTTGAGAGAGTTGTGGCTAGTTTAAAAAGTTGATGCTGGGGGATCTTCTTACCTTTTAGATCATTTATAATGCATGATAAATTAATAGGATTATTCTAATAGGTGAGATAATGTAGTATCATGTCTAGTAGCAGATCAGGGATTTCATCAGGTTCTGAATCGTCTGAACCCATCAATAGTAATGTAGACTTAGAGCTCGAGCTCATATTTATATCATTCCTCCAATAATGCCAGAAGAAGTATAATAATGCCAGGACTTGAATTAATAAATTAAAATCATTAGTGGGAACAAAACCTTTTTGAAAAGGAACCATAGCCTGACTAAGAAGAACCTAATTGGAAGCCACTAGATTCTGTGAATATGCTTGGAAGAGTTTTGCATTGGCCCATGCACATTTTAAGGGATCTATGGAGTGATCATAGCATATGTCTACATTTGGAATTTGATCTTGCAAATAGTCTGATGTAAAGTGACCCAAAATAGTAAAAAATATGTCAACAATCTCTAGACTTTGAACCACAATGAGTTGATTCGAGGCACCCCACTTGGATTTGATCGTGACACTCGCTGGTTTGGGCTTAGACATGTTAAGTAACAAAAAAACATGAACATCTTTCTAAATATTTTCATAGGGGATCAAATCATGCTTGATATAAATTCCAATCTGATTAGCTATAATTTCAATAATGTTGGGATCCCTATATTCCAATGGTAAAGTAGGTAGGAAAATCCAAAATGGCATGAATTGGGGTAGTGCATCATTAGATTTGAAATTTGGAGTCAATGAAATGGTGAATAAACCTTTCCCTTTAAAAAACCAACCCTTATATTTATGCACAAAATCCCTAGATGCCTTTGAATCAAATAAAACTATAAATTAATTGCACTGTGAATCAATGAAAAAAACTTCCTTGAGTCCCTACCAGATAGATCTAGCCCAATCCAAAATAATTGATAATGGTAGTAGGTTAGGGCCAAACATACCTATTAATGCACTGTCTTTAAGGAGATCAATATGCACCTCAAGGTAATGATTAGGAAATATTATAGATGGATATGAAGGAATCTTGGAGGAAGCATTCATATGTTCTAATCTAGATTCCTTCTTTCTCCATTCAAATCTGTGATCCTTGTCTAAGCTACTGTTTGGATAATATTGATCGTGTTCATGTCTACGTTAGCTTCCCTTAAAGGAAGAAAAATTACCTATAACCTTAGGTATTCTAGAAAAATCCAACCCTTACTACTTTGTTGGATTGCGTACTTGCCTTTTCCTTCCAATGCGGATAATATTTGGAAAAATTAGAAACTTAGGTCTTGTAATAGATCTATTATTAGGAGATGAAATGAATGATGGTAGCCATTTTGCATGAATTTATTTGGATGAATGGCAATCAGTTGGCTCAGAAGGAAATGATTTGGATGAAGACCCTAAAGCTTGGGAATCTTTACAAATGTCAAAGATCTCTATCCTCTTAAATCGATTAAAATTTGCATATGATAAAGGCTACTGGTGGAACCTATCCCCCCGATGATTCATCCAAGCCCATGTAAATCTACCTCCTCTATTGCCTCTGCTAAACCCATGCCCTCCTCTGTTATGAAATCTCGCTCCTCTCATCTTGCTCCTTAGCTATCTTCATAAACTATGTAACCCTAAATTTAAACTAATCGTAGTCCTCCTCTGTGACTATTCATAAAACATGCTTTGACGAATATCTGCATCTTTGTGCTTGCTCCAAATTCCTTACCATGGCCCTAACTTTGAGGTTGTTTCTTCTACTCCATTCTCCTTTTTTTGAGTAATAGAATTGTTTTATTCCTAGTAGAAAAATCCTTAATTCTATTATCTCTGTGTATGAGAGTATCCATTCTTTATCTCTTTCTAATAATTAGGGTTTTATAATTAAAGTTGATATTGAGAAAGAAAATGATAGATTAGAATGGTCCTTCCTTCATAAGATCTTATTATATTTTGGGTTTAGTGTCAATGTGGTTAAGCTAATTATGTAGATAATCTCTACTACTTTAGTTGTTGTGCTAGGAAATGAGCGTTCCTCTGATTTCTTTAAACCATCTAGGGGTTTGAGATAGGGAGATCTTTTATCTCCTATCTTCTTCACTATTATGGCTGATTACTTGGGTAGATATATTGGGAAATTGGTTTCTTTAGGGGAAATCAAAGGTTTGCAGCCCTCTTCTCATCCTCTTATTTGTTTCCATGAACAATTTTTGGATGATACAATTTTAATCTTGGGTAAAGCTAAGGTTAGGGAAGTGAGGAATCTTAAAAGGCCCTCGATCTCTATTCTTCTACTTCAGGTCAATTGATTAACTAGAATGAGAGTTATTTTTATTTTATCAATACCCTTGTTTTGAGACAGAGTAAGATTGCTAATATTCTTGGTTTCTCTATAGGGTCTTTTCCTTGTATTTGTTTAGGACTCCCTCTAGGGCCTAATCCTCCAAATTCTTTTTGGGAAGATCTTATTAAGAAATTTAACAAGAAATTGGAAGTTTGGAAATGTTATTTATTGAGTCAAGCTGGAAAAGTCACTCTTCTTAAGGCTTGTCTCCAAAGTATTCCTATGTGTGCTTTGAGTTACTTTAGGATTCTAGCTAAATACATTGATACTATTGAAAAAATCCCAAAGAATTTCCTTTGGTATGGCTCTGAGGAAAAAAAGAGAATGGATTTAATTGCTTGGGATCAAATTTGTAAGCCTAAGCTAGATGGGTGTTTGGGAGTCAGGTTTTTTAGGAGTATGAATAAAGCTCTTCTTGCTAAGCAGGCTTTGAGAATTTATCATGACAATAAGGAGTGGAGTTCTACTTGGAAACATAAATACCTCTTTGATGCTCCTTCTTTGCTTGATTTTCTTTCTTATCCTAATGTTTTATCTCTTATGCCATTTGGGTAGTTGTTTAGGGAGCTAAAAATATTTTAATCAAAGCATGTATTGGAAAGTGGATAATAGGAAGAAGATTAGGTTTTGGGATGATGTTTGGCTTCTACATCATCCTTTGCTTGAAGATTTTGAGGATAGAACTCTTGTTGATAGATGTAAACAATTTTTTGGTATGTTTGTGGAGAATTACTAGATTAACAATTAATGGGTTAACTTAGTTGAAAGTAATATGATTTTTTATAGTATCTAGTTAATCTTGAATGTTTTTAGTCTACATCCTCATATTGAAGATAAAATAGTTTTGGGATTTGAACCAAGAGGTTGTTTTAAAGTCTCTTCTATTTTTAGAACTAAGGAAAAGGAAATTAGACCTTTATCGACTAAAGCATGGATTAAAGCTCTTATTCCTAAAATTAACATTTTTTGTTGGACCTTGCTTCAAAATAAAATTTTAACCTTGGAAAATTTGCAAAGAGGAGTTTATGTGGTTAACAGATGTTGCTTATGTAAAAGGGATTATGAAGATATGAATCATCTTTTCTTAAATTGTAGTTATAGTAAAAAAGTGAGGAGTTATATCCTTATCTACTAGAATCTAGATTGGGTTCAGTAGAATAATATTGATCAATGCTTCCTGAGTTGGACATGTCCTTCTAAGGAGGTTAGTATTGGTTTTCTATTAAAAATTACTCTACCCCATCTCTAGTGGGGAATCTGGAAAGAAAAAAATAATATGATTTTTAGAGATGGAATTTCCTGAGTGGGTTCTTGGTCATAATATAATTAGAGCTATCAAGGAAAACTTCAATTCTCATAGAAAATTGAGTGATGATATCCAAATCAATAACCCTCTAAAGACTGTGTAAAAGTACAAACCTGTGTCACCCTTTTACAAACAAAAAGACTAAAAAAAGTATAATTGTTCAATTTCAATGACATAAATCTTATATTATTATTTAGAATTTGAAAATAAAGTAAACTAATGAAATGTGTAGAAATGGATGAAGTTTGGGATTATAATTTTTATTAATTATTTGTAAAAAGAAATGATAGATTTTCCTTTTTTAAAAGATAAATTTTTAGTTGTTGAAAAATGCTGGAAAATAGGGGTCTAGTTCCCACCAAAAAACTATAAGGAAGTAAACTTATTTCCTTTTGATCTCAAATTATGCTATAGATAATATATGTATCTAGAACAATCAAAAACAAAAATTAACTTTAGACCTATATTTTCTCTTTTATAATGATTCCATTTCAACTTATTCAAATTGATAGTTTTCATCTCCCACCAAATTTTTTAAAATAAATCTATTGCAACCAAAAGAAAAATTATAGATTCTTGAAGAGAACTCTCTCTTCTAGAATGTCATATAATTTTTAAATTTTTCTAATATGATTTACTATTTTTTTCTTTCTCAAAATTGACATCTTCTCGAGTGTTAAAATGCATACATGGACATTTTTTTAATTACAATATATTATATCTAATTAAAACACTATGAACTCTATATGTGAATATTCTTCACTTTCAGCTGTATAAAATGGTTTTTTATATGTTATTAAAAAAATATCATAAAAAATAGTAAGAGTTATTGAAATGTCATTTTTCTAAAATAATTTAATTTCTTTGGTAATTTGATACTAACTACTATAAAACATGCATTTAATATATATTTCCAATTGGAAAAGTGTGAGACCATATATAACTTAGATAGAATAAATTTAAAAAGATCATATGTTTTGAATAAAATATTTTTTAGATAGAAATACACAAATTTATTCATTCTAATTAGTCAGCCTAAAAGTTGACATAGCTTTGTACCTTCACCCAACTATAAAATCAAAATTGATGATCAACAGCAAAATGGAAAATAGGAATCTTCTCCTATGGATTGGATTAAAGGTAACTTTGATGGTGATGCTAAAGTCAATCTTGGCAAAGATGGTTGTGGAAGGGTTTTGAGGAACCATAGTAGTAGAATTTTTTATGTTTTTACCATCCCTATAGGGATTTTTACTAGCCACAAAGATGAAGCAATGACAACACTGTATACGATGAGGTTGGCATTGGATTCTAGTTATCAGAATCTTTGGAAGGAAGGAGATTCGCTTAAGATTATTAACATGCTTAATAATAAAAGTCTAGTTACTTGGAAGATTGAGGGAAGTATAATGTAAATCAAAAACCTTATAAATAAATTTGATAATGTTATATTATCTCATATTTTTCAAGAGGGTAATTCAGTTGCTGATTGGATTGCCAACCAAGTTGTCTATAGGAAAAGTAAGTTTAGGTGGCAAGCTGACGTATGCAAGGATGTGGAGCTAAGAATGATAGCTAATAATGATAGAACACATGCTAGAGAAGGAACGATTTCCTAAGATTGGAAAATTTATGAAGAGGGGCAATGGGTTTACAAAGGATGGTATGAGATTCCCTAGGAAGTACTTTTGCACTATTATGATTTGTGTTTGGCACATAAGTAAGGTTAATAGCTCCTTAATAATCTTCAAAACTTTATTACTTTTTCTAGTTTTTTCTAATATGGTGATTTGCAAGGGAAAAGAAATTTTTGAGATGGGAGGGGAACCTAGAAAGAAAGAGAAAAGAAATTGTAGGAAATGGAAGGAAAATGCCTCTGTGTGGGAGATTTTGTAGAAAGGAAAAGTGACGACCTACATTGAGAGACTCCATGGGTATAAACCTCACATTAAAAAGACCTTCTCTAAAAACTAGTTTGAAGAAAGGGTCACTTTGCATGGGGTCATGATGAACTTGACTAAAGAATTTATTGCTAAGATTGTACGGCTTCCAATGGAAGGGATTAAATCCAGCAAGGAGAGTAGTATCTCCAGTGCAGCTTTTAAGAAATTTCCACAAAGAAAAAAGATGAAGAGAAAGAAGTTGGAGAAAAATGACAACTTTTATGAGCTAAAATAAATAAAGGTTATCTAGAGGGACGTGCTATCATATATTTGTGAGTATTTTATTCTTGATCATAGGGCTAAGAGAGTCCATAAATTTCACAATGTTTTCCTAAATCATTTTAGGCATACAGATATGATTTCCTTTCCTTTTTATTTGGAATACTCTCTTCTTCAAATCCTATATGGTCCTAGGAAGCAAGAATTACATCTTGTGCTTTATAAAGGTTTAATATTACTTATTGAATTTTTTTTTGTAAAAGTAAGGCTATAAAGCCCTCCTCAATTTTGGAGAAGAGGAAAGCGTCTGCTAATCATCCCCACTCTAGGATAATAAAGGTTAAAACAGAAGAAGGGACTAGTGATAGCAATAAGGTTTTCAATTAGCAGAGGACTAAAAAAAATGTTGAGAAAATCACAGAATCTGAGAATTATGATAATGATGAGAAGACAGAATTGGAGGAACTAAGTTCTAACTTGGATGGTTACTTTGGGAGCAAATGGGTGCCGACTGGTAAAGATAATGTAGAGGGAAGGAAGAATAAAAATACTAAATCAAATAGTGGGTCAAAAACAATCAAGGACTGTGAAGAAAAATAGACTGATCACCTTCTCACATGAAGATTAATGCCAATGAGGAGAAAATGGAGGATACCAGTAAGGAAATTGAGGATAAAGGCCTTACCAATACAGACAATAGCTAGAGTTAAGAGGGAAAGGAGGAGAGGACGGAGAAGTTGGATATCAATACTAATACCTAGATCAATTTTTTAACTACTATGATTGATTCTGATCCTAGGGCTATGGTAGATGGGAGGGATGATGCTCAGGAAGTGAAACTTTCCTTTCTTCACATTGCTAAGCTTAAAGAAGAGACTTCCCTTCAGGGTGATTCTTGGTTCTATAATGAAATAATGGTTCTCAAGAAGAAAATGAGGGTTATGTAGAAAGAGTTGGACTTTGAATGCACTATGACAGCTCAGATGGAAGTGTAGATTGGTAACATCCCTAAAAAGCTTAAAGAATATGAGTAGGAGCTTCATTACTTAATTAAGAAAAGTTGTCAAAAAATGAAAAAGGTCACTTCTAGTTTGTGTGCTATGGTGGCCAGTCTAGGTAAGAAGAGAAATGAGGAGGTAATGTCTCCTAGTAATGCAATGATGGGGAGTCTTGGAGGACCTAGTAAGATTACTAGGAAGAGCATGAGGAAAAATATTGTTGAGGCCCTTGAGGCTCTTGTTCTTACTCTGGCTAACATAATCTAGTGTACTATAGAAGCAGGTAAAGAGGTCACGAACATTATCAAAGAGTTGTTGTAGGTGTTGGTTGCTAGTCTGGGTGGTTTTTTAGTTTCTACTTTTTATTTTCTAGCTTGTTTAAACCCTAGGTTTTACGTCCCTGTTAAACCTAATTGCTTTTTATGGTTTAAACTTTTGGTTTTAGGTCCTTGTAAAACCTAGCTTCGATGTTTAAAACTTTAGGTTTCATGTCCTTGTAAAACCTAGTATGCTTTAATGTTTATCTTTAGTTTATGTAAAGGGTTTTGTGTCCCTTCAAAACTTGTTTTTACCTTAATTTAAAACACACTCATATTTATGGATAGTATAGTTATCTTCTATTTATGATACCATACACATATGTTGTGATAACATAGTTGTAGATCTTATACTTCTTCAAAACTATTATTATGGTGGTAAATATAATACTTCTTGATTTCTATATTACACTATCTTTTATCAAGGGCTATTTTTTGTATTACACAAGTTAGGGAAAATATTAATTAACATATTTCTATTTGCATTAAAAAATATTCTCAATAATATACCCTCTTATCCTTTAGTTTGTGTCATGATTATATGATTTTTGATTCTAAGTACTTTGTGTTATTTCCAAGGTTAATATTATTGTGCATGCATTTCTTTACTTTCCTCTAATTTGAATGTATTTGGTAAATGAAACTAATTATAAAATTAAAATAAGATAAATAATGTATGTTATTTATGCATTGTTATATAATGACTATAACATGAAAATGTCATTTTTAGATGACACAACCACACTCTCTATACTTTTTATTAATTTTACTGCTCTAGATATATCCTTCTTCCATCACATGTGAAATATCTCACAATCTCATTTGACTAAGTTTCATTTTATTTTTAATATGTATGATTTTTATTTTTATTACTTGATTTATGATTATGCTCTTTATATCATTTTTTTTACTTTTACAATCTCTTTTCGTCGATGAAGGATACTCTTTTTCTTTTATAGAAAATAGTTTTAGTAGTTACAATCATATCATTATTTGTATTATTTGTAAGAGTGTTAAAATAATTTCATCTTGTATATTTAACATTTACATGCATCCCCATGGTAATCACTTGTAGCAACTCACAGTGAAGGAGAATTGAATGGAGAAATTGGTTACTTTGCACCTCCGCCTATATTAGATCCACTAGGACTATTTTTTTTTTTTTTCAATGAAAGATGTATATTAGTTGCATGATTTCTACTAATAATTAGCACATAATTGAAGTCCTACATGTCTCTATAAAAACTAATAATTAAGAACTAATCATAAATCATGCATTCATCCATATCCCACCCCATATTAGATCTATAATTTGCCAAATAACATTAAACATTTGTAAATAATTAATCCTTAAATCAATTAAATTTGTTATTTTAATTTAGTGTCAACTTCAAGTTCCTATCTTATTATTTGTCTCAAATGGACCAAGAATTTGTTACATTTGTGACCCTTTGTGATGAATTGAAAAGGGTGATCCTATTGCATCATGAGATTAATGAGTATCATGTAACAAGAACATAAATATGATCACTATACAATATGATAGTTTACTATCACATTATTTACATCCATGAACATTGAAAATGCCTCTTGTATGTAAAAGTCATTTCAATAATATTTCAATATTTTAACAAAAGAGCACCATATTCCCCCCCTAGCCAAGCTTATGAAGGAAAACAAAATTATTATGCAAAGACAAATTTAATTTTTTAAGACAGTAGATTTAAACATTAGAAAACTTAATCCAACACTTATGTGGATTGAATTAAAAAAGATTACTAGCTCTAAAATATACAAGTTAAATGAATCATTGCCTAGTATCTATTCCATCGAAAGAAGATAATTGTATTTATTTAATTATTCCAAACATTTATCTCTTCACATATTCTATTCCATGTTAAATAAAATATATTCTTCTTTTCTCAGTCTTTATTATTGCTTACAATATATCTTTATCAAATAGCGTGCAGACGTTTCCACTCAAGCGAATTGATAATGCTCATCTCTTGGACGGGGAAGAGATGATATCCGTATAAATTGTCAAACAGGAATATAATAAAACAAAACTTTATGGTAACTAAATTCTGTGGGAACGAAGAGTTTGGCTTTTGTTGAAAACGGCGAAAAGGAAATGACCAGTCCATTCCAATCATACAAAGGGAATCTTAAAAAGATCGGCATCTACATTAATTTGACATATATTATCGATCTGGATCCTTTGCCAAGGAAGAAACAGTAAAAACCAATTGAATATAACAACTACGTGTACTACATTTTGGTTTATTTGTCATGCAGTATGCATTTAACAGTGACCTATAAAATAATTCAGGCATGAATCTCCCTGTAGATCTTTTCTCCAGAGCATGTGATTATATTCTTCTTATGTAAACTTTTTATACCACGGTGAACTCTGTTTTTGTACATTCCTTCGGTCAAAAATTGTTAACACTCCCGTTTCCTTCAGGGTTCATTTGGTTTCGGCAAGATGACAGGAATTGGCTTTTTCAAAATTCAGATTTGAAAATTTTTGCATTTCTTTCAAAATTGGCAAAATGGAATTAGCATACTGGACTTCCAATTTTGCGTCAAAACCAGGTTTTCCAACTTCCTACTAGCATGTAGGAATTGAAAATCAAAACTTGGTTATGTTTTCTAAGGATTATAAAAGCAATAGATTGAACTACTTTTTGAAATTTGTCTTCAACCCCAAACTTACACATAGAAATGTGTCATCACACACATCTTCCAAGTGAAACAAATGGTTTAAGTAAAATCCCAAAAATTGGAATGAAAATTTGCAAAACCTTGATTTGGCTAAACCGAGGTTTGTAGTAATCCTAGTTTTTTAAATTCCACAAACCAAATGGACCCTAAGTGTTTATTAGAAGACAAAATGTAAAATGATATATTATCAGAATTCAGCTGTATCTCCATAGTTTTAAATCAAACTCATGCACCATTATTGTACTAATAACGGTTAATAAAAATCATTTTCTTTGAGATGAATACTAGATTTAACATTCATTATATGTAGTTATGTAGTATTTTAAAAGATTATTCCATTTAGGGCAACTTCAATTCAAGTAGACAAATGCTTAAATCCACTAGTAGATTTCTAAAGAAGGGACTTTTTCAGAGTCACCCATTCCATTATTATTTTTCAAGTGGAAAGACATTTGAAATGGAGGTTTAAAGTAAAATGTCACCCCTTTGAATACTTCTCAACTCAATTGAAAACATTCACAATTCATAAAGCATTAATTACTTAGGAAGGACTACTTCTACAATTTACAAAGTATTCAAAATGGAGTAGTACTTGGATGGGTACTGTAAAAGGATCCAACACTTCACCTCTTAGCATCACCTAGATAAAACTAGTACTAAATATACCAATTACTCTCGTAATGGAACTAGATTCTTGCATGCTACCATTTTTGGAATATATGTCTGGAAAGTTGAATTGTAATATTATCATAGTTTAAGTTACTAGAAAAATTATATTATAGTTACTAACAATAAAAATGAAAATTATTATAATAAATAATTATGGTTGCTTCTAATTGGTCCCCAACATTGATTACAAACACATTTTGTATCACCAATCATAAACATCACACAGTAAGGAACAATTTAAGCTTGGGAAAAAATAGTCACTGACTATTTAACATTTTAAACCTAAGATTTGGCCATTAACGTGTGATATTTGAGACAACCAATTTGTAATGGGTTGTATGACAAACCATAGTCTACTATTGAGAAATTGCAGTCTCAAGAAATCACACACTAACAATTGACCATATAGCTTAAACATTACAAAAAAATATAAACCATATATATGTTGAGCATGCTTTCAAATAACTTTATCAAGATAATCTAAATTAGATCCAAGGCTATCAAAAATAGAAGCTAGCAAAGTTAGAACATGAGCTCTTGCTTATGTGCACTATTTCCCAACCTCTCTTCATTCACATAGTATTCATAGCTATTAAAATCATGAATTGTTTTTCCATTTATAAGGATTGCAAACATTTTATGGACTTGGTCTTCCTTCACATCGACAACCCATTTGTCAATATTTTATTTTCATTTGATTCCACATATTTTCTTCTGTAATGCTTTGAATCAAACTATTATTACTCATATTCAAGATCACGTTTTAAATTTAAAAAATTATATATTATTACGAGTAAGATCAACCTCTTGTTAACTACAATATTTATAACAAATTTTTTTTTTTTTTGAAATGTTCTACTATCATTTTCAATCAAATATTTAAATAAATTTAATTACTACCACACACCAAAGATGATGTAGACCATTTTAAAATCATGTGCAACTATTTTTCCCATCATCTGCCAACCTTTCTCAAACTTATTTCATAAATATTGCATCTACTTCCTCACTACAATATTTGGGGTCAAATTGCAATGGCAATTTGCAATGACAGTGTAATCTATGGTGATTTTCATGTTCTTTTTGCAATTGTCCTTAATATCATTGCAATACCCATGTCCATATCATAATTGCATCACCCACATGAGTATTAAAAATAAAATAAAAATGACATAAATCATTCCCCATTTGTTTTTATTGTGGAGAGTTGCACATGAAAGAGGGTGGTGAGCTTCAAATGAGGGTGGAGAGCTCTCAATGTTGCCAAGCATTTCATTATTGTTTATCTTTTCATTTCATTGGTGCATCTTTTTGTTGTGTATTTCTACATTTCATTATCGTGCCCTTGCTGTGCAATTTCATTGTTGTGTCTCTCTGCATTTTTTTGTGATGCCCTTTCCCTCTGATTTGGTCGTCATGCCCTTGTGATCTCTGCATTTTTTTTTCATACCCTTTCTCTATGATTTTATTTCTATGTTGTGCCCTTGCTCTATGATTTTCTTCAAGGGAGCTATGTAAATGTTGGTTTCTTTTCCTTCTAGAAATAGGTATCTCTTTGTATTTCCTTCTAACCATGTATATTTAGAGATTTTTTAAAGGTTCTTATTACATCTTAACACAAAAAATAAAATTATCCAACTATATATATATTCCAGAACCCAATTAATAAAAGGACAAATCTCACTCAACCCATGCTAAGTGACTTACCTCAAGATCTTCCACAAAAATAATGAAAACTTAGAAAAATGTGTAGAGTTCACAAAAAAATTTACAAAAAAATATCATAGAAGATATTTTTAGAAAGAAACTAGCCACGACCCAATTAAATGGATCTAGTTGCCGATTAGCTGGGTTGGATACAAATTCCTATAGAACTATCATCAAATTATATCAAGACCCTCACTTGTGGACATCTCATGTCAAGCACTATCTATATTGTTTCGACACCATGTTGTTGTTTCTAAGTTAACAATTCTTGAGGTGCATTTTCTTATAAAACATTAATTTTGCTGAACAATTGTAAACTCTTACGAAATGCATTTTTATTTTGATAAATGTGTGTATATATAATAATGAATAATAATAAAAAATTTCATGTATGTTAAAATAATAACTAACATTACCATTGGATCATATAGTAATGAAGCAATCAACCCAACTAATCAATAACTAGACCAATTTAACTGGTGTTTCTAATGTCATAGTACCTACCACAAAACTTTCCTCAATTCTATCTAGTGGCTTCCATAATACTCTTTATGTTGTCTAGTTCTTATTTCTACTTTGTGTAATCTATTTATAAAGCTGCTCCTTCTCCTTTGCTTTCCTGCCTTAAAATTGGATAATCAAACTTCTAAATACCTACCTCTCATTAAGTCAAGAACTTTTTGTACTGTATCAACACCATGTTCTTGATTCTAACCTAACATTTCTTTAGGTGCATTATCATGAAAAAAATTAATTTTGTTAAACAATTGTAAACTCTTAGAAAGTGCATTATTGTATCTATGTACATATGTATGTATGTATGTATATATATATATATATATATATGTATGTATGTATGTATGTATGTATGTATGTATGTATGTATATAAGGAGATCTTGTGGATTATAGATTATGGATTATTAACAAAAAAGAAAAGAGAAAATGACATTAATCATTCCCCATTTGTTTTTATTGATTGTGGAGAGCTGCACGTTAAAGAGAATGGAGAGCTTTGAACTAGGGTGGAGAGCTCTGAATGTTGGTTAAAATCAGTAGAGATATAGGATTTTGTTGTCATTCCCTTGTGATCATTGTATTTCATTGTTGGGATGAGCCCTTTGACCTTTGTGCCCTTACTTTGTGACCTCTTGAATTCACACAAGCAATTATCCTTGCATTCAATTGAAATTATTCATACCGAACTACGTATGGAGAAATTTGTACTTATAGATTATATTATCTCTTGGTGATTGAGTAAAAATCTCGTGCATAATATCATCTAGGTAATGATTAGATGCATTCACATTAAGTCATAATAGGATTGAGTAGATGATCCATTAATGTTACTTCATACTTTTTTATTGGACATAATGTTTAACATAATAAGTAAGACTAGAATTATACAGCTATAGCTAGTTCTCTTGTTTTTTCTTTTAATTGTATACATTCAACCCTATTATTTTTCTTCAAATTGGAAAGTATATTTGTTATCACTAGAACATAAATATAGACCTCTAATAGTTATCTTTTTAAATTTTGAGATCTTCATATTTAACATGAAGAGTTTCCACAACTAGTTAGTGGAATAGCCACAATGTGGAGCCACATAGCTCATGGTTTTTTCCACAAAATTGTATTTTTTTTCGTTCAAAAATATTATAGGTAAATTTTCTTTGACTTTACATACATTCAATAATTTTTTTCTTGTCGTTTTTCAATTGATAATTTTTTATGTTGAGATAGAGACATCTATCATAAAGATGGACATGGTAATTTTGATCATCTCACTTTCAAAGTTGATTCCCTTATCAAATTAATGAAACTACTTGCAACTGATACCCTAATTTTTTAAAACTTTCCGTATCAGCCATTCACACAATCATCTTCCTCCTACCCTACCATAGCATGCAACCTTTCATTGAGTTTTATATCTTAGTCCCTCTTGGGTTTTGAACTTGATTGAACCTATTTCAAATTGGTTCCATTGGTTCAAGGAGGTTCATATGTTTGATAAGTTTATTGTCCTAGGTAGTTTAGTGGTTTCAATGTTCATAAGGCTCTTCTCTTCGATTAGAGTACTAAGATTCAAAGATGCTATAATTTAGATTGAATGGTTCATATCAATTTTTATAGATGATTTCAACTGTCTCCAAGAACATTTTGGTGCATTTTGGTTCATAATAGTCCATGGACCACAAATCAAAATCAAAGTTCACATTTCAAAGGCCAAAGGTTCTGAGCATGAAACTAGTGATTGAAAGTGTTGGTTTATCAATCTGAATGTATAGTTCAATTATTCAAGTTTGACAATTCCAAGTAGCCTATACCATTTGAGAAGATCAAGTCCAATGACTTTTATCTAGCAATTTGATGATATAGAAATTCAATATGGAGGAGGATATATTAGCATTACAAATGAATCATCCCATATAAATAAACAACATCTAATCTTATGTAAATCTCTCTCCTCCAAAGACCTAATATATGGAGCCATTATCATCATAAGTAGACTCACTCTCCTTAGACAAATTCAATTGAAACTATTTATACCAAACTAACCATGCATAAATCCATACTTATAGATTATCTTATCTCTTCGTGATTGAGTAAAGATCAAATATAGTTTTCCAAGGGACAAAATTGCATATGCAGATGTATGTATGAATATATGTATCTCTGCATCTCATTGCCATGCCCTTGTGATCTTTGTATATGTATATATGTGTATATATACATACATAGACACACACACATATGTATGCGTGTATGTATATATACATATCTATACATATATATACATATATATACATATGTATATATATACATATATACATATATATATGTATATGTATACATATACATATATATATATACATATACATATACATATATATATATATATATGTATATGTATACATATGCATATGTATATATATATATATATGTATATATATATATATACATATGTATATATATATATATGTATATATGTATATATACATATGTATATACATATATATATGTATATGTATACATATACATCTATATATATATATATATATATATATATATATATATATATATAAAGAGAAGCTTTTCTAATTACCTATTATGGGAAATATAGAGAGATGCATTTTTAGAAGGAAAATAAAAGAACATTTACATAGGTTACTCTTCTCCCCTTGAAACAAAATCATAGATCACTACTCCATTTGGGTCCGATTACACCACAAATTACACCACTATCACAAATTTGCTTCGCGATTTGACAAAAAATGTTATAGTGCAAAGGGAACATAGATCACAAGGACATGGCATAGAAAAAAATTGCAGCACAAGAGTACAGAGATCACAAGAGCATGATAATGAAATGTGGAGATCAGAAGGATGCAAAAATGAAATGTAGTGATCACAAAGGAACAATACTGAAATTGTAGATCTCCATTGATATCCACCAAGGGTATAAAAAAAAAGCATAGATCACAACAATGAAAAGAAAAATAACAACGGCATGGAAATGTTTAGAGCTCTCCACCCTTGTTTGGAGCTCTCCAACCTCTTTCACTGCAACTCTCCATAATCAAAACAAATGGGGAATGATTTATGTCATGTTTTTCTTTTTTTGGTTTATATCTAAAGTCAACTTCACATTGTGTTGTAACTCTGGCATATTTTTTTGATCTTCAATAGCTTTCATTTCATCATTTCAACATTCAAGTTTTCAAGTTTCCTCTTCATTATATAGTCATTTACACCCTAAAAAAACTTCGTTACTTCATTAAAATCAAGACTTGAACAAAGCCAATGATACAAATGCTATTGCCACTTTCAAAAAATGTTGCTTCTAATATTGCAACCATATGATAAATGGGAATAGCATATGCCCAAGCCATAACCTAGTTAAATTGGTCTAGTTGTTGATTAGTTGGGTTGATTACAAATTCTTTTAGAATTTTCATCAAATTAGGTATGATAAAATGAAAAATTAGATGTTCCTAGCTAGTAGGACTAAATGTGGTTTTCCAAGGTGATAAAATTTCTTATGCAGATGCATCTCTTGAATTCCACACATGAAGCACATTCCCAAACTTGAAACAATCTTATAAGCAATGAAAAAGAAAATGTAGAGGAAAAACATGACTAATTGCACAACTTGTAGTTTTTATATATACAATGAGATATTTTTAAAGGTCCTTATTACATATTAGCCACAATAGAAATATTGATCCAATGCATACGTATTCTAGAACCCAAATAATTAAAAAATAAATCTCACTCAACCCATGCTAAGGGACTTAGCTCATGACTCTGCACAAAAGTAATGTAGACCAAGAAAAATGGGTAGAGTTAGCAAGAAACTTTAGAAAAACATATCATAGAAGATATTTTTAGAAAGAAACAAGCCATAACCTAGTTAAATTGGTCTAGTTGCTGATTAGTTGAGTTGATTACAAATTCCTATAGAACTGTTATTAGATTATTTACAATAAAATGAACAACTAGTTGTTTCCAGCAGTAGGATCAAATACAATTTTCCAAGGTGATAAAATTGCATATGTAGATGTATGTATGTGTATGTATGTATGTGAAAATACATGAATGCATTCATACACACACATGTGTATGTCTATGTATGTATGTATATATAGAGAGAGATCTTGTTGATTATGGAGATTAGTGGAGATCTATGATTTCATTGCCTTGCCCTTGTGATCACTACATTTTGTTGTTGCCCCCTTGTGATCTCTACATCTCATTGTCATGCCATTGTGATCTTTGTATATGTATGTATGTATATACATATATATACATATGTATATGTATATGTATATGTATATTTATATGTATATATATGTGTATATTTATGTATGTATGTATTTATATAAACAAAGAGATCTTGGCACAACAGAAAAAAGTAAAACTCACTCAATAAGTAGCATGACCATAGATCCAATGGAAATGCCTATTGGTAAGTAGATTCCTCTTTTTCTCTCTCATTTTTCACATGTTTATTTCACTTGAACTATTATTTCTTAGCGGGGAATTTTCTAATATTGGATTCATTTTATGTAAGAGACAATGAGGACATTCTTGGATCAACCTTACATTTAATAAAATGAATATGTATTTCAATTTTTTTTTTTTTTAAATAACAGTATAAGGAGTGAGTTAGGATGTATATAGGTTAACCTTACATTAACTATAAACTACAACACAAAGGTTGGACTAGGGTATTATAGTATTGTTATTATAGAAAACCATTTGATTCGCCTAAGTGGGTGTATGGTGGTGAAGAGTTGTATTAGGTGATTAAAGATCACTAGGGGTTATAGGAATATAAATACATCAAAAAAATTAGAAACCAGAACTACATATTCCCCAGAGTGAGTTGTTCAAGGGTCTTGATCCTATGGATATGGGTATGTAGGCATCCTTGTAGTAGGAGTATGCCTTCAGTGTGCAGATGTTGTAGACATAGTTAGGTACCACTTAAGTATTTTAAGACATTATATGTTAACTCATGAGATTCATTCCCTTGCAGAAGCCTCTCGTCAAATCACCCAAGATGGCTAGAATATCTAGTTGAGCACATCTTATATTTCTCAATTTCTTGAATTCATCTCTGACATAATTCTAATTATGTATAAGAGGATTATATGCTTCTTCATTGTTTCCAATGTCTATGTTTATTCTAAATATGTGCTTTTTGTTTATAGCACATTCTTTGACGATAATTTACCTTTCGACTCTTGTTAGGGCCTAAGATTCAGAATCAATGTAAGTTAATTTGCATAGTAGTACCATTTATTGAATTTATTGATACAATGCTAAGTGGAATCTGAAAAAGTTTGTATTTCTATTCTCTATTAGGGACATAATTGTATTTTATTCCTTAATTTTGGATGTAGTAATGAGGGTCTTAACTTAGTCCATGGGAGGGCATTTGAGTTGTGAACATAAAATTTGGAATGATTAATGTCATGTTTTCTATTTTTTTAATATCTAAAATTAACTTCACATTGTGTTGTAACTCTGGTATAGGTTTTTGATGCTCGATAGCTTTAATTTCAACATTTCACCATTTAGGTTTTCAAGTTTCCTCTTCATTATATGTTTGGTTTATCAATGATTTCCTCTAGTTCATTTACAATGCATGTGAACTAGCTGCTCCAATGATGTAATCACCCATCTATCTCAAGATTATGCAAGCACTTGTTGATTTAAAAAATCTAGATAGATACTAAGAGTTCCAAATCCATAAACCTAAATACCATCATGTGTACATCCCAGTATAGGGAAAAATTGAATTTCATGTTCTTATACACATATTACAATCAGTTCCTTCAGACTCAACTAAGGTGAACCCATGGAATTATTCAATTGAATCCCACTTCCCATGAAAGCTTAAGCTTGTTGCTAGTGAAGTGCCTCAAATTGGCACTACCCCATGAAACTAAGATAGCTTGCATTCTCTTTAGCCTTGGGTTGTTCCATAGTTCTACCCTCTATAGCTTGATTTATGATTTCAAGGGCTACATTTAGTTGACTTCTTATCCTCTCATTAGAAACAATCTCATGGCGATATAGTCCTTTCCACCCTAAAAACCACTTTGTTACTTCATTAAAATCAAAACTTGAACAAAGCCAATGATACAAAACTTATTGCCACTTTCAAAAGAATGCTACCTCCAACATTACAACCATATGATAAATGGGAAAAGCACAGGCCCAAGCCATAACCTAGTTAAATTGGTTTACTTACTAATTAGTTGGGTATTGAAGTTAATTTGGGCATCACTATAGAGATCTTGTGGATTGTGGATTATGGATTATGAACAAAAAAGTAAAGAAAACATGATATTCCCCATTTGTATGTATGTAAATAGAGATACCTTGGCACAACATAAAACAATAAAACTCACTCAACAGGTGCCCTGACCAAAGATGTGATGGAAAAGCCTATTGCTAAGTAGATTCCTCCTTTTCTCTCTCATTTTTTATGTGTTTATTTCACTTGAACTATTATTTCTTACTGGGCATTTTCTAATATTGGATTCATTTTAAGTAGGATGCAATGAGGAAATTCATGGATGTACTAGTGTGATGAACACTTAGGAGTTTGTGTACTCTCATGAGTTGTCATGTCGACAACACAAAGGTACACAACTCTAATTCATCACATGGTGTCTACAATGTTGGAGTTTGCATCATTCACTGAGTTTTCATCTAGACAACACAATTATTCACACTCCCATTTTTGTCCGTGTTTTCTAAAACATAAATTTTCCTACTACACCTTTCTAGGCTTATCCTCTCATCATCACACATACTTGTGTGCTTAATGGAGGATAACCCATATCTGCTGGACATGTGCCTAGTTGTATGACTTATCACATTGCTAACTTCTATGCATTTTAGAAGCTATCTAGAGGCCTTTATATACATGCACTCCTAGTGTACTTTCATATGGAATATTGAATGAATATATCATCATTCTAATCCTACTCTCTTTAGTCTACTATTGTTCTTGTGTTTGAGTTCCTTAGTCTTGGGTGAATTCTTCCCTAAGGCAAATTCTTACAAATAGATTCTTCAATAGATAATTATTACAAAGAGATCAATACTTATAAAAGGAGATTGAAACCCTAAAAGGGTAACCTAATAAGTTGCAAAGGGTGACCTAAAGGTGAAAGCTATTTAATAATTATTAAATAATTATTAAATAGATAAAGCTAGAAAATGCATAAAGCAAAATCTTAAGAAGGGAGAAAAGGTAATTTAATAAATGAAATTAAATTGACCTTTTTCTCTAACAGTTGTGATATTTGGTTCTAATAGAATTTTGTAGACTAAGATACTAAAAAGTAGGCACTTACTTTTTGCTTATTTTGGGACCATTTTAAACCCACTATAATGTTTTTCTTATATTTGGATTTCAAATTCCACTTAATTGCATATGTAATTAAAATCAAAGTCCTCTTTCTCCAATTTTTCTCAAAACTCTTAGTTGACTTCAATTTCTATGCATAATTTTTCATTTATTCACCAAGTCACATTAGTCATTTCCCTTCAAAGCCTCATTTTACCTATAAATTAATATCAATCATCACAACTAACTAAAAATTAAAATATCTTAGTATCATATCTTTTGTAGACTGAATTTTAAGGCCTTAAAAAGGTCTTTGCAGTATAGGTCGAATCAAGTTAACTTATACCTTGGTGGTTAAATTTTGAGTGATTTTTTGTGCTGAATGTAATGGTATTTATTTTTCCTATCAATTTTTCTTAGGATTCATAAATTTTTACTATGAGATCACTATAGAAGGAGATGTCTTCCCTTTATTTTCATATCCATCCATCAATTGCAATAGATTTTGGTAATTTCAAGAGGGAAAACATTCATTCAAAGAATTTATCCATGAAGAAATCAAATATTTCTTTCAATAGGTATAGCTTCTTTATCTATATGAGGCAAATAAGTTTTTAATCAAGGGTGGAGAGCTACATCCATCCAAGTCTTATCCTTCTTCTTCTTCAATTCAATATTGAGGTGAATTAGAGGATATACTACTTGAGGTTTTATCTTATATGGTGTTCTTTTAGTTTGTGTATTTAGTTAAACTATAACATCAACATAAATGATAACATGTTAAACATAATTTCATCCACATGGGATGATGCACTTTATCACTTATATCTAATCTCTACTACATGAAAATATATTTCATTTTATTTATTGCATTTCAAGGATAATTCTTATATAGGTGTTTGACCAAATGAATCCTCTTCTCTCCGATGATTTTCCCTTATTCTTTTGTGTGGGAGTAGGTTAGTAAGATATGGATTTGGAATTGCAACTTGTAAAACTATAAACATAGACAAAACATAATGTCCAAATTTTAGCATCTCATTGTATAGGTTGAAAATGTTAATATATACCTAGTATAGATCCAAATGATTCAACCTATAACTCAAATTTGACCTATTCTTGGAGCCTTTAGATTTAAATAGTTGATAGTTGTATATCATGAAACATAACCAAATTGTAGAATCATATATTTAAATTATTAGAGTAAATTTATTCTTTTATATTGGAGTGTATAAAGTATGTTGCTATGAGAAATGTATTTCACATTTCCCATTGGAATATATAAAGTGGGATAAATTAGCATAGGTGCCAAGTTTAAAACAATTTATTTAGAAACACAACTCATACTTATTTTAAGACTTGCTTACCTCAACTTTGATAAACAATTACTTGTAAATACATGTAGTTTAAATTTAATGGTTGACTCATTTTTCTATATATTTTTGTATCCAATGGAGGTACTTAATGTAAAGACAAGTTAATCATAATATGAGAGTTAATTATATGGTACTATTTTGTACATGTAATTAGTGGTGTGAAACAATATAGAATGGTTTTCTTGTGAATAATTACATTGTTTATAATCAAATAATTATTTTAATTTGATTTGTTATACTATCAATAAATATGGGAATAAAATCATATATTATTGAATAATAATAAT
The DNA here is from genome assembly GCA_028749045.1 of Cupressus sempervirens. NCBI lineage: Eukaryota > Viridiplantae > Streptophyta > Pinopsida > Cupressales > Cupressaceae > Cupressus > Cupressus sempervirens. Next base: position 768,104,422 of record CM053786.1, read on the forward strand.
AATAAATAGTTTATGTCCTACACTAAACTAGGGGTTTTCTTCTGTGTTCTTTTTTTCCTAGTGTCTGGACTTTGAACAAGAAACAAAAACAAAATTATAAATTTTTCTAAATAAATAAAATATTAGCAATGAACTAATATCAATTAAAAGTCATTTATAATTATTAAAGTTTATTTTACAACTATAAAGTGTTTTGTTAAAAATAAGTTGAAAGGATTCAATATATATTAGAAGTCCTAACTTATTTACTTTCTTTAATTAGGGTGCATGAAACAAAAGTTGGCCATTTTTATTTCACTTTGTTCGAATGTCACTATCGAGTAGGATGCTCATCATGGTATGCCTCCTTTTTTTTTCTTTCTTCGCTTCTAAAGGATAAGTCAAAGTCCTAATGTATGTCTCCATTTTCATCTTTATTGGTCATTATTTTCATCCTCCTTTGATTCTCATCATCGATTATACCAAGTGTTTCCTAATTAAAAAAATACTTTCTTGGAATCATCAACTACTCTTTTTTTAAGACCCGAGAAGACTACCTCTGTCTCCATATTTTTAAGTTACGAATATATATATTGTGATGACCATTAGTTTTTGATTTTGTTTAATCTCTAGGACTATATAATCAAGAAAAAATCTCCTTGTCATTGCTTGTGTCTTTATTAAGGACTTTGGTGTTATATATAGTAACAAATAGATTTTATTTTTCATCTCTGTACAATGTTTTTCTTATCCTTAATATGAGTAATATGATCAACTCTGTCATTGAACGGAAAATGATTTTTTGAATAGTTTGTAATATTTTTACTTATTGTACTCATTAATAATCTAGACACTTATTTTACTCCATAAAACTTTAGAACATTTTCTATATCATTTGTATTCAATGATTTTGTAGCAAGTTAAGTTCTTCAACCATAAAATCTTTTCTATGAGACGCTTTATGGTTTACAATGTGTTATTATAATAAATTCATTACTCTAGTTATGTATGAGGGTGTTTCAAAAATCATCATCATAGTGGATCACCCTTACAAAAATATGATATATATTTCTCTTCCTTCCTCATTCCCTAGCTAAAAGGAACAAACAAATAGAGAGCCAATTTCTAAAATCCTAGAGGTTATTTATAGTGTGTGAAATAAGTCCCCCAATTATTGATCTACTCTTATAAGATGTTACTACCTTATTTGAATTCAAATTTTTGCATCAAAATTATTTCTTTTTCTACTATGCCTAGTGGGACAATTCACTTTCTTATCAAAAGTGTGTATATGATAAAAATGCCTTTTATTAGGTGTTACACAATCAACCACCCAAGGTCATTAATTCTATGTTTAGCATCTATACCATTATAAATTTCTCTATCATTTTTTGTCTTTGGAATTCTTTCACCTCCCCCTTTAGTTATAGTCAAATGATTTTTCTTATTATCTTGGCACAATGGTAATGTTCCCATCCTATGAGAAAATTGTGTAAACTAGGACCTTATCCAAGCCAATTCTTTCAAGAATTTCACCAAACCTAATGGGGGGATTAAAAACCCCACAAATCAAATGATGTAGATGGAAGATGGATGCAACCTAAATCACATAAATGTTGAAAAATATTTTCTCTAGAGAACATGCTACCTTATTCAAATAAAATGCTCAAATAGGTATATGTTGCCTCCAACCTCCATAGGAATATGTGACTCATTTACATAATTTTTTTTTTTTAAAATACAACTATTCATCCTTACTTTGATATTCAATTAACATAAAAAATGTTGTGAAAGTGGCTCTACCAAATTTCAATACCCATTTTTTAAAACCTAGCATAATACACCAATTGAGGTTGACGTCTTCACAACCATATATTTTGTCTTAAATATCTTAGATCTTTCACTTTGGATATATACATAAATAATTTGATGAAGTAGTAGATGTCCAATTAGCAAAGATACCTACTAAAAAAATGAAACATACAAACCAATAAATAGTAGAAAAAAATCCATTTGTATTCAATTTATAAAACATGAAAATGTCCTAATAGGATAATGGTAATACATATCCATAATTTATTTTAAGTATTCCTTCATCTCACTGGTTATCTTGTCCATTAGTTTTATTTGGCATTAGTATATTTTTTCCCAATGGATTCCTTCATGCTTCTACAATTAGAACCATTTTGGAACAATCTTCTCTTAATTTTTCTAACCTACTCAATAGGTAGCACACTAGACACACCAGAAATAGTGATCTTGCTACTGATCAATAGATTAGTCAACCATTCCTCTATCTCTTTTTTTCACAATAGAGATCAATCATATGATAATTCACAACCTCCTCCAAGGACATCACCTGCTAACAACTTAGAGTAAACTCTATCAAAAATCCACAAAGTTAGATTCTGATGGAAAAAAAATTATTTTCTCAATCTCCTCTTCCTCTTCCTTTTCTTATATTTCCTTCAAAGTTGACCTTCTTTTTCATCCTCTAGTATAATAACAACCTCTTTTTTTTTTACACTAGTTTTTCCTATTTTAGGTTTTCAAAGGTAAACAACACTAGTAGCATTAAAAAAATATTATTAAATGAGGAAACCTCATTAATATAACTCGCTATCACAACTCTTGAAACAAAAAAACCATACTAAACCTTCTCCTATAATCAAGTAAAATATAGTTTGGAAGCTTGTACACTACTCCTGAAAATACCTATGTACCTTTATATTCTCTTATTGAAAGAGATGCCATTTTTCCATTACATGTTCTCTCTACCTAGTATAGAGCTTAAGAAAAATAATACTAAGCATACAACAAAAGGCTGAAACCAAAATCTATAACAATATCCTACAAAAATATCGAGATTCTCAAGATTATTTTTCAAAAAAATCTTAATCATATCAAATTGAAATCGATATCTATCCATTTTATAATAAATAATAAATATAATATGCTAGAATCAAAGTGGCACCATCATGATTAAGAAATTAAATTTTGTTAGAAATGTTGTGCCATATACCTCACTACCGAATCCTCAAGTGTACTTATCAAAATTATGTGTTGATTGTAATTAATACTAGTTATCTCCTCAACTTCCTTGAATGTGATTGCCCTCTTTCTATGTAAATTTCTCATGCTACAAAATCTTGTGATATTTTCAATTTCCTCTTTTTAGAACTCATTAAACATATGAAGAACTAGATTTCCATCCCAAAACCAACTCATCAAGAACATAATGAATTCCCTATCATTGAACATAATATACCCATATATTGAAATTGAGATTTTACAATCATTGCAAGTCAATTATATTATACTTTTATTATTTAATCAATCGTCAAAATTTAATTTCTAGATTTGATTGTGTAGATCATTTTACCATTAATGTTTTGGATTACACTACATGGTCCATGATCAAGATGGAAGAGAACAAGAAGAAGAAAAGATCATCCTGATGATGGTGTTGGAAATATGAGGTAGGCAAGGTTATTGAGAGGGGAGGGGTGAATCATGTACTAATAGAACTTAATATAATTTCACCAACTAATCCTCCATATAATATTCTAATATAATTGCATGCATGAAAGAATGAAAGTAAATAATCATTCATAGTAATTGGACACAAGATATGGTGCCCCATAAACCTTGAAAATAGAAAATAAAACTAGAGTGGGGATGATACCCACAACCTTTAGTATTGTAGTATAAATTTGTCCTGTTAAGGCTTACAATTGACCACTTTTGATTATATGCCTTGTTAAGAGCAATAAGGACTATGAGGTCCACCTTGTGAAAGGATTTATAGAATATAAAATGAAGTATATACTTAGTAAAGAGATTTTACATAAGAATGTGAAGTATACCTTGTTAAAATATTTAACTCATACACCTATTAGGATGAACCAATGATTGATCTTTGATTTACAACTCTGATTTGCTAGTTCAGATTCCATGAATTTTAATGATCACCTTTCTATGATAGATATATCTTTGTTGTCCCTTATACTTCTTGTAGCCTTCTTAATTCACACTTTTTCTTATTCCATGATCATGTGATAATCTTATTTGGATACGATATAATTCTTTACATATATACCAATCTAAATCATAACTTACCGAAGTTGGCCACAATAAAAGTTTCACCAAAAATCCACAAAGTCGACCCAACTACTATAACTCAAGTTTTGGAGACAAACTCGATGATGTTTTGATACTTGGAAAGAACCATCAACACACACACACACACACACACACACACACACACATTCGTCTATACTTCTCTCCTTTCTTACATAAATGCCAAAAGTGTATATTGTATGTTAATACCAAAATGTTATAAGAATTCAAAGTTTAGCTTCAAGACTAATGTCATTGTCTTGTCCCAATTTTCCAGTAACACCTTCTCTACATGGAATGCAGTCTGAACTTTTCCTGATAACTCCATCATGTGATCAACTATGGAGAAGTTATTGTCATTGTTGAGTTTCTTAGCACGTGCAATGTGTATTTGCAATGCATCCATGTTTGGAAGAATCATGCCTTTGATTTCTACAAGTGTGGCTCTAATCTTGGCTTCTTCCTTCAATAATTATGGTTGCAAATTTGTCAAAAATCTAATCTTTGAATAATGAGCAGAGTTGTAGCTTGGGTCAAGTGACAACAGGTGTCTACTTTCCTTCATGTCTTCATCATTCTTTGATAGTTTATCTTTAATTAATTTTGTGAAGTTAGATGTATCACACAACTTAACAAATATTCAAGTAACATTATTTACAGATGTCTCTAATGAAAGAAGAATAGTAGACAATTCTAATTGGTTTATTGCAATTTTCTATACCATTTTTTCCAATACCTTGTTCTTAAACTTTCTTTCTACTCTTTGTAGTAACTTATCCTATCCATTCAAGTATTCATTGAATATCTTGACAACTTTTGCTAATTGGTCCAAAATAGGTTTCCTGTACAATCAACATCAATACACAATTTATTTAGAAATATGTCATTTATATGTTCTAACACTTGGGTTTTCTTTCTCTTCTTTAAGCTTTTGTTGCTTAGCTCTCTTTTGCAATAATTCTTCTAGGGTATTCATTTGATCAAGAATGAGGGTAGAGATATCCCAATTTGGAATAACTATGTGCTCATATAGATAAATTTATTATTCTTTACCCTTACTCTTATCTAAAACCTTAGTACTCGATTGAGACTTATTCTCAACTGCCATTGTATTAGTTATGGATACATGCCGAATAGAAATAATAGTAGAAACTTAGAGGCTAGAAACAAATGTAGATATGGTACTAATAGTAGAAATACCTTATAGCTGCATGATTAAACTTGATGATGAATGCATTGTGTGACTCAGTGAACACTGTGAAACTTGACATATACTAAATCACTTGGTTGACACTCCATGGCTTAGTCAACACCAGATTCACATTGCTAATACTATGAGCTTGGTAGGCACTGGAGATCATAGTTAACACTAAATAAATTGGTTAACACTATGTAATTCAATTGACTATTGAGCTTGGTTAATACTAGAGTTTCTATCACTTGCATTGAACAACTTGGTAGACAATGCTACATTTGGCATGAACTGCACATAGGTTTTGAAGGTTGGTAGCAACTAAGAAACTTGGTAGCAATTGTATATTGGCTAAGTGTGAGTCACTAATAAACAAATTAACCTTAGTGTCAATAGATGGATCATGTATTATGATCATGATGGATCCACCTTTTGTTCTTCAAGTGTTTTGTTGCATCCTAATGATGGATCATGTAGTATCATTTGAAATGTTGATGGTTAAAAAAATCTACATAATCAAATCTAGAAAGTAAAATATCATTTAGATGGATTTTGGAAATCTAATAGATCTAATTAATCAATCATATTATTTTAATTTCACTTTTTTCAGTTTATACTATGTTATTTGTAAAAAAAAGAAGTTTTTTTTCATGTAGATTAAAGATTATGTTTTGATTTTATTTTCAAGGCTGCATTTAGGAATATAACTATATTATATTGTAATAATTATTATATTTATTTTGAATCTTATAAGGGTTGTAGTTTACTTAAGATTCAATTACAGTTATTATTATACATTAAATTGTGTTATATACTTTAAAGATTATGTTATATAACATCTTTAATATTACTATTTTATCATATTTTTTATTAAATATTATATTATTAAGGTTTAGTTATTATTGATTATTAATAAAATAATTATTATATTAATATTAGGCATCGGGACATAGATATAGTAAGTTGTGCATGAAAGAAAAAGGATTTGAAAATGACTTCTTATATTGTAAAATAATATTTTCCATGTGTCTATGTCCATGTCATCTTTGTTGTTGCCTTGCTCTTTGAATATACAATTTGAATGAATTTCATAATTTTGTTCTCTAAGGGGAAGGGGAAAGAGAGGCATGTAGAGAGGCCTTTGCAACTTGATAATGTAGAGCCCTATTAAATTTCCTTCATACTAGCCTTTATGGCCTTAGCTTTGCCGAGGACAGGAAAAGATGGAGTGCTCCACCACGTACTCCATCTAGCATTTAATAGGGAAGGTTTTAATCCTGATGCCCATGACCACTATCTCGAATTTCAAAGAAGTGGTGATCCTTGCTCTAGGTCCAAGGATGAAGAGTACAACCAAATCGTAGAAGCCAAAGGTGCAAAAAACACCTGACCCACCTTTCAACAATTGTTGCAAGGGAGCTTCAATGTCCTAGTTGACACCAATTTTATTAGGCATCAACTGCCTACAACTGCTTCCACCAATGTGAAAGGAGATGAAGGTAAGGAACCATCTTCCCCCTATTGTGTTGTTAAACCAAATTCCCAAATGATTCTTGAGTTGAATAAGGAAAAGGATAGATTGAAGTACACTACCAATTTTTTTGCTACCATGAATCCTTTCAATCTTTCATCAAGAAACTACCTTAATGAATGGTTTCATAGAATCTAGAGTAATAAGTTCGGGCATCATTTCTTATTTTTCTATATTATTCAAAAGGGTTTATTTATTATTATTTTTTGTAACCCCAATTCTCAAAAAGTGATTGTTGAGAAGCAATTTTGGAAAGTCCGAAGCTCTGAATTTAGGGCTTTACCTAGGTCTTTGGAATGAGTTAATGATAGTTCTTGCCTTGGCTGGTCCTAGATGGGTCACCATTAGCAATCTTCCACCATACAAATGGAATTTCATTCCACAATTACTTGAACCCATTGGGAAGGTCCTCAAAATTGACCACTCTAATACCCTCATTCCTAATATCGATATTAGAGCCCTTGTTTCCATTCTCCCTTGTATGGATGCTCTAGAAACAATCACCCTTGAAGATGGAACTCTTCCTATTGTCTACCCTATCACCTATATGGGAGGCTTGTATGCTTGCTACCTATGGAGAAAGGAAGGGCATAAGAGGAAAAATTATGCATTACTAGTAGGAAAGAAAGTGACCATTCCTTTGAACCCCTCCTCCTCCATTCCCCACCCCCCCACACTCCCAAGGTTAAATCTATCATTAAGTTGTCCAAGATGAATTCTATTCAAATATCCATTGAACCTCAAGCCTTCAAATGGCTATCTAAATCTAATGAACTATTTTCATCTTTGGGCTCTCTCAAGAACCAATTCATCCAGAATCTTGAAGTATCTCATTCTCCTAAAAATTAGGATACTTTGGAAGAACTTAAGTCTCTGCCTAATGTGCAATCCTTGGATTTTGGCTTCAATTCTAAATTAGCTGGGAGAAAGAATAAACCCTTAATTCCCAACAGTTGGCCCTAATATCTCTAAAAGAAAAATCCAAGAAGGCATCATAGGAAGCACCCTTGGTGACTGTGGAACTATGCTCTGCTATGAAAAAAGATTGTGAGAAGGCTACCCCTCCTTCCCACCCACCTTGTGCTAATTTAGAATCATGTCTCCCTAGAGTTGATAGTATGGATTTCCTAAACCTAGAGGAAAGACTTCATGATTTCTCTCTTGCGGTTATTTTGGCAGATCCTTCTTATGTTGTGAACAAGGTTACCCTTGAAACTAATGATGAAATTTAGGACATACATAATTTGAATCAACATGAGAGGAATTGTGACCCTGAGGTTGGGCAATATTCTTGTAATATGATAACCATAGAAGAGGGTAGGCATGAAGGTTATTCTATAGAGTCAAAGAAGTTCAAGTTTTCAGTGTGGATAGAGAGAACCTAGATTGTAAGATCTAACAAGATGTTGTTGAATCCCTTAAAAATAAAAAGATGGAGACCTAGGGATTCTAGTGGTAATGTTAAGAATTTTAGGAAAGTCAAGACTAAAATGCCTAATTGTTTCAAGGGGTTTTAGTCCCCTATGGACATCGATCAATAATTATTTCTGATGAATAAGCTAAAAGTTGCTTCCTAGAATGTGAGAGGGCTAGAATCATTAGAAAAGAAATATATTGTTAAGAAATTTGTAAGTTGGAACAAGGATATAGACATCCTCCTCCTCCTCCAAGAGGTTAAGTCTATAGGATTCACTCTATATAATGCATTGAGATACATTTGGAAAGATGCTACTTCTTTCTCCACTAGGAACCTTAAAGTAAGGGATGCTCTTCTATACTTGTTGGTCCTTGTTGGAGGAAGAAGATCAACAATTTGGAATTTTCCCCTTATAATAGAGCATCCAAGGTCACTTTCAAGGATGAATACTTTGAGTTTGGCATTTTCTCGGTCTATGCCCATAATGAATTTCTAGAGAGGTGCACTCTTTGGGAATGGCTAGTTGAGCTAGTTGGCTTCCCTTCGATTCTAGTAGGATACTTTAACATGGTTGAAAGGGCTCAAGACAAGTTGGGTGGTCTAAAATTTGAGTGGAATGGCAATGAACATCTATATTGGTCCGGAATGGCTAATAAGCTTAATCTCATTGATCCCCTTTCCAGTTTGAAACAATAATCTCATGGTATTTGGTTCACTTGGGCTAATTATTAGAAAGGGTAGAAAAAGATATACTCTCAGCTTGATAGGTTCTATTTCAATAAAGATTTCTTCAATTGTTTAAAACCTGTGGATAATAACTCAGTGCAAGTTCTCCTTTTCTCCCTTTCTGACCATCATCCAATTGTGATTGACATTTTTAATCTTGGTTCCTAGTAGCCTGTAAAAAGAAAATCTCATGTCTTTGCTCTTAATTCTTCTCTCCTACATGATCAAGACCTTCTAGTAGCCTCTAGAATTATCCATTGGTATAATCACTCTATGTACAAACATGTCAATCCGATTGACAATTGGGTCCAATTTATTCACTCTTGGAAAAAATTATTTAAGGCCATGGGTAAAAAGAAAGCAAAAGATAGTAGAGCCTAGAACTTTCCTTGGTAAACTTGCTACAGATTGAAGACGCTACCTCTCATTTGCATCTTGGTGACCCCACTCTTGCTGATTCTATCGCTAATACTAAGCATGAATTGAGGAAACTCTAGTTAAAAAAAAAATTAGGGAGCTAAGATCCGTCTAGAGCTAACTGGTTATCATTAGGAGATAGGGGATCCAAGTTCTTCTTTTTACATTTGAAAGAAGCCAAGGATAAGATTAACTGCATTTGTGACAAAGATGTTATTTTATCTAACTCAGAGTATATTCTCTTGGCTTTCTCTTGATTCTACAAGAACCTCTTTTCTTTTGGAGATAAGAGATTGATGATTGAGATGGCAAGGAGTAAGATTGATTCTATCAAACCGAGAAAAGTTTTAGATTTGGATGCCTCAACTCTTAACTTTCGTATTTCCCTGGCAAAAATCCTGAATGCTTTTTTCTCTATGGAATGTGATAAAGCCCATGGACCAAATGGTATCTTGGTGGAATTCTTCAAAACTAACATGAGTGGATTGGTCTCAGTCTTCTTGAAGTTTATAACTACTTAGTGATGGTAGGATCTTTGGGTCCTTCTATCAACTGTGGCCTCATCAAGCTTATTTACAAAGTTAGTGATAAAACTTTGATCAAGAACTAAAGGGTAATCACTCTTCTCAATGTTACTAATAAAATTCTAGCTATGATTTTAGCAATTAGAGTTGCTCCTATTCTGCTCAAAGTGATTAGTCCAACTGAGATAGGCTTTGTTAAAGGGAGATATATTCTAGAAAATCTTTTAACTTGCTTGGAAGCTATGGATTGGGAAGATCTTCTCGATAGGATATTCAAATGCTTATGATTGATTATGAGAAAGCTTATCACAGAGTGCAATAGAAATTTTTTCTTATGATGTTGAAAGCTTTAGGGTTCCCAAATTTCTATGTACAGATGGTGGGAGTTTTATTGAAGGATGCCAATGCCTCTATTGAGGTGAATGGTAGTAGATTTGAGTGTTTTAATCTTTTCAAATCCATAAAACAAGGCTTTCCTCTTTCCCTTGCTCTCTTTGTGGTTGTTGCTGAAGGCTTACACTATCTTCTGAGAGATGAATCCATCTTGCCTAGGGTTTCTAGGATCCTCTTGCCTAATGGAGATGAAAATTCCAATGTGCAATTCGGTGATGATACTTAATTTTTGTTTATGCTCACTGAAGATAATATGCAATATCTCATGGCTAAGCTTGACCTCTTTTGAATAACCTTAGGGAGAAAAATATCCATTGCTAAATCTATTATTTTGGGTTGGGAACCCAACCCATTGTAGTGGTGCACCAAATTTGGAATCAGCTAGGGTGGTCCCAACCATATTGTTAAGTACCTCGGTATCACCTTTGTGGTCAATCCCAACATTTACAATATGTGGTGCTGGGTTAAAGAGAAAATTAGTAACAAGAATGGAAAGTGGAATATGTTGTATCTTTCCTTGGCTGGCAAGATTCAAGTATGTCACAAGATTCTTTCTCCTTATTATATTTATTTCTCTTCAACCTTGTTATTTAATGTCAATCAGTTTGAATTGTCACAAAAAATTATCAGATATTTTCTATGGTCAAATGGTAAAGGAACTTCTAAAGATCATGTTGTTAAATGGGAATGGTGCACTAAGAGCAAAGTTATGGAGGGGATTAGTCTTAAAGATCTAAGAAAGCAAGGTATTGCCTTGCTAGTCAAATGGATTGCTAAAGCTACTCTTGGGGAGGAATCCTAGAAGATACTAGTAAGAAATAATTTAGCCAATGGCCATCCCTATGGAGCCAAATTCTAGAATAATTGGGATGTTCTGAATTTTCTTGCACTTGATTGCAAATCTGCAGTTGAAGGATCTATGTTGTTCAAGGCTATCTAGAAAAGTTGGGGTAGGATCAGACCCCTTCTAGGAACCATTAACAAAACTAAGCAAGGCAACATTTGGTTTGGTTTTTGTTCTATCTATTGGAATCTTGAAAGCCAAGGAAAACCACTTGCCCTAGTGTACAGTTGCTCACCCAAATACTAGTCTAAGGCTGGTATTAATACTTTTAGAGACATTTTGGTTAACAACAATTCGATGGAGTAGACTGAGCTAAAACTGAGATTCAATCTACCGGACTCCCATAGAAAAACTTACACTATGGTTAATCAAGCCCTTGAAGCTTCTAGAGTAAGGAAAGATTGTTGTTTGACTGACTCCTACCAATTTCACCTTAGTTGGCCAGATTCTTCCCCTCTCCATCTGGTCAAATCTAAAGTTTTTTATGACTTTCTTTCTTTTGGACTTGTTGTGCTTAACCACCTTAATGGTGTTTGGAATCTCTCCCTTACCCAACTGAAATGGAAGAACATCCTAAGTCAACTTTGGGCTAGACCTATTCAACCCAAGATTACTTGCTTCCTTTAGCAGTTGCTTATCCATAAGCTCTGCTTTTCCAAGCCTGGTGGTGATCCCAACCCTTCCACTCTTTGTACCCATACTAAATCTGTTGCAGATATTTTCTTTGAATGCCCATTTTCTTTAGGAGTCTGGCAATCTTAGGGGTTTAGTCTAGACCTTAACTTCTCTATTTTGAATGTTATATATGGTAAAATCTGTTATGGCAGCAAGAAATGAAATGTGTTTTGGTCTATTTTTTCTTCTGTTTTGCTCTGGAATATTTGGAAATCTAGGAATAACAACATTTTTAGGGGTTTGATCGTATCCTTACTGAGTCTCTAAGGAGACTGATAGCTACTAATATTTCCTTGCAAGTAACATCAATCTTCAAGTTGAAGGAGGATCAGTTTCAAGAGTTTTTCAAAGAAGGAAAAGCTACCTTATCAAAGGAGGACCTCTTTTATGGTTATACCACCCTAAAAGAAAAGGACAAAGGAAGTGTTGCTAGCTCAGTAGAAGATGATTTTAACATTCCTTTGGCTCAACCTCTAAAGAAGATCATAAAGGATGGACCCTAGAGATCCCCCTCCAAGGATCTGGTTCCTGCTACCTCCTTCATGCCTTCCCCAGTGCGGTTCACTACTCTGGAGTCAAGTGAAGATGAAAGTGGTTAATCATATGTTGTAATTGATGCTATAATTTTGTTTTTATGTTCTTTGATACTTGGTGCTTCATTTGGGCCAGCCTCTGTTATGGCTTGCTACTTTGTCTATTGCAGCCTTAGTGCTATTTTTTTATTTGGGTATTTTTTTTGCATGGGTTGATAGCTTCTACGCCTGTTAAACTTTGGTTGTATCTCCTTTTAACTTCTCGATATGGAATAGTATAATTTTGTTCTCTACAATTACTTCAATGTTAAATTTAATATGAATTAAATTTATAACAAATGAAGATTCCCTAACAAAATTAAAAGAATGTTGATTAATTAAATATAGATTAATTAATAATATATACACTACTTTCAAATGACAAAAATGATTACATATCTTTTAATTTTTTAGTGCTTTCATCTTATTAATAAATTATAAATATTAGTTGAAACATTGATACAATTTTTATATTTAACAACTAAATTCAACCGAATCTCCTACTTATCAACTAAATCCAAACAGAAAAACATAATTTAACAATTATTTAAAGATTTGTAATTAAATTTGAGTGATAAAGGCGAGCCCGAGCGGCATGATGAAAACTGATAGGACCGTTCTAGGACCGACATTGATGACGTCACAGGCTGACGTCCGGTCAAAATTATGTTTGTATTGAGTGATATTTATCTGTAGTCGGCGAACACCTACACGTTTACAACTCGTCTTGTAACAGTACTATGAAAACGGCGTCATAGGAGTACGTTTCTTTTACAGTGGTTTTAATAAAATTCTCTATATATTCATCCCAATCTATGCAAGTTTACATATCTAACAAAAAGCTTTGCTTGCTAAGAGGATATGGTAAAGCAGTTGTTAGCAGGAAACGTGATATTGAGAGAGGGGAGAAGCAGTTGCAAAAGTCGGCCAGTCATGTTTTCTGATATTAATCCTTGTCATCAAATTTCAAAGGATTATATCAGACCTCCCACAGAGAGGCCACAACTAAATCAAGTTGTTTGTTTAGAGAACATTTCAGTACTAGATTTATCTCATCTCGATGGCCCCAATAGGCATTTGCTCATGAAAAGAATTAAAACTGCTTCTCAGCAAGATGGTTTTTTTCAGGTCCATTCATGTTTGTAATTGTTTGGGTTCCTACATTTTCTTAAAGTTGTTTCTAGATTTCAGTGTCTATGTTCTCTTTAATGTTTTTAGATTTCGTTGTGTATGGTTTCATTAATGTTTTCAGTCATCACTATTTCTGAAATGGTAATTAGATAGCGAGTACTTTTTTCAACTAGAATTCCATTGATTTGAAATCAATCATTTTTCTACTTGTTGATCAGGTTGTTAATCATGGTGTCTCAGAGGAAGTCATTAACAAAATGTTGGAAGTTGCAAGGGAATTTTTCAGCATGCCCATTGAGAAAAGAGAGAAGTTCTATTCTGAAGACCCTTCTAGTGTTATACGCTTGTCAACTAGCTTTAACATTGAGAAAGAGAAGGTCTACAATTGGAGAGAATTCTTGAGACACCATTGTTATCCTTTAGAGAAATATGTAGACACTTGGCCATTAGACCCCGCTTCTTACAGGTACTTTTCTTACAATTCTCCATCATTTCCTTCTCAATATGTCCTAAACGTTTTGGACTAATATAGCTATGATCTATTTGTTCATGCAGGGAGGCTGTCGGACAATATTGCACGGAGGTGAGAGCTCTAGTTTTACGGCTGCTATCTGCCATTTCTGAGAGCCTCGGACTGGAACAAGATTTTGTTGAGAGAGCTCTTGGAAGACAGGCTCAACATATGGCTATCAATTATTATCCACGATGCCCTAATCCTGAGCTCACATTTGGCTTACCAGCTCATTCAGATCCCAATGCTCTTACAATTCTTCTTCAAGGTGATGTTTCAGGCCTTCAAGTCCTCAAGAATGGGCAATGGTGTGAACTGCAACCAATACCCAACGCCTTTGTAATCAATCTTGGAGACCAATTGCAGGTATACTATTTGCATCACATAATGAGACCAATTTGTTGTATATTAGGGGTTTTGTTTTAGTACCCAAATGATATTTTCAATATCCAACTCATTTTTTTTCAGGTTTTGAGCAATGGAATATACAAAAGTGCGATTCATCGGGCAGTAGTAAATGCGGCTGAAGCAAGGTTCTCAATACCGACATTTTACTGCCCATCGCCTGATGCAGTGATCTCTCCTGCTCCATCGTTAGTGACCAGTGATAACCCTGCCCAATATAGAGAGTTTACATATGAGGAATACTACCAGAAGTTCTGGAGTAAGGCTCTTGAAGGAAATATGTGCTTAGATTTCTTTACTGTTGACTCTACAAATGTATGTCTACTGAAAGAAAATGGTAGCATGCAACAATAATACTTGTTGTTTAACTCGCTAGCCGGGTGATAGGCTCTCCATTACTTGTCACATGCTCAAGTAATTATATTTCTATAAATCTTAGGTTCTCTTTTTCATTGCACTTCATCAAGTTTCCATAAATTGCTAACCACTGGTGCCGGCGCAGCTTGTATTAATAAATATCTAATATCAATGTAATTTAATTCCTTTCATATTAAAGTTCATAAAGTACATTCCTGTGAGCCGTATTTCGTTGGCATCTATGAAATGGGATAGCGTATCATAGGTGCCATGTATTTCGCTGGCATCTATGAAATGGGATAGAGTATCATAGGTACCATGTATTTCGCTTGCGGAGTATCATAGGTGCCATGCTCTAAACAGTGACTTTAGTTTCGCAAGTCATTATTATGTGAATAATACATTGAATTCTACATTTTATTTTGGAAAGCAATCTGTACAATTTTTTTTATAGGAAGTCGAAAAATATGAATCATGGAAAGATTGTATGGCTGGTAATGTTCCGGTTCCCCTCCTTGTCTATGTTGGGTTCAAAATGAGATGACTTCTTCTAAGGAATCAAAAGAAAATGAAATTCAAGCTAATTAGGACAAGATGAGTTATTCTAGAGTGATCAAAGAAAAAGAAACTCAGATCACACAACAAAATATTGATGATGAGGAGCCAAGACAAGTCATTAGGCTTGTTGACTAGGTTGAGTTGGTTGAGCATGACTTATTCATCTCTCTGAAAGATGTTGAAGGTATGAAAACTTAAGGCATGTCTCATAGTCTCAAAAAAAATGAAAAAATGGACAAGTCTTTCTATGAGGAAAAAGAGGAGAGAAAGTTAAGCATTCCAATGTCAAGCTTACAAAGGAATTATCTAGTCGTTGACCCTCCTTATGGTGTTTTACAAACTATAAAAGCAGTTTCCCTCTCCTTGCTTAGACTAGAAAAATAGACATTTCATTCCATCAAAATGTTGAATTTAAAATGCAAATCTTTTTAAGGAAAAATTGAGGAGATGCAACATAAAGATAAAGATCATGGGAATAAGGAGAAGGAAGTAAAGCAGAAGGAGAATTGGAAGATGGTTGAAGAAATGAAGAGTAAAATTGATAAAATAGAAAAGGTGACAAAAGATGTGTTGAATAGATGCTAGGGTTTTCATGAAGGTACTATAGAATGTATGAACACGGTGTTGGGTATCTCAGAATAGGGTAAGGAGATATAGCTAGTGCTCCACTCGGAAGATGTGGATGTTAGCCCAAGAAAACATTTCTAATCCAACACCAAGAAGAAGGAGAAGAAATAGACTGAAATTGACAAAAAAAAAGGCAAAATAATTAGTCTAGCTTCTTCTACTTTAATATTGTTTCTTTCTTTTTTCTTTTTGCTATAACTAGACTTTTTTTTAATGTAGTGCAAGGATGGAGAATCCACAAAGGAGATGTCCTAACCCCTAGCAAATAATCACACATTGAAATATATATGATAACATAGATATTTAGATCCGCACAGTGCCAATTCTCATAATTAGAATTTTATCCAACATGCATGGCTACAAGGTCTTCTAGGTTACGACCAAATACATCAACAATTACAATAAAAGCTCAACAAGATTTCACAATATCCAAAGCACTAGCTAGCCCAGATACACAACCTAGTAGAGAACTCCAAGAAGAATCTCAACTCATGCTCACAACCCACCAAGAAACCTTCTTTTTTCCCAAGCTACACTTACCTACTAAACCTTCTCAAACTTTCCTCCTCTTAGCTAGTCATATTCTCCATGATGAATGATAATGGATTTAGATGCCACAAGACCCTTTAATTACACTAAACCAAGCCACAAGTTGGCCTCATCAATTATATTTATTAAATACACCCACATTAAATATACACATCAAGCCACAAGTCAACTTGGCTAAAAACATTAAATGTATGACATTAATTAAATACTTAGGACATGCCCCAAGTTTACAATGCTTAATTAACTCATAAGAGTGTTAGAAATAGATAATACTGAGAGGGAAGGGAGTGAATCAATATTCTACAAACTTGTGCCCACAACTAAATATTGTTACTTACTTTATAACATGCATATGAAAGTAAATTAACAATGTTGAATATTAAATATAACCATACACAAAGAAATTATAACACCATTATTTGTTAACTAGGGAAACCTTAGCCAAAGGAAAAACCTGATGGGGATGATACCCACAAGATGATTCACTAAACAATAGTATCCTATTACGGATATTGACCTTGTTAGTAGTCTATGAAATACATATAGTGTCTCGAGGCCCTGCTACGAGACTAGGCCTTCTTAGAAGTTTGAACCTTATTACAAGTCGGTAGAACAAATACAATGTATGCAAGAAGAGCTTGCTACCCTAACATGCAATTATACAATTCAATTCTCAAAAGATAGGTGTACATAAAATAATCTCTTTACTACTGTAACTCAACCTTTCTTTGATCATTCATCATATCTCCCATCACATAAGACTCACATAATAGTTCACATCACATCTGCAAGATCTCACAACTTCACCATAATTGGGCAATATAAGATCTCTACTTATAATTTTCACATTTAAAAAACTCTTCTTATTTGGCCTTCATGTGTTCACACATTTGACATAATATAAAATAATTTTCATAAATTCATCTCATCATAACTTAATAATTTTTTTGTAACTAAAAAAATTCCTAAGACCATACAACTTTTTTTTACTGATATGCTCTGTTATGCTTTGTTAAATACCTGCACTAGTAATTTAATCATAACTTGAGTTGTCTTGTCTGTACACATCCACACACTTAACCATATCATCATGATAGTTTCACAAAAAAATTCTTAACTAAGAATAAGCTAACTCTCAATGGGTCATCCATACTCTTAAGATCTATTCTTTGTACTATTGTAGACTATCTAACACTTAGATAATTTTCTATTTCTAAATGCATAAATAAATGCTGGATACATGTTCTCATAAATGACAACCATTAAGAAATATATTTACCCATATTTCCAACAATCTCCACCTTTGGAATTGATGGCAACATTTGAGAAAATTGGCTAAGTCCCAAAATGATGTCATACATATCAAAAAACAAAAATAAAGTAACTACAAAATTGGCTTCAAAACACAACAATTTTATTCACTATTTGATGGATCATTACATTCCTTATCACTCCTTTACATTGATACATGCATAAGGGAACCCTTACATCTATAAAAATTTCTCTACATAATACTCCCCATTTCACAATAATTGCAAAGGTGTCAAGAACTATATCACAAAACTTGCTACTTGTTGATGATCAACTCATTATTTTGGATATACAATCTGCAAAAGAAATCTTCAGCCTATCTATATCCTTCTTCCAATTGCATTGGACTATATCTAATATACTAATGCGTGTGCAAAGTGTATAAGATGCCACTTCAACTACGCTCAAGTCAATATAGGAAAAAATGTCATAGGATGTCTTCACTACAAGACATTCCTCCAACCGCCTCTAGAAAATGACAACTTTGGGTGTCAAATATTTTCTAAGAACAAAGGATCTCCTTGTCAAAGTCAATGTCTCTATCAAAATTTTAAATCTTCTCAATTATAGTTTGAGAATCTTCAATTCTGACCTCTAGTTTTTGCAATCTAGTAGTGAGTATTTGAATCTCACTCATATGGCCTTTAATCTTTGCATGAAAATAACATAAGTAATTGTAAGATATTGCATACTATCCATACAACTTCTTACCTTAATCTAAGCTCTTCCTTATCTCCTTTATACATACATCTAAGGTTTTCATATCATTGCTAACATTTGTGCATATTGTGTGAAACAATATGTATCCGACTTAATCCACTCTTATGCTGCTACTACTTCAGCTAAAGTTGTAAACTCCTCATCAAAGGTCTCCACCAACTCTTTTTTCTTAACCTGCGAATTTTAATTTTCTAAAGATGTGGAAACTATCTTTTGCATCCGCTCCAAGACTTCAACAAGAGTCTTCTCCAAAGACATAGATTTTTTTTTCTCGAACAATTTTCTCAAGTTGCCCATTAGCTCTTTCTAATCTTCGTCATCAGATGGAATAGGTATTGTTGCTGATGTTCTAGCTACTGACACTGTTGAAGTTATGCTAGCCTTTACCTTTCTTTTCATCTTCTTTCTTTTTTCCCCCCTTTCTTCCTCTTCTCTTCTTCTTTCTTCTTATGTTCTTCTTCTTTCGTCTTCTCCACTTCTTCTATCTTTTTCTTTTGTTCATCTTCTCTTCTTTTCTTTTTCTCTATTTCTTTTCTTTTCTTTTATTTTCTTCTATTTCCTATTTCCTCTTTTCTTGTTCTTCCTTTTTCTTCTTATCTTCTTCCTTTTCATTTGAGCTGGTATAAGTAGTGATATTGCTAATATTGCCAACAATATTTTCTCCATATCTTGCAAAAGGATTCTCCTTTACATCCATAGTTATGTGCATACTATCCACTTGCATGGATTTAGTCCCCATAACAATGTGAGGTGGTGAAAGTGTCTGATCCACCCCTTCTGCTTCTTCCTCATCACTACAAGATGTATCTACATATACATACATTGGACTATCAACCTTCGATTGTGCACTCACCTGAGGTAAAAAGGACATATATATTACTATAGCCTCCTTTATCTCTTGCCTAATTTCCTCATAATTTCCTTGCATTAGAAGAATTGCTCTTCTTTTGTTCCTCAGCAAGGGCTCAATACCCTTCAAAACTCTTTCTGACTCTTCTTTTGATCCAACGTCACATAAATTATTTATTGATGTGATCCCCATATTCAAATCTTCTTCTAATACCCTTTTCTTTCTATAAACCAACCTATTGTATAGGTCTTCAGGAATATCATTTGGTATACTTACAAACCTCTTATTTCTCAAAATTATGTTTCTTATAATGGCATTCTCTAATTGCCTCATATCCATATTATTGTACATGCTATACAATTTTTTTAACTAAACAAAATTATCATCATTTATAATCTATATATTCAGATTTTCTACCTTTGGTTTTCATTCTTTCTTGCATGATGTTTTCCTTTCTACCTATGTATCTTGTTCAATAGATTTATCTTCAGCATCATCCTCTGAACACTTAGAACTACTTATCTGCCTAGTTTTTCTTCCCTTTCTAGACTTGCTAGTGGTATGCTTGTCCCTTTTCCTTTCCATTTTTGAAGGTTGTTATTTAACCTTCACCAATCTATTAGACTTCCTTTGTGTAGTAGGTACTTCAACCTCTAGTTGTCTCCTTGTTTGTTCAAATCTTGCTCTTATTGGTTGCACTTATACAACTATTGCATAAGGTACAATAGAAACTTGTACACAAGGCTATGCCACTATTACTCCCTCTGAAGGTCATTCTACTACAATGGGTGTTGCAACCAACACTTCAATCTACCCACTAGCCTTCATCTCAAGCACAATTTTTTTAGCTCATTGAATTCTTGCCTTGACATACCAAATTTCTTGAGGATGGAATCAATCTCCTTTTCTAATTTTTTCTTGCTCTCTTTGCTATGAAGTTCAAATTCAACTATCTTTAATCTCTCATCATAGGTTCCCTATCTAGGATATATTGTATCCTACTTAGATTTGAGAATGATTTGTGCATACCCTTTTATCAACTATGCACTCCTCTCATAGCCTATAGGCTCAATGAATTTCACTCTAGGGATGACTGTTTCCATGTAGGTGTTGTTAGTCTCCATGATGAAGAATAAATCATCCTTATATCTCTCTACCGTAGAAGGAGGAATCATATACCTTAGTTTCATCTCTGATTGTAATCTCTTCATCATTTGGTCCGTGTCATTATCTCTAACATTCTTAGGCTTGAATCTATAGAATTGTGTCACTAGCTTCATTGTGTACTCATTTCTATCCCAATTAATCAATCCAAGAAACTTCGTTGTTCGATAAAAGAATAAGCGAGTCAATAGAGGCTCAAATTTGAGTACAACACTTTTTGTCTTTCTTCAACCTTGAAACATTATCTAATAATTTCATTTGGATAATCTCACATAAGTTAACCTTTCTTCCTTCAACTATCATTACATATATCACCTGAGAAAATCCCACTGGTATTGAGTTAACCCTTGATCCATGGTTCAACTTGTACCCTAATATCTTAGTTAACAACTTAACTCCTTTATTCTAAATAGGTTCAACCTTCATATTTATTTCGTCAAACTTCGATTTTAGGTTCCTTTCAACCATTGTCTATACATTCTTCTCATTAGTAGGATTACAACCTTCATTTCTTAATCCTATGACCTTGTGAATTGGGTTATTATCAATGACAACTGGTGCATCACCTAAGCATAAAATATCATCATGTACCCTTCTTAATATGATTTGGTTCCATTCATGATTGTCAAATTTTGTACAAAACATATACTTCACTAAATTCAATTCCTCTATGCATGCATACTTGGATTTTAGGGATAAATCATTATTATACATATCACCTAAGTCTCTATGAATTTTATCATCACCAAGACTCTCAATCTTACAGTGTATATAAATTTTGATATCTTTTATGTGTAACACATTTTCCAAAACTTGACAATATGTGCCTAACAGATCATCTAATAATGAAAAAAAAAAGGGTGTTTCTTGAACTCATACCTAAGTCTATCACTAACATCATACACTCTCTAACTATCCATAGCTCTATAATCTCAAAATATAGGAATAAATTGGATTCGATACTTCATAAAATACCTCAAATTTTTGATTTAGGGCTCCTATAACTATTAGCTTCTCAAACTTTACTTTGGACTTTAATTAGCTTTCAAATCGATCCTCAATTCACTCATTACACTTTGCATGAGAAAATGGTACACTAAATCTTTCCTTTGATCGTTAAATCATTTCAAATTGGATTGCACATTAAATGTGTATATACCACAAATTAAAAATACTAAGTCTCCTAGTAAGCTTGATTTTGGAATCCCTGATTACTTCGATCATATCAAGTCTTGTGTGCTCGACCATGGCTTCCTCTCTATGTCTTCTACCTTCTATTAAATGTGCAACTTCCAACTCTCTCTTTAACATTAGTTTTGACCAAGTGATGCTCTATCTCTACTAGAACTTCTTAATTTAGGTAGGATGAGCTACAAACAATGTGTGCCTTCATATTTCCATTAGGTGCATCAAAGTAATATTTTTCCAGTACTCTATGCAAATTTTCTAGATTACAAGCTTTCACAAATGCTTCCTTGAACTCATCAACATTTTTGTTAACTATTTCTTTCTAACTATTATCACTTCCATTCTGATTCCTTCTGTGATTAGGATTCCTATTAAAGGTCCTTCTATCCATTCTATAGAATCTTGTTGTGTCTCCAAATTTATTACATAACTAACATATAGGTACATTCCTCCTTTGATTGATTCTATTTTGATTTTTAGGTGCTCTATAATTCCTTGCAATATTTCCAGGATTGTTGCATTTGTAACAAACAAATTTCTTCCTTTCACCATCAAGTTTTTCTCCATGATTAGATCTACGTCTTTCATTACTTGCAAGGTTAGTATTCCTAAACATTCTACTATTCTCATTATTACCATCAAATTTAGGTTTCTTACAATCTACTCCTTTATGTCCATAACCACAAAAATCATAACAATAGAAATTTGTAATGGGTTTAAAATACTTACCTATACAATCTCTCTTCATCTATCCAACTTTAGTATAATCAAAACATCTACCTCTAAACTCATGTCTTAGATTCATGAACTTGCTTTGGTCTCTGAGGTTCATTAGGCTTAACTATTAAATCAATTACCTCAACTTCCTTTGGTACTTCGATAGATGTGCTTGATTCTACCTTACTTAGATTAGATTCCTTAGGGGTTTTAGTAACTAAATCTAGTTCTCTTTTGATTTCAACTTTCTTGGCTGATTTCTCTCTAATCAAATATCTAAGTCTTGTCTTGTCATAAGAAGGTCTCTGATGAAATATCTTCAAATCTATCTTTTCACTATTGGAATAAAGTTTCTATAACTATTGTTTATCTTGTGTTAATTCTCCTTTAACAATAATCTTGTATTTTTCTAACTCAACATATTCAATCTTGATAGTATCTAATTCATATGTAACTTGATTTAACTGGGATCTAAGATTTGCATTTTCATTTTTCAATCCTAGTTCACTAATGCCACCATTTTTCTTAAGACTTAACTTAAGCTCAACAATTTTTAGTTCATGTCTAAAGATCTCATTTTCCTTCTGAAGATCTCCTAATACATCATTGTCATTGGTTTGCATAATTGGTTCCTTCCCAGATTCTAAATCATCAATCTTGTCTTTTAACTTGCTAATGTAAACTTTTGCATCTTCATACCTATTTTTCAAGTTATCTCCTTCTTCAGTAATAATGTTAATATTCTCAAGAGCTTCTTCTAGGTTTCTCTTTAACCATTCCATATTCATTGGGATCTTACTTAAGTTGTTAAACTTGTTCAAAGTACCTGAACTCTAATACCAATTGTTAGAAATAGATTATACTTCAAGAGTGGGGGGTATGTGGGGGGATGAATCAATATTCAACAATTTTTTTCCCATGAATATTGCTACTTACTTTAGAACATGCATATGAAACTAAACCAACAATGTTGAATAGTAAATATAACCACCCACATAGAGAACTCATAACACTATTATTTGTTAACTAGGGAAACCCTTGCCAAGGGAAAAACCTAGTGGGGATGATACACACAAGATGATTCAATAAACAATAGGATCATGTTAGGGATATTGACCCTGTTAGGAGTCTATAAAATACATATAGTGTCTTGAGTTTCTGTTATGAGACTAGGCCTTATTAGAAGCCTCAACCCTATTAGAATTTAGTAGAATAAATACAATGTATGCAAGAAGGGCCCACTGCCCTAAAATCAATTATACAATTCAGTTCCTCACAAGTTACATATATGCACAATACTTGCTTTATTGTTGTAACTCACACTTGATCTAATCATACATCAGATCTCACATCACATAAGGCTCACATAATAGTTCACAACACATCTAAAATATCTCACAACTTCACCATAACCATGCAATATAAGATCTCTACTTATACCTTGCACATTAACAAAACTCTGCACAAATGACATTCATGTGTTCACATGTTTGACATAATATAGAATAATGTCAATAATGTTGACTCATCATAGCTTAATAATTATTTCTTGACCAAAATAATTCCTAAGGTCGTACAGCTTTGTTTATAGATATGCTCTCTTCTACTATGTTAGATACCTACACTGGCATTTTAATCATAACTTGCACCATACTATTCGTACACATTTGCACACTGAACCACATCATCATGGCAATGTAACAAAGCTTCCTTAATTGAACATAAGAAAACTCTCAATGAGTTGTCTATACTCTTAAGATCTATTCTCTATAATGCTACAAACTATCTTATACTTAGACAATTTTCTATCACTAAATGCATAAATGAAATCCTCAATACATATTATCATAACTGACAATCATCAAGACATCTATCTAACCATATTTCCAAAAATTAGCATATACGAATACATGCACTTAGACATAGGTCCACGTGGAAACACATGATCAAAATCCAAAAGCACACATGCCGACACCCACAAATCAAAGCTCATGAATACAAACTCCAAAGTTTTCCAATAAAATAGGAATACATTATCAACAACCATTAGAATGACTCTAACTCTAGAATGACTACTCCAAACTCTATACTAACTTAAGAAAAGGTTTGTCAATATGCCTCCAACACATTCCCAATTGCTCAAATGATAAGGTCAAAAAAAATCCAAGTTCAATGCTCCTACATCAGACACACTATGTAGATAGAAAAGTATGTTCCATACTTTGACTCCCAAAGGAATTTCTGCAACCAACTTCATCTTCATAAAAGGCTTCCAATCCATCAAGTATAAGAGAAAAAACCTAAAACCCAACCAACTATGCATCATCAATTCAAACATAGGAACCAAATGAATATAAGAAACACAATCAATATGCTCACTCCTAGGAACAAACTAAACATAATGCTTCACCAATAATTCCTGCAATTCATCACAACCAACAATAATAACATCCTCCAATAAGAAATCCATGTGAAAAACATTATTAAACTCCAAAAAAATTCAGCAACATGTAAGTCCAAGTCCACACTAAGAGAAAAATCAAGATCCTTAGCCATGTCAAATACAAGCACATCAAGAACATATAGATTTTTAGTATCATGTATATCCTCAACCACATGAGAAACTAGTGAATCCACACCAAAAACATAAAAATCCACATCGGTATCAATATCTATATCCTCAACCATCTCAACATCAACAAGAGTAGGAACCTCTTCACCAACAACCACAAGTTTCTATACAAGTTTCACATTGGACTCTACAAATTGATCATAAAAAAAACCTCAACCTTTTGATGACCTCTTCTCTCTCAAACAAGTATTCTAACTAGCTAGACAACTTACTTCTAGATCGGTAGATTGAAAATCCATAAATATCTACAAAATTCAACTATTCTTTCCTTAACCATATCAAACAAATTAGCTCCAAACTGAGAAGACATCTCTGAAATCTTCTTCTCTACTATATCACAAAGATTTGCAATTTTCCTATGGTTTAAGATTCTTTATAGTATCTTTTGAGATCTTTGCAAACCCTCTATAAAAAATCCATAAGATCCATCAGATTTAACCTTCTCTCTGATTCTAGTTCATATAGTGCAAGGTAGTAGATTCCCAAAGAGAGATCTCTTAACCCCCAAAAAATATTCACATAGTGGAACATATACGATAACATAGAGATTTAGATCCACATAATGCTAATTATCATAATAAGATTTTCATCCAACATGGCCATCTATAAGGCCTTTCAAGTTACACCCAAATACTTCAATAGTTATAATAAAAGCTCACCAAGATCTCACAAGATCCAAACCACTAGCTAGCCCAGATCGACAACCTGGTAGAGAACTCCAAGAACATTCTCAAATTTTACGACAAGCCACCAAGAAACCTTCCTGATTCCCAAGCCACACTTAGCTACTAGCTTTGTTCAAACTTCACTCCTCTTATCTACTCATCTTCTCTGTGTTGAATGAAAATGAGTCTAGGCTTGATAAGATGCTCTACTTATACTAAACCAAGAAATAGGTTATCCTATTTAATTACATTAATTAAATACACCCACATTAAATATACCCATCAAGCCACAAGTTAGCTTGGCTACAAATAGTAAATGCTTGATATAAATTAAATACTTAGGATAGGCCCCAACTTTACAATGCATAACTAACTCATAAGACCACATGTAAGAATAGAAACACTTAGACATAGGTCCACATGCCAACCAACAATCTAAATCAAAGATTGCAAACACCAATTCCCATGGACTAAGGCTCATGAATATAATTTACAAAGTTTACTAGTAAAATAGGAACACATTACCAACAACCACTAAAATGACTCTAACTTAGAGATGATTTCGCCAAACTCTATGCACACTTAGGACAAGGTTTCCCAATATGCCTCCAACACAATCCCAATTGTACAAACCATAAGGTGTACACAATTCTAAGTTTGATTTTCCTATATCATTTTATGTTAGTTCATGCTAGTTTAAGTTCCACTTTAGCCAAGTTTTCTTGGATGTGGTTGTGGGTGTATTTGGTTGTCAAAAGTTCTTTCATTTTGGGACTTTTAAATTTAATTATTTTGATAATACTTTTGGGGTTATAGATCCCCTTAAAAAAACTTGTTTGATCCATACTAAAAAATTGAGCTACAACCTCCTCTTGGATAACGCATCTTTGGTCTTGGAGTAGATTCTTTCCAACACCCCTAAGACACATTGTGAGTTCTTGTGTTCTCTAATATGGATCTAATACCACTTGTTCAAGTTGTAGCTCATTAAAATTAGCAATGATTCAAATCTAAGACTTCCTATTTGTTGTCAAAGTATTTTACAAAAAAACTTCTTTCCTTTCATGGCCAACCCACCTTTAGCTTAGTTGTGACTTATTTCCAACAAGGAACAAAATATAGAAAACAATGTGCATATATTGAAGATTTATACTCTAAATTGTAGATCTTCACTTTATAAGGATATCCTCACTTTGTAGAGCTTGATTCTATAATTATAGTATATCATTTATGAGTAAGGTTTTTTCGTTATATATGATTTTCTAAATTAAAATTACTTAAAAGAAAACTAAAATTCTCATATTTTCACATCGAAAATATAGTCAAAAAAGGTAAGATCATCATATGTCATCCTCAAAGTTTGGAGAAAAATAAAGGTTGTACATACATTTGGGAAATTATGTCCAAATTAAATTGGCCCACAATTTTAGGGACACAAGGTAATAGTGATGCCCAATGCATATGTAGAATGTGGCCTCAAACTTCACACATACACACTTCAACATGGTCCTTGTATGTGGATTCTTCCTAGAATGAACATAAGATTTTTTACCCAAGAAGAGTCCTACAAGACAACCTATTGCCTTCTATATAGAAGGATTTTTCCTATTTATGCTCTCAGAGTTAAGATGCAGGCAACCAGACCATTCTAGAATGAAGGGTTTAAATGTATTTAAGTCTATATGAGTGTGCAAGTAATCTAAATGAGATATGCAATTAATCTAAGAACATATGAAATAAAATTAACTATATGTATGCATTTTAAATCTAAATGACATTTAATCTAAGAGAATGAAAGCCTATGAAAAATAATGAGCTTAAATGAGTGCACAATTTAGTAGAGATTCGATAGTGATTCAATTCAACCTCTATAATGAGGAATTATGAGTCCCTTAAATAGAATTCCTAGAATCCATCAACGATTCAGATAAACTCAGATTGATGGTCAAGATTGAAGCTAAGATTTAGTCAAAGTGGAAGATTCCAAATATAGATAAAGTTAACTGACTTAGATCCTAAGTGAAAGAAATAGTTAACTTAGATTCACTTTAGTGTGAGAGCAAGTGACTTAAATCACTTCTAATTCGAGAAGAAGTTAACTAGGAATTTCCATTTTTGAACTTAGAAATAGGATTTAGGAAAGATATTTAATTTAGTAAAATGAGATATGACCTCATAAATGCCATTTTCATTTAACTAAATAATTACATTTAATTAATTAAAATGAGAGTATTATTAAATTAAATAAATTTAATTCCTTAGTACATTAGCCTTAGGTGATAATTTAATTTAATTAAAGTATAAATACTTCAAATTAAATTAAATCTGAATCAATAGGTTTAATGTGACTAATATGAGTCAATACTTTAGGAATTAAATGAAGAGTATGATGAATGTAGATTAGGGTTTTCTTCATTTGACAATTAAGTCAAGTAGCGAGAATCAGAACTAGAATTGTCGAGTGAGATAGGACCTAGGAATTGATCAGAATAGGCTAGAATTGGTGATCATGGTAATGAGCCAATTTTGGGGTATTACATTTTTCCCCTCTTTGAATGAATGTGTGAGCAACACATTCAATTCAAAGAAAATTAGAAAGTGTGATGCATGGATCATGAAATAAGATTGGTTCCAAAGATGATGTTATAGAGATCAATTGATAAGCTTTTAAGGACAATCTCCAAAATAGAGCTTGATCCTAGGGAATCCAAGTAGAACACCTAGATACCTAAATTGATAAGCATTTAAAAGGTTTTCTTTAGAATGAAGTTTAACCTTTCAAGATCTAGATACCCGAGATTGATAGAATTTAAAAGACTATCTCCAAAATGAAGCTTAACCTTTAAGGATCTAGATAGAACACCTAGATACCTAGGATTTGATAAACATTTAAAAGATTATCTCCAGAATGGAGCTTAACCTTTAAGGATCTAGATAGAACACCTAGATACCTGAGATTTGATAAGCATTTAAAAGATTATCTCTAGAACAGAGCTTAATCTTTAAGGATCCAAATAGAACATCTAG
Organism: Cupressus sempervirens; assembly: GCA_028749045.1. Taxonomy (NCBI): domain Eukaryota; kingdom Viridiplantae; phylum Streptophyta; class Pinopsida; order Cupressales; family Cupressaceae; genus Cupressus; species Cupressus sempervirens. The sequence continues at coordinate 768,133,223 of CM053786.1, forward strand.
ATATCTGAGATTTGATAAACATTTAAAAGATTATCTCCATAACGGAGCTTAATCTTTAAGAATCCAAATAGAACACTTAGATACCTAAAATTTGATAAGCGTTTAAAAGATTATCTCCACAATGGAGCTTAATCTTTAAGGATCTAGATATAACACCTAGATACTTGAGATTTGATAAGCATTTAAAAGATTATCTCCAGAATGGAGCTTAATCTTTAAGGATGCACATAGAACAACTGGATACCTGAAATTCATAAAAGGTAGCAAGATCAGATTATGAGTCATAGAATCATCCCTAGAACAAGGCTTGATCCTCAAGAGTTGAGGTTTAGATTGTCCTAATACCTGTCCATCGAACACTTTATAACATGTGATAGATGACAAAGATGCCGAAAAGAGGGGAATAAGATGCCCAAGTGATGAGATGCCCCAAGTGATAAGGACATAAGATGGGAATAGGATGCCCCGAGAAATAAAGATTCAGATTGATTTAGCATTGGTTTTGAGTGATTCAATGATGAAATCATCCTGCCCCCTCGGGAGCAAAATCGAAAGATGACACACCAAAAATAGGATGTAAAGCTGTAGATAAAGAGATACAGAAGAAATCCATGATTCAGAAAAATGTAGAAGAGATCAAAATAATCAGAAGAAAATTTAGAGTGATTTCAAGGTCCAGAAGACCAAGTTTGACCAAAAGTTGACCAGATTTAAACATAGTTGAATATTTTCAAAATAAATTTTGAAAAACTGAATAATTTTGAGCTGAAAAGATTCCAAGAATCACAAAGTATAATAAAAATTGGACTACAAAAGCATTTGATTACATCGGTCCCAAAATTTCAAAATGTGTTTTGAGCTGCTTAAGTGTGTCAAATTTAAAATTTAATTGTAAAAAAGGATTTAGAATAGTTCAAATTAGCCAGGGGTGATTTTTGTGCAAATCAGAGCACTTTTGAAAAATTAGGTCAAACCCTATATAAGGGCCCAAGGGGTCATTTTCAAATCATTTGAACCATTTGTCTTTAGTGAATAGGAGCTTTGAGAAGAAGATGGTAGTCAATGTGAGATATCACTATTTTAAGCACTCCCGACAACACAGCCAGCTGATAGACTATGGACCACTAATGAGTAGTTGATAACCTTACTTTGTACTTTCATTTTCACACTTTCTTAAGTCATTTATTATTATTTTTAGTATGTTTTAGTAGGTCAACAATAAATTTTTGCACGAGACATTCCTTTCTTGTGCAAAGCCAATCTCTTCTCGCATGAAGATACACCAACCTAGTGTTTCTTCGCACACATCAGTGGGGATTCTCGCATGGGAGATACCCACTTCTTGCATGACAAGCATGGGAATTTAGGTAAACTTTGTGTAGGTTTTCATTTCCTTTCACATAGGAACATCTTTCTTTGCATGAAGACTTGATTTCTAGTGTGAAGATGCACAATCTCGCATGGAGAAATGAATTCTTGTGAGAGGAAATACATCTTCGCTCAAAAATTCATTACAAAATTTTAAGGAAAAATTGTATTTTTGATGTTTTAGCTTCAATTTTTCATTTAGTTTGTCATCATTTTGACTTTCCAAGCCAGTAGTGAATGTTTGTGCATTGTTGGTGTTCATGTGTACAGGAGGTATTCGGTGATTTCTCATTTAGATCACATTATCTGCCATATGGAGCTTTGTTATGGAGCCTTGATGCTATGGACATGGACCACATTAATAGATTGGTTCTCGCTCCTTTATTCTGGATCCCAACAGCGCTGGTGAATCATGACTTGTTGACTGCCTTCGTTGAGCACTTCCACTTGGAGATGAACACCTTCCACTTGCTATAGGGAGAGATGATAATCACTCCGGAGCACATCTATAATATTTTATGGATCCCCTTCCATGGGCCAAGAGTGGCCTATGACACAGTACCCTAGGTAGGTACAAAGGCCTTATGTGCCATTTTCTAGAGGCAGCTAGCGATTGGATGAGCCATTGCCTGGGATAAACTTGTTCATACATACGGGTAGACAGATAGGTTGGCTCTAGTTTTGGCCATATTTATTAGATGCTTCCTAGTAACAAATAAAGGGTAGCATAGATTGGAGTGTGGACGGGGTATTATGCTTCAGAGGATGCTCGATGCTATAGAAAGATTTGGGTGTGACCAGTGCATGTTCGCCCACATGTTCTATGAGATGCACGAGATAGTATACCATGAGAAAAATAGTATGATTGTTGGTGTATATATTCTGTAGATCTGGGCATGGGAGCACTTGCTGGTTACATGACCCATTTTTGAGGATGCCCGCAAGCCCACAAAGCCATATATTTACAGATATAAGGGGCAGATTACCTAGGAAGGCCTAGTAAGATGAATCACTACAAGGCCCATCTCAATGACCTGGTCTCCATCATATGGCAGCCTTGGTGATAGATGGAGGATTGGGACAACACTCCTAGGGACCTAGGGTGGATGTTCTACTCATGGCCGCAATTGGGAAGGACTACATAGATCATTGAATAGTTTGCCATCATGCAAGTGTGGAGGCAATATGGGAGGTAGCAAGATATATCCTAGGAGTATTGTGCCTATGCATAAGTCGCAAAGTACCTAACATGAGGATGGCTTGCGAGAATAGATGCAAGACAATCTATGATTGATGTGCGCAACCTAGTTGCAGTACAGTAGAATTACCTATTGGAGGTAGAAGATGCAGGGATGACAATAGAATATCAAGTGTATCTTATTAGTCACCCCATCCCATAGTTCATAGATCCTCTAAGGGGAGCAACACAAGTTCCCCATTAGGCACCAGTACATCAGCAGTAGCCACCATATCAACAAAAACCACCACAACAGTAGTAGCCATAGGGTCAACTACCATAGGTGAGACAAAGAGTCAAGTAGGTCTAGATCCTCACATGACAGATGGGGTCAGACCCAGGTACATGAGGTAGTGGCAAAGAGCAGAGGTGGTGATAGAGGCTGAGGGTGGAGGAATAGGCACCCATAGAGTAGGCACCTAAGATGCTCAATGAGGAGATGCAGGAGTAGCCTTCTATAGGATATTAGGATGGACTATGATGACAAAGAGAGTGGATTTTCTAGGCCTCTCAACAAAATGGAGAGTTGCAAATATAGGTAGCAGTCAAAGATGCAGGGATCGCTAAGAAAGATCAAGAGATTTAGAGGTTACGCGATTGAGTGTACGATACCAAGTAGAGGGCATAAGTGTTGTATGATGAGGTCCAATTGTAGATGGCTTGAGCAGCCTACTATTTTGTAGCATACTCGATAGTGGTGCCCGATGAGTCTCAATAGGTGCCTCATTTCTCAAAATATGCTTGAGATTCTAGGGGTGTACGTCCTCCTACTAGACTAGATATGCCACCTCCTCCTCTTCCTCCTGCTGGAGGTGATGGTGCGGGCCATAGCTAGCCACATGATATGCTTAGCACCAATTTTGATTCTAGCTATGTAGTGATTGGTGTGCTTGCACCATTTTGTATCATTTTTTATCGATAACACTCAAGTAGCGCTCCTTTTTTTGTACTAACACATTCCTAGATATATATATATATATATATATATATATGAGATTTTGAGCCGAGTTTCATTGTATTCATGTCATTCTCATTGTCTATCTTTGTGTTTACTTTTGATGTATATGAGATGTTTATATGATGATTATGAATTGCTCATGTAAATGGAAAAGATGAATGGATGTAATGCATATGGAAATGAACTGATACCTCATGAAGTGTTTGTTTTTGCTTGACAATGATAGGTGTCCCCTCAAAAAATGTGTGAATACAAGCCAAACAACCAAACGCTTGTGTAGCTGTGGAGACCTAATATGTTTGAAGAGATCCACAATCCCCCTCACAAAGGATGGAACAAAGTTGTAATTGAATCATGTACTTATGAAAGTGAAGTATGTAATGCAAGACTATATGTTAAATGCAACCCTAGGTCCGGTTACCAAGCCTCGATAATTTATCATCATTGAACATAGAATAAAATCCTATATGTCCTACAATTTCCACCAACATTACAATCATGGGAATATGAATAGGACATATGTTATAGGTTTGTCAGGATTAAATGTAAGCAATCGAGGCACAAGAATCCAGAATGACCAAAACATTTGTCCCGTTTATTGTACCAAGTTAATATAAGCATCAAAACATAAATGTTAGGATGACCAGAATGTTGCTTGCATGGTAGACACACCAAACACATGAGAGATCCATCTTATGCTAAGTATTCATTAAGTATTTTGTCCAGAATGACCCTTGCATTTGTAACCTAAGACAAAAGTGTGCTAGGTATACTCACAGTGATCCATACATTCACTTAACAAGATGAGTATTAGTATGTACCATAGCATGAAGAGTTCACTCCAATGGACAAAGAAAAGAACCAATGTTATTGACGTATCCATATAAAAGTTGTTGAGGTACACTCGACCATCCAATACAAGATGGAGGCTCTTAGAGTGGACACCCCTCTTATAGGAAAATGTCAACTTATTGGAACTAAAGTGCAAGCAAAAAACAAATAAAATACCATGCCCTCAATCATTACTTCTCTAGTAAAAAATGACATCATCGAGTTTCTCGAGGAGACATGATAAAGTGAAAACAAAGAAAACAAAGGAAAATGCTCATCATATCCAAAAAATTGTGTCATTTGAAATTCAATTTTTTTTCTGGTATTGATCTCAAGTGTTAGTGTCCAAAACATAGATGAAAGAAAACTCTTTATTAGGGTGAAAACAATAAGAAAACATAATCAAAATGACTGGTGATTGAGGTCAAAAGATCAATCTTCAAGATAAAGGACCTAAAGATGACTGCATGACAGTAGACAGACATAGCCAAAATGATTAGTGATTGACATTAGACAGATCTTCCATTAAGGAATTTGAAAACATGACCCAAGCAACGTAGGCAGACACAGTGAGGACCACTAGTGACTGTTGCGAAAGAGATTCTATTAAGAGAATCTTAACAATGAGTAACACTAGCAATAGTAGATAGATGTAGTGAGGACCACTAGTGACTATTGTGAAAGAGATTCTATGAGGAGAATCTCAAAAAGAGTGACACTGGCAATAGTAGGCATACGCAATGAGGACCACTGGTGACTATTGCTAAAGAGATTCTATGAGGAGAATCTCAAAAAAGAGTGACACTATTGATAGTAGGCAGATGCAATGAGAATCACTGGTGACTGTCATGAAAGATATTCTATGAGGAGAATCTTGAAAAGAGTGACACTAAAGGGGAATCCCCTTGAGTTGTGAGAAGGCTCAATCCATGGATACATGAGAAAACAATAAGAAAATCAATAAAGCTATTGTACAAAAAGCCAAAAGATGCACTATGAGATGGAGCATTGGGAACAAGAGGCACCTATTTACTAGGTTTTCACCCTCTTGGAAGAAAATCTCTTTTTTTGCTACCATGATGCCTATTTCCAAGTTTTCACCATGGTATTTTTCTTGTTTTTCAAAGTTTTTTTTGTATTTTTCTCTTTTTGATTTCTTTTGTATTTTTTTTGGAATTTTCAATTTTTTTGGTGTTATCAAGGTGCCTATTGCTATGTTTTCACCAAGATAAAATTTTTTTTTTAGGACTTTTCTAATTTTTAGGATATTTTCAAGATATATAGATATGTACAAACGGCTACTAAGATCAGATCAATTGTAACACTACTTTAGGTGAAGAGTGTTGATAGGTTCCTTGAGCACTTCTCCCTCGGCTGTCAAAAGTTGGTAAGCACCTAATCCATATACTATAGTAATGATGTAGGGACCAAGCCAATTTGGTTCAAAGTTCCCTTTTTGGACTCATTGTTGTTGATTCTTAGGGTTCTCTCTCAAGACAAGATCACCCAACTGGAAGTCACATGGTCTAACTTTTTCATTGTAGCTTCTTGACATTCATTGTTAATAAGCCCATAGATGATCACACACCACTTGTTGATGTTGATCCAGTAACACTAGCTCTTGAAGCTAAGCTATCCTATAATCTTCATCAGTAATAAAGCCCTTCATAGAGATTCTTAAGGTAGGAATCTTGACCTCTATTGGAAGCACAACATCTGCTCCATAAACTAGAGTAAAGGGCATCATACCCATTGGAGTCCTAATGCTTGTCCTATACGCCCACAAAGATGGATTAATCTAGAGCTTCTAGTCTCTCCCAAATTTATTGACTATGTAACGAAGGATCTGGAGGATTGCCTTATTAGAAGCCTCAATCTGGCCATTACCCTGGGAGTAATAGATGGAAGACCAATTTTGTGTGATTTTGATATTCTTGCATAATTCCTTGAGGTCTTTATTTTTGAATTGTCCTCCATTGTCCGTAATGATTGAGGGTGATACACCATACCTACAAATGATGCAATTTGTAATAAAAAGAGCTACATTTTTTTCATTGGTGATTGTGAGAGGTATTGCCTCTACCCACTTTGTGAAGTAGTCTATAGCTATCCATTAGAAGAGGTTGGGTGAATCTGACCCACCTAGTCAAAGGCCCATTGTTGAAATGGCCATGTTGTAGTAGAGGGAATTAGCTCTCTAGCTAGAGAATGGATCAAATTCCCATGGAGCTAATAGTGCTTGCAGGACCTAGCATACTTGATAGCTTCTTGCTCCATTTTAGGCCAATAGTAACTAGCTCTAATGAGTTTGCGAGCTAGCATCAAGCCATTTGAGTGAGATTTGCAAATGCCCTTGTGAACATCAATTAATGCTCATTTGAACTCTTTGGGTTCTAAACACCTAAAAGGTGTTTTGTCAAGACCTCTCCTATATAGATCATCAGCAATAATGACATATAATGAAGCATTATGAATAAGGTAACATTTCTCATTTCAGGTCAGACCTTCCAGAATGGTTTGATTATAGAGATAAGAATATATGTGATGGTAGTGGGATGAGTCCTATCCTACAATAAAATAGATCATCCTAGAATTAGAGGTGTCATAGGCTAGGTAGTCTAACCCTTCCAGCAAGAATTCATGTTGGAGATCATTTTTAGGCATCTATAGCAAGAAGGCCAAAGTAGCCATAGCATCAACTACTTTATTGTCTACAAGTGGGATTTGCTTGAAAGTGATGTATGCAAAATACTTCTTTTAGTCATCAACCATGCATTGGTAAGGAATTAATTTCTCATCCTTTTTTTGATACACATCATTAACCTAATTGATTACAAGCTGAGAGTTGCCAAATATTTCTAGCTGATCCACTTGCCATTCAGTAGCAATTTTCATGCCTTTGATCAAAGCCTCATATTCAGCAATGTTATTTGTACAAGGGAACATAATATTGTATGTTTTGGGCAATGAATATCTCTATGGGGTTGTGAAGAGTAATCTAGCACTAGATCCCTATTGTGTGAAGCATCCATCGAAGAACATGACCCATTTTTGGTGTGTGAGTGTTAGAATTGACTCATTAGGGAAATCAATGTTCATTGGTAGGAGACTCTACATAGGTGCATTTTCTAGATACTATGCAATTGCATGTACCTTAATGGCTTTTCCTTCAACATACTAGATATCAAATTTGTGAAGATGTGTTATCTATTATGTTGGATGTAGGGCCCCTCAAGACAAATGGTGTCTTGGGTTTATCGTTATCTTGTTTGCCCTTAATGGTAATGACATCATAGTATTCAGAATCCACAAGTTCAACCATGTTGATCATATTGTCATCATTGGAATATTCATAGCTAACCTTTTTTTTGGGCTTTGGTTCTGAACTCTCTACTTTTTCATAGGCTAAGAAAGTCTCTTTAAAGGTCTTGTGATCTGAGTTCTTGTTATGTTTAACTACCACAAGCTCACCAGCATCAATCATGTCCTAGAATTTGTGGCACAAGTTTATGTAGTTGCTAGTTTTCTACCCCTTATCTTTGTGATACTCATAGAATAAGGTTTCATTCCACCATGGTGGGCATGGTTATAGATCATAGGGCCAAGGGTTGTCAAGTGGTGAAATAAGCTTGTGCTGTAACAATATTTTGTAAACCACATCCAAAGGTTCACCCAAGGGTGTATACACTCACTTAGGGCATGTGGCCCATGAGTTTCTTAGTTTGTTCTCAGACGTCATGTTGTTAAGAGGAGGCTTCTTATCATTTTTGGCCACATTGAGACCATCTATGAGATTAAATGCTACCTAACAGGTTTGGGAGTGACATTGTCAATAACCCTATCATGTACAACTTCTCAGTTCTTGTTGATATATTTGGTTTTATCCTTGCTAGAGGTGGAACCTTATTTTGTGTCCTTCTGAAGAGTGATTTCACCTTTCTTAACCATAAATTCCTCTATGTGAATAGCCTATGTGATCATGTCTTCAAAGGTATGTGGACCTTGAAGTTTGAATCTATACCCAAAAACAGGTAGGAGATTATCAGTGAAAATGTCAAGCTTTTCTATTTCCAAAATTTTGCATGAATACTTAGTGTAAAGTTGTCTCCACCGTTGGAGGAATGTAAGGAAAGGTTCCCCAACTTTCTTCTTAAGGTTACATAAATCTCAAATATTGATAGGGTGTTGAATATTATGAGAATACTACTCAACAAATGAGTTGGAAATTTCATCAAACGTCTTGATATCGGGAGGCAAGTGTGAGAACCACTCCAAAGCTTGACCATCTAGACTTTTGGGGAATAAAAACATGAGGTATGTTTGGTTATGCATAAATTCCATAGATAATGACCCAAATTCTTACAAGTGATCTTGGGACCAGTGGTTCCAAAGTATTTTTCATACTTGGGTAGTTCTACTCCTCTTGGGAAAGGATGCATGTCTATGCTCTTGTCAAATGGAAATGGACAAAGAGCATCTAATGTGTATGTTTTAGCAGCTTTATCCTTTTCTTACATCATCTGAGCTAGGTGATTTTGCATAATTTTTAGTTATTTTTGGAGTTGGAACTCTCAGTTTCCTCTTCAAGTGTGATGATGATTTCCATGTTGAAATGAGAGGGTAGCTTAGATCCCTCTTGGGCAAGTCGGAGAAAGTACCTTTCTGTGGGAGTAAATAATTAATTATTTATTCTATTTACTTAAGCTTACTTAGGTTAATGCATTTATTTAATATTTAGTATTTAATAGTTGTAGTGGTTAGTTGTTGACAACATGGGAGTTTGTTCTCTTCTAGCATGTTCCACCTTTTTGTGGATGCTTGGTTGTCAACCTTATCTTCTACCACTTTCTAGCCTGTTCTACAAGCTTCCATGAGGCCTTTATATTTGGTCTCTCTCTCATTGTAAATTCATCAATTCACATAGCAATTTCATTTTCCTATTGTGAAATATTGTCTCTTGCATTGTTTGCTTCAAGCTCTTGCTCCTTCGGTTTATCTTCAGCAAGCTATTTGCATGTAGGTGATCTTGGAGACTACAGAGTTGGATTTCATCAACTCCTACATGCTAACAAAGCCTCCTTGCTACTTCTTGTTCAAATATTTTTTTTTGAAGTCATGATTCAGAGACACAAACCCTAGTTTGTTTGTGATTTTTTTTTCAATCAGGAGGAAGAATATTTTTTCAGTATTTGGAGAAAAGAAGAAAGAGGATTTGACATAATAGATTTAATATTTTTTGAGCTTTTTTTTTTTTTTGAGGTGCGACGGTGGTGATTCAGAAAAAATAACAACAGAGGTGATTTTCAAACAATGATAACTCCCTCATATGGACTCATTTTTTCAAGAATTTTTTTTTTGTTTTGGTTTAGGATTTCATGATCTACACATTGGTGTAGGTAGTTTGAGATCTCTATTCCTGAATCTTTCTACAACTTACAATTCTTGATTTTTGCCACTTAAAACGCTCAGTATGGGCTCATCTAGACATATAATCAGGTTCTATTTTTTTTGAAAGTGTACATTTGTTTGTCTACTTTCTAGACCTCTAATTAGATTATAAGTTTTGTAGACATAAACACTACTTTTAGAAATAGGCCCTAATTTGGCTATTGTTATCGCGCTAAGTAAAGAGTGTCCAATTTATACGTTGTGGGGGGAGGGGGAGCATTTTCTTTTCTATAATTCAATTTAGAATAAGACCTTTCTACTTCCATCTTGTTCACTCTCAATGGTAGATCCATCTATGACCTATCTCACACCACACAACTATCACACCTAGAAGGCACAAATGACAAGGCTTCTCATGTCAAGAGGCTTATGGTCATGTCTAGATCAAAATCAACCTATTCGCACATGCCCTTTTGAGGTTCTTCAACACAAGAAAAAAATGTATAAGGACATGAGATTGATTGCACTGAACATTCCAGATAATCTTCTATTTCACTTGGATGGTTTGACCACTCCTTGGGCTTATTGGCTCAAATTTTAGACTTTGTCTGGTCAAGTGAATGAGTTCTAGGCACTTTAGTTTGATGCAGAGTTGAATTATTTGACACCTGACAAATTTTCCACCATTGAAGATTTCTTGATGAAATTCAAATCTTTGCATACACTTTTGTAGGGATGTGGAAAAACCAAGATAGATGATGAGTGTATCTTTTTGATACTCTCAAAGTTGAGCGGATATTATCAGATCTTCTCTTCTACTTTCTACTCCACTATGGATGCCTTGGGTGATAGACACATGCTGCCTTCATTTGAGATATTTTGTGATCAGTTAACTCGTGAACAATCCAAGATCAATCAAATGGATTTAATTTCAGGTTCATAGTCATAGGCATTGCTTGTCAAGGATACATAGGAGCAGAAGTTGAAGTAGATATCAGATCCCTCTTCTACTAGTTCATCATATTCTAAGAAGAAGGAGAAAAAGAAGAATGAGACTCCTACCTATTCCTATTGTGGGAAAGGATCTCATGATGAGGCACATTTTTTCAGAAGATATTTGATGGATATGAGAAACAAATTGCAAATTTGCAAGTTCTTCTTTAGAAGAACACTGTTTCTTCTCCATCCTCTTCTACCTCATAGGGGTCTTCCTTTTAGTCTTCTTCCACATCTTATCCATCTACATCGGATCTTGGAAAGGGTCATGCATTAAAGGCTACCATTACATCTCCTTCACAAGTTCCTTGGATACTGGATTTAGGTGCTTCACACCATATGACATCTTCTCACAGTGTCTTCTCTACTCTTGAGGCTTCTCCCATTCCTCATATTTGCATGGGGAATAACCATATCCTACCAGTCTACGAGAAAGGTTCAATTAGTATCCAAGATAGTATATTCAATGATATATTGTATGTTCCATCTTTATCTGCCAACCTTCTCTCAATTTCTCAGATTACATGTAGTGGATTAGGGAAGATAGTTGAGTTCACTATCGATTTAGTCTTCATTTGAGATTGTGAAATAGGAGGTCTTATTGCTACAGGGGGCATTAATCCTTCCACTCATCTCTACAACTTCTCACACTTTGGTCCACCATCTCCATTGTTGGAGCACAGTTCTTCTCTTTTGCAAGAACATCATGTGGTGTAGTCAGGATACTTGAACCTTTATATTGTCCTTGAGATCCCTATTTTGACTTCCACACCATATCCAGTTGAGGGCTTTTCTCTTCCATGGGATTCTTCTTCTACTCTACCTAATCGTACAACTTCATTCATTGAGACTCCAAGAACACTTGTTGTAGATACTATAGTGGACATTCATGACAGTGCCATCACACATGTCTTGGGGATTCCCTTTCTAGTTCCTCATTAATTCTCCTTTGGGCATCATCTAGGCTTTCCAATTTTGCCTCTCACTCAGGGATTCCCTTGTTATGTACCCTTATTTCTTCTACATTGGAGTTGCATTGGTTCGATCCCTCCTTCAGGGGCTCCTTTATTCTAGGGAGGATTTAGTATCTCTCATGGGGGGTGCAGTTGTACTTATGGTTTTAAGCGGGTCTCTTGACTCTTTTTTGATGGAAGTTGTCTTTGGGGGGATTGGTTGAGGCTTTCCTTCCTTCACTTGATGTTTTTTTTCTGCATGTTGTTTTTACCTCTTTTTGGGGGAGGGTTTTTCCCACGTGGTTTTCTCTCTTTTCCCATTTACAGAGGTTTCATTTTCCTACATTGTACATGGGTACCTAACATGGCCTCGTTGATGAGACCCATTCTGCATTTTCATCTTAGTTTTGGGAGCTTAAGACATTCCCCTAAGTTGCACTTAAGGGGGGGTTGTTAGAGTAAACAATTAATTAATAAATAATTATTTATTCTATTTACTTAAGCTTACTTATGTAAATGCATTTATTTAATATTTAGTATTTAATAGCTATAGTGGTTAGTTGTTGACAACATGGGAGTTTGTTCCCTTCTAGCATGTTCTACCTTTTTGTGGATGCTTGGTTGTTAACCTTATCTTCTACCACTTTCCAGCTTGTTCTACAAGCTTACATGAGGCCTTTATATTTGGTCTCTCTCTCATCATAAATTCATCAATTCATATAGAAATTTCATTTTCCTATTGTGAAATATTTTCTCTTGCATTGTTTGCTTCAAGCTCTTGCTCCTTTGGTTTCTCTTTAGCAAGCTATTTGCATGTAGGTGATCTTGGTGACTACGGAGTTGGATTTCATCCAATCCTACACTTTCTTTCTCTTCGTTGAGTAGAATTCCCATGACCTTTCAAAAAATTTTGTCTCTTCAAAATTTTTCTATGTCTTTAGGGAGTATCTCCACCTCTTCTTATTCCTCATTGGTATCATGGTCTTTCTGTTTGTCATTCCTAGGTGGTTCTTGATGTCTACTATGACTACCATGTTTAGGTTCAAAATCAGTCATTATAGGAATGTGTTCAGTTTTAGTATGTTGTGATTTAAAAGGTCCTTTGAAAAGGAAGTTTGACATTTTTTTCAGAGATATAGGATCTCTACTAGTCTCAGGATCTGCTTGATACATAGGGTTCCTAGTTTGTCACAAGTTTATGGAGAATGTTCGTTGGACTTGAGGTGACCTGACAAGTGAGGGAGATCATTAGGATGCCTCACTAGATGAACTAGATGTAGAATATGTAATGAAAGGAAGGTGACCTCTACCACAATTATGACCCCTAGTACAACCTCACCTAACTCTAAGAGGATAAAACACGTTGCCACTCCTTGTTGTGATAGTCGTAGACAAGGACAAGAAGCCAGAACCTAGACAAGGACCACACAAGAACTTACTCTCAATAGGACAAGATAAGAGTACTATATACTAAGGAAAAAATAGTCTTATTTGAATGCTAGAACAACCAAAGATTATGACTATCATAACACAAAGTATGAAAAGCACTAGGGAATGATAATCGAGACAACTAAAGGACGAAACTAGTCAAAGTATATATAACAAATCTTTAGCTAAGCTAAATGTCACGGTTTGGGACTATTCACAGACAAGGAAGGGACACCTCAATGTAGGAAACATAATAAATGTAGATTGATCAAATAAGCTGATTTGAGAGTTTTAGAACAAGGTCTTGCACAAAGATCCTCTGTCAGGCATGTGAAAAAATACACTAGGTGACACAAAATCTCAGAACAATAATTTAAACTCCCACGAAGAGTTGCTCCATGTCACATAAAGAAATGATAGGTTTAACAAAGACACTTGGAAAGATCTTGCGTGGGCATATGCAAGTTCTTGTTTGAAGACCTAGACTAGTTTTCTCGAAAAAGTGAGTTCTCGCAAAAAGAAATGCAAGACTATGTATGAAATTCAGTACCAGACTAACAATAGAGTTCGATTTCAAAGAGATTTTCAATAGTTTTAGACATTCTTAGATAGATTGAAATTTTTTTTGACTGATAATAGATAGAATATAGGTTGATTTTTAGACTTGTGAAATTGATGTTGGATTTCAAAGCAAGACAAAGTGTTTTGTGTGGAATGCAGGAAGCAAGCAGTAGTCGAATATAATCCAACTAAGGGCAAAGCAACTCAGAGGGATAAGGGATTCTTGACCTTTTGTTTGTTTTATATAGGTTTGGACTATTTATGACTCAATAAAAAACATGATTTATCCCTAGAAACAGAAAATGGTAGAGAAGGCAAAACCTTTGTCCCACATCCTATGCACATGCAACTCACACAACTATGTCACCCCCTAGAGGGCACCCATGTTTTCTATATATTCAGAGGACTCAATAGTATATGCTAAATGAGCACCCTTGTGGCAAGGGACAAGTGCGTATACCACCTTCAAATTTCTAGTAGCATTCCTATGGTGAGTTCTATAGGAGAGATTCTTCCCCCTCCTTGCACAAAGATTACGCCTCCTTTTAGAGGTGAATTGGGTAGCTTCTAACTAAGAGGTTTTTACTTGGATTCCATTCATATTAATTCTTGATAGCTCCACAAGAAGAGTTGAGACCAGAAGCTCACACCAGCATCTGAAAGTGTACACACTTGCTTAGCAAGATTGGGGTAGGTGCCATCCAGTGGAATAGATAGAGCTTCCCCTTGATAAGTGATATCAAGAATCAAGGGGAAGAAATTAATCTGGATTTGGAGTCTTTCACTCTACAAAGCATCTTGATTATAGTGAGTTGGAATCTTTGACTAAAGGAGTGTGCTCACTTGGGTCATTCTTAGAGGTCGGATCACTCTAGTAGGCCCTCTAAAGGATTGACTTAGATTGATGGTTTGAATGCAACGGTCAAAGTTTTTAATTTCTCTCGAGGTAAAAGAGAATCCTCCTCTACCTTAGTTTCTCACCCAAACATGAAAAATAGGTTCTTTACCAACTTAGTTTAATCAATCTAGACTCATTCTTCCTAAAGATATTGATTCCCTTGATAGGAAACCATCATCTCATCATAGAAAAAAATTAGCACTAGAGAACCACTAAGCTACTTTCCTTCTTGAGAATGTCATCTTTTAGAAGTGTCTAAGGTTTTGATTCACCCTTGGTCATGGCCTCCAAGTGGTGAAGAGCATAATCCCCTATTCTTCTATCTTGCACCCTAGGAAGTTCACAAGCCCTAATTAGACTATGTTTTGAAAGCAAGAAAGAAAACACATTGTTTTATGGGTTTTAAGATTTGATCTTCGACAATCATCCTACAAAAAAATAGTTAGTTCATGTTTGAAAGGTTTATGTAAAGTAATCTTTGTCAAATGTCCTACAAACAACTATTAATCTATAGAAAACAAGAAAAATAGAACAATAATGCTTTAGGGGAAAACACATTAGTAAAAGATAATAAACAGCATGCTGAAAATAACAAAATGAACTTCATTGTTTTAGAATTTTGTATGAAATCTTGCGCAAGGCTGTGTAAAATCTTTCACTGACCCACATGAGAAAATGAGGTGCCACACAAAGACTTGCACAATAAGGCACTTTTCCGTGCAAGAAAGTGTATAGACTTTAGCAAGACCATTCAAATCTTCCAGCAAAAATGAAATTTGCTGCACAAATATTTGAGAATCTGTATGGAATAGTATGACAAAACAATAAAATAATAGAAATTAATGCAGATGAGGACAAAAAAATTGATTTTCTAAGCCCTACGGTAGGTGGCAGAAATGTATATACAAAATGTGGCCTCAAAATTCACACACACACTTCAACATGGTCCTTGTATGTGGATTCATCCTAGAATGAACATGAGATTGTTCACCCAAGAATAATCTTTCAAGATGACCTATTGCCTTCTAGCTAGAAGGATTTTTTCTATTTATGCTCTCAGAGTTGAGATGGAAGCAACTAGACCATTCTAGAATGAAGGGTTTAAATGAAGTTAAGTCTATATGAGTGTGCAAGTAATCTAAATGAGATATGATCTAAGAACATATGAAATAAAATTAACTAGATGTATGCATATTAAATTTAAATGACATTTAATCTAGGAAAATGAAAGCTTATGAAAAATAATCAGCTTAAATGAGTGCACAATTTAGCAAAGATTTGATAGCAATTCAATTCAATCTCTGTAATGAGGAATTAAGAGTCCCTTAAATAGAATTCCTAGAATCCATCAATAGTTGAGATCAACTCAGATAGACGATCAGGATTGAAGCCAAGATTCAGTCAAAGTCAAAGTTTCCAAACACAAATGTAGTTAACTAACTCAAATCATGAGTGCAAGAAACAATTAACTTAGATTTACTTTAGTGTGAGAGCATGTGACTTAAGTCACTTCTAATTTGAGAAGTAGTTAACTGGGAATTTCCATTTTTGAATTGAGAAATATGATTTAGGAACGATATTTAATTTAATAAAATGAGCTATGACCTCATAAATGCCATTTTCACTTAACTGAATAATTACATTCAATTAATTAAAATGAGAGAATTATTGAATTAAATAAATTTAATTCCTTAGTACATTAGCCTTAGGTCATAATTTAATTTAATCAAAGTATAAATACTTTAAATTAAACTAAATCTAAATCAATAGGTTTAATATGACTAATATGAGTCAATACTTTAGTAATTAAATAAAGAGTATGATGAATGCAGATTAGGGTTTTCTACATTTGACAATTAACTCAAGTAGCGAGAATCAGAACCAGAATTGTCTAGTGACATAGGACTTAGGAATTGATCAGAATAGACTAGAATTCGTGATCATGGCAATGAGCCAATTTTGGGGTATTACACCCAATACCCATTTACATGAGATATGTCAATGCAAGAAAGGTTTCATGGAGTTTTAAATGAGGGAGGATATACAACCAATTCATGGAATGAAATAAACTTATGGAGTATGTAAAATACGAACCAAAATATTAGTTTAATGAGGTTTACATTTGGAGAGGACTCCTATAATTTTTATTGATTTATTGATTAAATACATTACAAATTCCTATAGTACACAATAAATTGTGAGACACTAAAATAATTTATAGGAGAGTGTTGAGTTACACACCCTTATCAAATTGCACAGTTAAAAATGCTACAAAATTATATAGTCCAAAATAACTTATAGAAGACTGATGAGTTACACACACTTATCAAAATCATGTAGTTAAAAGTGCTCAAATATTATATAGTCCAAAGTAAGTACAATGTAAAACTATATGTTCATTTTAAGATAATAATGGATTATTGTTTGACAATTTAGTCATACACAAGATCAGTTTTCTTAAGAAAAAGGTTTACACTAAAATTAATTATTAGAGACAAAAAATATTATTATCATTTGATAATAAGAAGGAATAAAATTAATAACATTTCATCGCACATATTTAAGGAATTTGTGATTTTTGATACTAATAGAATTTCATAATACATGATCCTGAAAAGTAGGCACTTACTTTACTAATCATTTTGGGACCATTTTAAACCCACTCTAGTGTGTTTCTTATGTTAGGGGCTCATATTTCACTTAATTGCATATTTAATTTTAATCAAGGTCCTACTCTTTCCCCATTTTTTCTCAAAACTATTACTACCCATCCCCTGATGTAGTGATTGCACCTACTCCATCATTAATCAAAAGTGTGATTCATTGGGCAATAGTAAATGTGGTTGAAGTAAGCTTCTAAATACTGATATTTTACTACCCATCACTTGATGCGGTGATTTCTCCTGCTCCATTGTTAATCACCAGTGATAACCTTTCCTATTATAGAAAATTTATATATGAGGAATACTACCAGAAGTTCTAAGAGTAAATCTCTTCAAGGAAATATGTGCTTAGATTTCATTACTATTGACTCTACAAATGTATGTCTACCAACATAAAGTGGTAGCATGGAACAATAATACTTGATGTCAAACTCTCTAGCCATGTAATGGGCTATGCATTAATTATCACATGTTCAATTAATTCTATTTCTATAAATTTTAGGTTATCTATTCCACTGCACTTCTTCAAGTTTCCATAAATTGCAAACCCTGGTATGGATACAATATATATTGATAGATATGTAATATCAATGTAACTTTATTCTTTCATATTAAAGTTCATAAAGTACATTCTTGTAAGCCTTCTCTTGTTGGCATCTATGAAATGTGATAGAGTATCATAGGTGCTATGTTTTAAATAATGACTTTAGTTTTGCAACTCATAATTATGGGAATGCTACATTGAGTTCTACATTTTATTTTGAAAAATAATCTCTACAACAATTCTTGAGGAAGTTCAAAATTATGAATCATGGAAATATTTTCTAGGTTCCCTTCTGTCTCTATGTTCAATTCAAAATGAGATGAGTTCCTCTAAGGAATTAAAAGAAAATAAAATTCAAGCTAATTAGGATGAGATGAGTTCTCCTATGGTGATAAAAGAAAAATAAATTCACATCATACAATAGAATGTTAATAATGAGGAGCCAAGATAAGTCATTAGGTTTGTTGGCTATGATGAGTCAGTCGAGCATGACTTATTCATCGCTCTAAAAGATGCTGAAGGTATGGATATTGAATGCATGTCTCATGGCCTAAAAGAAAAGAAAAGAAGGGACAAGTCTTTTTGGGAGGAAATAGAGAAGAGAAAGGAAAGAATTCCAATGTTGCAAGCAGTTGATGAGGAGTTCAATGTCAAACTTTAAAAAAATGATTTGGTTTTCAACCCTCCTTATGGTGTTTTACAAACTACAAAAGTGATTTCCCTCTCCTTGCTTAGACTAGACAAATGACATTTCATTATATCAAAATGCTGAATTTAAAATTCAAAGATTTTTAAGGAAAATTTGAGGAGATGCTACATAAAGATGAAGAACATGGGAATAAGAAGAAGGAGAATTGGAAGATGATAAAAGAAATGAAGAGTAAAATTGATATAATACAAAATGTGACAAGACATGCATTGAATAGATTCCAAGAGTTTTTTGAAGGTACTATAGAATGCATGAACATGGTGTTGGGTATCTCAGAGTAGGGTAAGGAGATAAAGCTATTTCTCAACCATGAGGAAGTTGTCAAGGAAGATGTGGATAGCCTAGGTAAATGTTTTCAATCTAATACCAAGAAGAAGCAGATGAAAGTGATCAAAATTGACAAAAAAAACATCAAAGAGGTCATAGAGAAGATCAAAAACATTGAGCAGGAGATGCAAGATAAGGTGGATGAATTAGTCTCTTTTGTTTTGCTATAATATTATTTCTATCTTTTCTCTTTTTGCTATAGTTAGACTATTTTTTGATGCAGTGCAAGGCATGAGAATCCCCAAAGAAGATGTCCTAACCCCATGAAATAATGACATAGTGGACTATATATGCTAACAAAGAGAGTTAGATGCACATAATGCCAATTCTCATAATATTATTTTCATCCAACATGCATGGTTGTAAAGGTCATCTAGGTTATGGCCAAATACATCAACAATTACAATAAATGTTCAACAAGATGTCATAAGATCCAAACCACTAGCTAGCCCAAATACGTAACCTAGTAGAGAACCTCAAGAAGAATGTCAAGTCATGCTCACAAGCCACCAAGTAACCTTCTTGTTTCCAAAGCCACACTTAGCTACTAGATGTATGCAAACTTCGCTTCTCTTAGCTATTCATCTTCACCATGTTGAATGATAGTGAGTCTAGACTACACAAGACCCTCTAATTATACTAAACCAAGCCATAGGTTGGCCTAGACAATTACATTAATTAAATACACCCACATTAAATATACTCATCAAGCCACAAGTTTCCTTGGAGCTACAAACATTAAATGCATGACACAAATTATATACTTAGGAAAGGCCACAAGTTTACAATGCATAACTATCTCATAAGACCGCATAAGAATACATGCACTTATACATATGTCCATGTTGCAACCAATGATCCAAATATAAGAGCACACATGCCAAACTTTACCTATCAAAGCTCATGAATTCAATCACCAATGTTTGCTAGTAAAATGAGGACCAAAATATGAGTTTAATGAGGTTTGCATTTGGAGAGGACTCCTATAATTTTAATTAACTTTTTATTAAATACATTAAAAAGTTCTATAATTTTTAATAAATTGTGGAACACTAAAATAACGTCTAGGAGAGTTTTGAGTTACACACCATTATCAAAATTGCATAGTTCAAAATGCTACAAAATTATATAGTCCAAAGTAAGTACAGTGTAAAATTATATGTTCATTTAAAGATAATATTGGATTATAGGTTGACAATTCAGTGTACTCTTAAAGCTATGATACAAAAAATCAAATTTTTTTCAAAGAAAATGGATTATAATAAAATCGAATATTAGAGATAAAAAAAAATTCTTATCATTTTAGAATATGAAAGAATAAAATTAATAACATGTCTTCGCACATATTTAAGCAAGTTGGGATTTTTAGTCCTAATAGAATTTCATATTACATGATCCTAAAAAGTATTCACTTACTTTTTTGATCATTTTGCAACCATTTTCAACCCACTTTAGTTTGTTTCTTATGTTAGGAGCTCACATTTCATGTAATTGCATATTTCATTAAAATCAAGGTCTTACTCTTTCCTCAATTTCTCTCAAAATTATTAGTTGACTTAATTTATATGCATAATTTTTTCATTTATCCACCAATTCGCATGATTCATTTCCCTCAAATGCCTCATTTTACCTCTAAATTAATATAAATCACAATAATTATTTTGAAATGTAAACCTCTCACCATCATATCTTTTGTAGACTGAATTTTAAGGCCTTAAAATGATCTTTTCGGTATAGATCAAATCATGTCCACTTCTACCTTGGAGTTTGATTTTGAGTGATTTTTTGTGTCCAATGTAATGGTATTTATTTTTCCCATCACATTTTCCTAGCCTTTGTAAATTTGGACTACAAGATCACTATAGGAGGCTTCTTCCCCTTATTTCCATATCCATTCATTAACAAAAAAAATCCACTCTCACTAAATCAATTGCAACAAGTTTTTGTAATTTCCAGAGGGAAAGTATTCATTGAAGGAATTTATCCATGAATAAATCAAACATTTACTTCTATAGATATAGCTTCTTTATCCATACAAGGCAAATAAGTTTTCCATCAAGGGAGGAGATCTAAATTCATCCAAGTCTTATCCCTCTTCTTCTTCAATTCAATATTGAGGTGAATTACAACATATACTACATGAGGTTTTATCTTATATGATTTTCTTTTAGTTTTGTATTGAGTTAAACTATTACATCAACATAATGGATCACATGAAAAGTATAATTGCATCCATATGGTATGATACACTTTATCATTTATATGTAATATTTACTACATGAAAGAAAATTCTTTCATTTTCTTTATCTCATTTCAAGGATAATTCCTATAGATGTGCTTAATGAAGTGAATCATTTTCCTCACAACAATTTACCATTATTTGTTTGTGCACCAGTAGGTGACTAAGCTATGGGTTTGGGTTTCCAAACTTGTGAAACTAGACACAGAGACAAAACATAAACTTTGAGTTT
This sequence comes from Cupressus sempervirens, assembly GCA_028749045.1. Classification (NCBI taxonomy): domain Eukaryota; kingdom Viridiplantae; phylum Streptophyta; class Pinopsida; order Cupressales; family Cupressaceae; genus Cupressus; species Cupressus sempervirens. The sequence continues at coordinate 768,154,555 of CM053786.1, forward strand.
AAGTATCCATTGTATAGGTTGTAAAATTATATATGTACATAGTATTAGTCCAACTGAGTCAACCTATAGCTCAAAGTTGACTTATTGTTGGAGCCTTGAGATTTTAATACTTGATAGTTGTATATCTTGAAACATACCCATATTATAGAATCATATATATAAATTATTAGTGTAGTTTTATTCTTTCATATTTAAGTCCATAAAGTAGTTTCCTATGAGAACTATATTAGGCATTTCTCATTGGCATCTATGAAATGGGATAAAGTAGCATAGGTGCTAAATTTAAAATAATTTATTTACATACACAACTTATAATTATTTTAAGACTTGATGACCTTTGTTTATTTTTTAATTAATGAATATGTAATTATGCTTATAATCAAGTACGTATAAATACATGTAGTTTAAATTTAAAAGTTGACCTATGTTTCTATGTATTTTGGAATGTAATGGAGCTACTTGATATAAACACAAGTTAATTAGAGTATTAGAGTTAATTATATGGTACTATTTTGTACATGTAAGTAGTGGTGTAAGAAATCATAAAATGGTTTTCTTGCGGATAATTACATTGTTTATAATCAATCAATTATTTTTATTTGATTTGTTATTATATCAATAGATATGAGAATCAACTCATATATTATTGAATAATAATAAAAATTGTTTTTTTTACGTCCTACACTAAGTTGAGTAATTTCTTTGCTATTCTTTTTCCCCTGGGGTCCACACTTTGAATAGGAAACAAATACAAAATTGTAAATTTGTCTAAATTAATAAAATATTGGCACTAAGCTATTATTAATAAATTTTTAATTTTTAATTATTAGTTTTTTTGTATCTATAGACCATTGTATTAAAAATAAGTTGAAAGGATTAAATATATATTTGAACTCCTAACTTATTTACTTTCTTTAGTTAAAGTGCAAGAAACTAAAGTTAGCCATTTTTATGCTACTGTTCTCAAATGTCACTATTGGGAAGGATGCTCATCATTGAAGTCTTACAAATTAAAGTCCACCAAGATAAATGAGATTGGGCGGGTGGGGCGGGTGTGGTGAAGCAATTATTAGATCAATACAAATTTTATCAACCTTATCAAACTTCAAACACGTGATCATTATAAATGACAACTATAAGAAGATACACATATAAAACAAAAACATATTTGTTAACTAGTCAAACCATTGATTAGAGAGAAAATCTAGTGGGGAATGTACCCACAACTTTAGGGGCAAGACAACCAAACTCACCATCCAAGTAGTCTCTATATTATTCATTTTAGAATAATAGAAATGCAACTGATCTCAAAAACTCAATACTTGCTATGTCCTCTTACGGTACCTCTACTACACCAAAAAAACATCTTAGGTCTCATTACTAGACCTCTAAATTTGCATCACAATGATCCATTTGATCTCTTACTCCTATTTACTAATCTTCTTTACTTATCACATTTACCTACTCATTGCATTTTTCATCAAAAGGAAAATAAATTTCCTTTATACCATGTCCTCAAAATAATTCATTAAATTAGCCTTGCAACTTTCCCAATTAATTACATTAAGACCACATTAAGATAATTCAAATTCATTCAATATTTTCATAATTACAATACACTGCTAGCTCATACTCTTCACAAATTATCACACATGTGACCATAAGCTTTGCATACTTTCTTGCATGATCATTAGGTTATCCTCTATCTATGTATAACTTCACACATCTAGATTCCCTATTGGGAGATATATTTCGAACACTAGAAACCACTTCCTACGAACTCTTCCTGAAAATAGTCTTTTGTAAATTAAAAAATACTCTCACCATTCTTTGACTTTTGGCATGTACACTTGACCATTGAATGAAGACACATTTTAAGACATATCCCAAATAGTGCTTGACCTCGTATTCCATACTAAATCAATATGACCTTAATCTCTATCTTGTACTATGCCAATATTCTCAGTATGTTGACATCAAAGAAAAAAAATTAATGAATGCAACACACATTCATGATAATTGTCTCTCCACTACTCCAAAAATGCTAAAATACTCTCCCATAGGAATATCATTAGCATTCATGCTAGTAATCTCCCCAATTAGCATTGATGGAAATATAGATGAAAAACATCCATGTTCCAAGAATACAAAACATATTGCTTTATTGTTTCTGCTCTAATATTTGTGAATCCTCTTCATCAATCAAATCTGAAACTCTTAGGAATAACTGCTACTCCACCATTATAAAATTCTCCCTCATTCTATATACTCATCTTTCTCATGTATTTTTGTTTTACTTCTCCCTACTCACTATCCCTCATTCATAAGAATTTTTTTCATGCACTTCCTTTTACCTCATTGACATTAATGACAAGGGCACTATTATGTTAATCAGCTACTTGAATTTCTTCAACCAGCTCAAGTGTCCAAAGAAATTGTTTAGTACCAACTACCAAAAATCATTTATGATTCTACTCAATCAGAAGTACTCACTCATAGTGGAAGCATCAACATTCAGTTCAAATAAATAATAGTGCTCTTTACCACTAGACTAATGTAATCTCTACATCTTCTATTCTAAAGTAGGTAGGGGCACAACCCCAATCATAGCTCATAAATACTCAAATGTATCCTTAAGAAAAGGCTTTGTAAATATATTTGCAATCTATTTCTTTGTATTAACATACTCCAATTTGATTTCTTTCTCTTCAACTTTATCTCTTAGAACATGATACTCGATATGTACTTTAACTTAGAATATAATAAGATATTCTTAGACACACTCATTGTCCTTGTGTTATCACAATGTATTATAATAGGTTATGAAAAATTTATTCTAATATCCTTCACCATATGTTTCATCCACATGGACTAATTACAATTATTTTCTCCTGCTACATACTTTGCTTCTATTTTACTATGTCAAATAAAATCTTGTTCCTTTCTTAGGCAAGAAACCAATCTTCCTCTAAGAAAAAATTCTCCTCCACTTGTACTCTTTCTATCATTCATATTGCCAGCACAATTTCTATCACTATATGCACATAGAGTAAATTCATTTTATCTATCATACGATAACCCAAAATTAGGTGTACCATTCAAATATTTGAATATCCTCTTTATTATCACATAATGTCATTCTTTAGGATTCATTTGATATCTTTCTACTATACAAACTCCATTATCTATATCTAATCTTGTATAAGTTAAATATTTCAAACTGCCAATCATCGATATGTACTTCTTTTGCTCAACTTTATGTGTCATGCCCAAACTACGAGGGCAAAAACACACATTTTTTTAAAAATTTATAATTAAGATGCTCTAAGTTTTACTCTGATCTCAAGCAAGAGAAGTGAAGGTTCACTACAATACATCTTAAGTTTAAAACTCTAAAGGATGATTACATTGCTAAGAGTTTGAAGCTTTCGTTATTAGATTGATATTGATCATAAGATATGTTATTTTTTTAACTTACAACAATATGAAGCAATTATTTAAATAACAATGTAAATGTATTCGGGTTTAGATTAATTGAAAGTATCTAAACAACATCAACTATAAATCTCTTAGACAATTATTGATTAACAATCTTAATCGATATTGGAAAGTCACTTTAAGAAAAAAAAATAACTAAAATTAAAACTGAATATATATATCTAAAATTTATTAACCTTAAACATTTTGACTATCTTAACATAAAAATTAACTATCTAATCTTAATAAATTTAAATTTCATTTACTAACAACTAATTAAATCTAATGCCTACTAATTAATTATTAATTAATAATACATTTAAACTAGTTAAAAAAACATATTAGTATAGAACTAAAGTTGCACAATTTAAATGATGATAGAACCTATAATTTAATATTAATTTGATACTAAACTAACTTAATTTGATATAAAATAACTAAAAAACTAATCATCAAAATATACCCATAACATCATGCCATTTAAAATTAACTAATTAAAATATGTTAATAAACTAACACTACTAATTATATAATAAATTTTTAAAAAAATAGCTTAAACAAATAAAAAAATTAATAGCAACTTTAAATTTTACGTAAAAACTATTACTAAACATACATTTAAACTAATTAACTTAACACCTATACTAACATGCTAAAGTTAAAATAACTTAAAATTTAAAATAATTTAACACTAACCCCTAACACATATAACCTATTACTAACAGTAACCTATACTAACATTTAAACCCTACTTTAACCCTTAACTCCCACTCTATTCCCCCTCTCCCACTAGTCACATCGACCCAACTTCCCAAAACCCCCATCACATCTAGACTGCACTTGCCAAGCGCTACCACTTGGGACAATGCACTGCCCAAGTGGGCAATGTGCTGACAGTGAGGTGGCGACGAGAACAGAGGTAAGTAATTGGTTAAAAACAAAAGAAATCTCCTTCATCTAAAATGCAATGCCTCCTAAGGAAATTATTCCATGCACAAGGTCAGTGTAGTAGAGGGATGACATCATCACATCATGATGGTACCTTGTCCATCAATGCCTAGGAAGGAGGGGGAGACTGAAGTTTAAAAAGTTTATAATGCTTGTTTTTTTTAAAAACAATTTAACTCCCATCCATAACATGAAGTAAGCGCTCAGAAGTAAAGGAGAAAATGGGGGATGTGACATGGTGGTAGGGTGACGTCACTCCCCCTCCCATGATGAAGACTGACTTTGCTTAAACAAAAACCATTTTAAATTGCACAACCAACTGATGCCCAAGGAAAGATGAGCAAGCATTTAAGACATAAAGTTATGTAGTTAGACTTAGGATATTTTAAAAGTTTATTTTTGCAGTGATATATAATTTTATTTATAAATTTGTTAATTTAAAAATATTTTTCAACCAAAATATAAGAAGGAATCTTTTAAAGATTCTCTGTTGCAATGAGGGGAATTAAAATGCCTCCTCATACAAAATCCAGAGAGTTTTCACACTCTTGGAATACATTTTTTTTTCCAAAACTTTTCTAAGTATGGAATTACAAGGCAATGCATATATATATATATATATATATATATATAGATCTAAATTTTTGAATAGAATTAAAACATAGATTTAGTCATTGTGCTACAATAATGCAAGATTAATTGATATCTAATAATCATAAAAACTGAATCTACATGCATGATCATAAATTTTTGTTTTCAACATATATGAAAACTTGAAATTTTGCCAAATTGAACATCATCATTATTTCCATCCTATTTTTGATGTGCATCCATCTAAATTAAAATTATGATTAAATCACATGGTAAAAAGTTATACTCAAACACCAATTATATTGGAAAACCGGATTCAAAGGCTCAGCTAGGAAAGAATCAGGAAGAAAACCCAACTTTGTTGCCATTACAAAAAAGTTTGAAATACAAATTACATTGGATTTCAATCCTGAATTACAACAATAAAACTAAATTTCCTTCATTACCCTCATCAAGGGTTCCATATAGAATTCTACTACAAATTTCTATTAATTGTAGATGGAATAGAATATGATCAGGTGACCACAAGCATGACCAAGAAAAAAGTCAAACATACATATTCATACAAGGCTTTCAGAATAGGATTCACAATGAATCAAAACTAGCAAAAAGTGAATTTTTCCAACAGGAGACATCAGACGCAACACCAAACAAGGTGCCCAATCAGGGCTATAAATCAAGAACTTCTGTTCTTCCATTCTTACATGACAAAACTCATACATGGTTTGTGCTGATAGGTAGGGGCCCATAACACCCTACCCTCTCTCCCTCTTCTCGTCTTGAGAAGAGACTCTACACTGTTGGAGTCCAACTAAAAGGACCTTTCCCAAAATTGGCCTCTTCTACCGTCTCCAAGGGTGAGTAATTCCAAAACATCCACACAAATAAACTCAAAAATTTCAAAAATAAACATGAAAGGAAATCATTCAAAAAACATGGTTTTCAAATCTTCCCAACGTACCCATAATCATATAAGCATTCAAACATCAACAAGGTAGCATGAGCATGAGACAAACATGAAAATCTAAACAAGGGAGATGATAATTCGTAGCTACACAAAGAGGTAATTGCAAATGAACAAGTATGAGTAGAGCTTTTCCCTTCTTTCAATCTTCCAAGACTCCTCTCTAAATGTAGAGATTGGGTAACAACCTCAACTAGACCAAGAAGGACCTCTAAATAAGCCTAAAAATCAACAACCAAAGGGATCAATAACTTCTCCCACCCACTTACAAATCTAAAAGCTCCTAACTCAACCCATACTATGGTTAACCACTAAGTGGTGTTAAAGTGATGCAACTCATGTTAGCCATAGTCAATTTTCGCACAAAGGCAAAAAGAGATTTTTTGAGTGACCTCAAAAGTAAAAAAAAGTGGCTTAGGGGTTGGAAAAGACCCCTAACCCATACCCATACCCCTTGGATATAAAAATTTCATGTTTTAAAGCCTTAGGAATAGGTTTAGAGCAAAACAAAAGCTAGGAATTAAATAGGACCATCTAACAACACTAACAATGCGGAAGAAACACTAATCTGGATTAGTGATGACTAAACTTGATTAAGAACCAAATTAGCAAAAGACACTAACTTAATCTGACTTAGGTCCAAAGGTTACACAGCTAACCCTAATAGCACATTGAAGAACATAAGAAAATTCACGAGTGTCAAGTGACACTTATAAGAACACAATTACGAACATTAATATATATTGATCATTGAAACACACATTCACACATCTCACGATAAAACACTTGAATTACAAACAACAAGGTTTCCAAAATTAGCACATAGGGATCAGTTTTGTTCCTCTGTCAATTATCTTAGCTAAAATATCTGCACACTCATTGCACACATTAGTAGTCGCATAAAATCACATACACATATGTATATACGTATTAGAACTTCACATAAATTGAAACATACATCAATCAGGGTTTCTCTCCTTTCTTAACCATTAATATCTTGTAAATCCAATTATCAATCCTACATTTACTGATTTCATCAACATACATATACATAAAACATTAAATGACAAACATCAAATATCTAAAAGTAACATCATACATCATGAAATAATATAATATGTTCTAAGCATCAGATAATGTCTCGACATCTCAAGTCGTGAGTATCAAAATAATAAAGTAACAACTAAGGCTATGAAGGGTTGGGGTGAGGCCTCACATCCTCCCACACTAGGCATGAACTTCCTCCTGGAATTCATCAAAAGATAAGGGTATAGAGACTGCATCCGTGCTGCATCCTCCCAAGAAATCGTGACCTCATTGTAACATTCCCACTAGACCCTAGCTTGGTCCAGTTCTTGACCTCAAGGAGCTAGAATCTGTTCGACAATAATATGGATAGTCTCTAGCACTAACTGGCTGACCAACTCCACCTGTAGCCTCAATAACTATAGCTTGATTCTCAATCTAGCGATTGTCAACCACTACGAAAACTCTGTGGGACGTGCCCATGTCTCCAACTGTCGGCTTTGAGAAAACCCCTCTCTGACCACTGGATGATTGTCCCTGTGGACACTCTCTAGCTATATAACCCATGCCACCACAAGTATAGCATGGCCCTCGGGTATAAGATCGTGTATCCTATGATGCAGACTACTGTGGGCCTCCTGAACTTCTAGACCCACTGTAACCACCCATGGAAGCCTACTGAGTCTGCGCTAACTATGACTGTGGGGTATGTACTTTCTAATCCTGCTGTGACTACCACTTCTTGTGCTCAGAGCCCTAGTAACCATGTGAGAGTTCCTGCTACTGCTGCTAAGACTGTTGGCCCTTAGAGGACCCTAGTGTATAGTTCTGATTTCCTTTCCAAGGGGGCTTTTGCTAGGTAGAGTTTTGGTTCTGAGATCGATCCCGTGATTCATATTTACCTTGAGTATCCTCTACCACTAGTGCTATCTCCACTACCTTTCTAAAGGTGGTAGGGAAGGCCACTCGAACTAGATCCTGAAGTGAGAAATTCAAACCCGTCATAAAGTGATGTACCCATAGTTTCTCGTCCTTCATGTATTCCACATAAGGAAGGAGCTCAAGAAACCTGCTCTCGTACTAAGCCATTGTAAGACCTCTTTGATAAAGAGAATGAAACTCCTCTATCTGTTTCTGTTGAAAATGCTTTGACAAATACCTCTCTTAGAATCTTTCTAGGAAAGACTCCCATGTGAGGGTATCCATTCTCACTCTACCTATGATCTCCTCCTAATGCCACCAATTGGAGGCATCTCCTCTCAATTGATGAACTTCTAGGTGTACCTTTAGATTACTCCCATAAGCACGTAATCTAAAGCACCACTGTAGGCTCTGAAACCATGCCTCTGCTACTATCCCCTCTGTGGAACCCATAAATAATGGTGGCCCAAGTCAAATCAATTCCCTAGTATCATCTCCTACATGTCTAGGAGGTCTATCAAGTGGGGTTCTTCTATGGTGTATTGACTCACCTTCATGCTCATCCTGCCCCTCTAACTCTCTCGGTGGGGGACTCCTAGTCCTCTCTCTACTTCTAGGCCCTCCTCCTCCAAGCCCCTCCGCTTCCACTACTAGAATTTGTTGAACTGGTTGAACTACAGGTACTACCCTTTGCTGAACTACACCGATAAATGTTTGAAGTGCATCCAAAATGTCCTGGTTCGGGTTAGGTGGTGGAGGTGGTGGTGGCGGAGGTGGTCCATCCTCCTATCCTGCTTTACCACCTCCCACCCTATGACCTCTACCTCGTCGATTGTTTCGAGTAATAGGAGACATCCTACACAATTTAATGTTTAGTTTTAAGTTTCAGAAGCATAATGGTTTAAGGTTCCTAGTGTTGAAACATGGGCTCCGATACCAAATGTCATGCCCAAACTACAAGGGCAAAAAAACACAAATTTTTTTTAATTTATAATTAAGATGCTCTAAGTTTTACTTTGATCTCAAGCAAGAGAAGTGAAGGTTCACTACAATACATCTTAAGTTTAAAACTCTAGAGGATGATTACATTGCTAAGATTTTGAAGATTTTGTTATTAGATTGATATCAATCATAAGATACATTATTTTTTTAACTTACAACCATATGAAGCAATTATTTAAATAACAATGTAAATGTATTCGGGTTTAGATTAATTGAAAGTATCTAATCAACATCAACTATAAATCTTTTAGACAATCTTAATCGTTATTGGAAAGTCACTTTAACAAAAACAAATAACTAAAATTAAAACTGAATATATATATATATATATATATATCTAAAATTATTAACTTTAAACATTTCAACTATCTTAACATAAAAATTAACTGTCTAATCTAACTAAATTTAAATTTCATTTACTAACAACTAACTAAATCTAATGCCTACTAACTAATTATAAATTAATAATACATTTAAACTAGTTAAAAAAACATATTAGTATAGAACTACAGTTGCACAATTTAAATGATGATAGAACCTATAATTTAATATTAATTTGATACTAAACTAACTTAATTTGATATAAAATAACTAAAAAGTTAATCATCAAAATATACCCATAACATCATGCCATTTAAAATTAACTAATTAAAATATGTTAATAAACTAACACTACTAATTATATAATAAATTTTAAAACAAATAGCTTAAACAAATAACAAAATTAATAGCAACTTTAAACTTTATTTAAAAACTATTACTAAACTTACATTTAAACTAACTAACTTAACACCTATACTAACATGCTAAAGTTAAAATAACTTAAAATTTAAATTAATTTAACACTAACCCCTAACACATAACAACTATTACTAAGACTAACCTATACTAACATTTAAACCCTACTTTAACCCTTAACTCCCACTCTATTCCCCTTCTTCCACCATTCACATTGACCCTACTTCCCAAAACCCCCATCACGTCTAGACTGCGCTTCCCAAGCATTACCACTTGGGACAGTGCACTGCCCAAGTGGGGCATGTGCTGATAGTGAGGTGGCAACGAGAACAGAGGTAAGTAATTGGTTAAAAAAAAAGAAATCTCCTTCATCTAAAACCCAAGGCCTCCTAAGGAAATTATTCCATGCACAAGGTCAGTGTAGTACAGGGATGACATCATCGCATCATGATGGCACCTTGTCCGTCAATGCCTAGGAAGGAGGGGGAGACAAAAGTTTAAAAAGTTTATAATGCTTGTTTTTTAAAAAAAAACGATTTAACTCTCGTCCATAACATGAAGTAAGTGCTTAGAGGTAAAGGAGAAAATGGGGGATGTGACATGGTGGTAGGGTGACATCACCCCCCCCCCCCCATGATGAGGATTGACTTTTCTTAAACAAAAACCATTTTAAATTGCACAACCAACTGATGCCCAAGGAAAGATGAGCAAACATTTAAGACATAAAGTTATGTAGTTAGACTTAGGATATTTTAAAAGTTTATTTTTGCATTGATATATAAATTTATTTATAAATTTGTTAATTTAAAAATACTTTTCAACCAAAATATAAGAAGGAATCTTTTAAAGATTCTCTATTGCAATGAGTGGAATTAAATTGCCTCATACAAAATCCAGAGAGTTTTCACTCTCTTGGAATACATTTTTTTTCTTTTTTAGAATTTTTCTAAGTATAGAATTACAAGGCAATATATATATATATATATATATATATATATATATATATATATGTCTAAATTTTTGAATAGAATTAAAACATAGATTTAGTCATTGTGGTACAATAATGCAAGATTAATTGATATCTAATAATCATAAAAATTGAATATACATGCATGATCATAAATTTTTGTTTTCAACATATATGAAAACTTGAAATTTTTCCAAATTGAACATCATCATTATTTCCATCCTATTTTTGATGTGCATCCATCTAAATTAAAATTATGATTAAATCACATGATAACCAATTATACTCAAACACCAATTATATTGGCAACCCTGATTCAAAGGCTCAACCGGGAAAGAATCAGGAAGAAAACTTGACTTTGTTGCCATTACAACAAAGTTTGGAATACAAATTACATAGCATTTCAATCCTGAATTACAACAATAAAACTAAATTTCCTTCATGACCCTCATCAAGGGTTCCATATAAAATTATGCAACACATTTCTACGAACCGTGGAGGGAACATAATCTAATCAGGTGACCACAAGCATAACCAAGAAACAAATCAAACATACATATTCATACAAGGCTTTCACAATAGGATTCACAATGAATCAAAACTAGGGAAAGGTGGATATTTCCAATAGGAGATGTTAGACACAACACCAAACCAGGTGCCCAATCGGGGCTATAAATCAAGAACTTCCGTTCTTCCATTCTTACATGCCAAAACCCATATGTGGTTTATGCTAACAGTTAGGGGCCCATAACACCCTACCCTCTCGCTGTCATCTCATCCTGAGAAGAGATTCTACACTATTGGAGTCCGACTAAAAGGACCTTTGCCAAAATTGGCCACTTCTCCCCTCTCCAAGGGTGAGTAATGCAAAAACACCGATACAAATAAACTCAAAAATTTCAAACATAAACATGAAAGGAAATCATTCAAAAAAATGGTTTTCAAATCTTCTGAACATACCCACAATCATATAATCATTCAAACTTCAAAAAGGTAGCATGAGCATGAGACAAACATGAAAATATGAACAAGAGAGATGAGAATTCCTACCTGCACAAAGAGGTAATGGAAAATGAACAAGTATGAGTAAAGTTTTTCCCTTCCTTCCTTCAATCTTCCAAGAATCCTCTCTAAATGTAGAGATTGAGTAACAACCTCAACTAGACCAAGAAGGGCCTCTAAATAAGCTTCAAACTCAACCACCAAAGGGATCAATAACTTCTCCCACCCACCTACAAATCTAAAAGCTCCTAACTCAACCCATACTATGGGTCACCACTAAGTGGAGTTGAGGTGATGGAACTCATGTTAGCCATAGTTAATTTTCACACAAAGGCAAAAAGAGACTTTTTGAGTGACCTCAAAAGTCAAAAAAAAGGGGCTTAGGAGTTGGAAAGGACACCTAACCCATACCCATACCCCTTGGGTATAAAAATTTTATTTTTTAAAGCCTTAGGAATAGGTTTAGAGCCAAACAAAAGCTAGGAATTAAATAGGACCATCTAACAACTCTAAAAATGCAGAAGAAGTACTAATTCAGATTAGGGATGACTAAACTCGATTAAGAACCAAATTAGCAAAAGACACTAACTTAATCTGACTTAGGTCCAAAGGTTACACAGCTACCCCTAATAAAATGCTGAAGAACATAAGAAAATTCATGAGTGTCAAGTGACACTTATAAGAACACAGTTACGAACATTAATATTTACTGATCATAGAAAGACACATTCACACATCTCACAATAAAACACTTGAATTACAAACAAAAAGGTTTCCAAAATTAGCACATAGGGATTAGTTATGTTCCTCCATCGGTTGTCTTTGCTAAAATATCTGCACACTCATTGCACACATTAGTAGTCTCATAAAATCACATACACATATGTATATACGTATCAGAACTTCACATAAATTGAAACATACATCAATCATGGTTTCTCTCATTTCTTCACCATTAAAATCTTGTAAATTGAAGTATCAATCCTACATTTAATGATTTCATCAAATTACATATACATAAAACATTAAATCACAAACATCAAATATCTGAAAGTAACATCACATAGCATGAAATAATATAATATGTTCTAAGCATCAGATAATGTCTTGACATCTCGAGTCGTAAGTATCAAAATAATAAAGAAACAACTAAGGCTATGAAGGGTTAGGGTGAGGCCTCACATCCTCCCCCACTAGGCATGAACTTCCTCTTGGAGTTCATCAAAAGATAAGGGTATAGAGATCGCATCCATGCTGCATCCTCCCAAGTAATCATGACCTCATCATAACATTCCCACTAGACCCTAACTTGGTCCAGCTCTCGACCTCGAGGAGCTAGGTTCTGTCGAGCAATAATATGGATAGTCTCTAGCGCTAACTAGCCAACCAACTCCACCTGTAGCCTCAATAATTGTAGCATGATGCTCAATCTAGTGGTTTTCAACGGCTACAAAAACTCTGTGGGACTTGCCCATGTCTCCAATTGTCGGCTCTGAAAAAGCCCCTCTCTGACCACTGGACGATTGTCCCTATGGACACTCTTTAGCTATATGACCCATGCAACCACAAGTATAGCATGACCCTCAGGTATTAGATCATTATCCTATGATCCAGACTACTATGAGCCTCCTGACCTGCTATACACACTGTATCCACCCCTAGAAGACTGTTGAGTCTGCACTGACTATGACTGTGGGGTATGTACTTTCTGATTCTGCTGTTACTGCCACTTCTTGGGCTCAAAGCCCTGGTAACCATGTGATAGTTCCTACTACTACTGCTGAGACTATTAGTCCTTAGAGGACCTTGGTGTATAGTTCTAATTTTCTTTCCAAGGTGGTTTCTGTCGGGTAGAGTTTCGGTTCTAAGACTGATCCCATGATTCTTGTCTACCTTGAGTATCCTCTACCACTAGTCCTATCTCCACTACCTGTCTGAAGGTGGTAAGGAAGGCCATCCAAACTGGACCTTGAAGTGAGAAATTCAAACCCATGATAAAGCGTTGTACCCATAGTTTCTCGTCCTTCATGTATTCCACATAAGGAAGGAGCTCAAGAAACCTCCTCTCATACTGAGCCACTGTAAAACCTCTTTGATAAAGAGAATGAAGCTTCTCTATCTGTTTCTATCAAAAATGCTCTGACAAATACCTCTCTCAGAATCTTTCTAGGAAAGACTTGCATGTGACGATATCCATCCTCACTCCACCTATGATCTCCTCCTGATGCTACCAATTGGAGGCATCTCCTCTCAACTGATGAACTGCTAGGCATGCCTTTAGATTACTCCCATAAGGGTGTAATCCAAAGCATCGATGTAGGCTCTGCAACCATGCCTCTACTACTTTCCCTTAGTGGAACCCGTAAATAATCATGGCCCAAGTCGAATCAACTCCCTAATATCATCTCCTACATGTCTAGGAGGTTTGTCAAGTGGGGGTCTTCTCTGGTGTATTGACTCACCTTCATGCTCATCCTGCCCCTCTAACTATCTTGGTGGGGGACTCCTAGTCCTCTCTCTACCTCTAGGCCCTCCTCCTCCGAGCCCCTCTGCTTCCACTACTGGAATCTACTGAACTGGCTGAACTACAGGTACTACCCTCTACTGAACTACACCGATCAATGTCTGAAGTGCATCCAAAATGTCCTAGTTTAGGTTAGGTGGTGGAGGTGGTCCATCCTCCTATCTCGCTCTACTACCTCCCACCCTACGACCTTTGCCTCGTCGATTGCTACAAGTAACAAGAGGCATCCTACACAATTAATGTTTAGTTTTAAGTTTCAAAAGGATAATGGTTTAAGGTTCCTAGTGTTGAAACATGGGCTCTGATACCAAATGTCATGCCCAAACTACGAGGGCAAAAAAATAGATTTTTTTTTAATTTTATAATTAAGATGCTCTAAGTTTTATTCTAATCTCAATCAAGAGATGTGAAGGTTCACTACAATACATCTTAAGTTTAAAACTCTAGACGATGATTACATTGCTAAGATTTTGAAGCTTTCGTTATTAGATTGATATCGATCATAAGATACATTATTTTTTTAACTTACAACAATATGATGCAATTATTTAAATAATAATGTAAATATGTCCGGGTTTAGATTAATTGAAATTATCTAAAGAACATCAACTATAAATCTCTTAGACAATTATCGATTGACAATCTTAATCGATATTGGAAAGTCACTTTAAGAAAAAAAAATAACTAAAATTAAAACTGAATATATATATCTAAAATTTATTAACTTTAAACATTTTGACTATCTTAACATAAAAATTAACTATCTAATCTTACTAAATTTAAATTTCATTTACTAACAACTAACTAAATCTAATGCTTACTAACTAATTATAAATTAATAATACATTTAAACTAGTTAAAAAAACATATTAGTATAAAACTAAAGTTACACAATTTAAATGATGATAGAACCTATAATTTAATATTAATTTGATACTAAACTGACTTAATTTGATATAAAATAACTAAAAAGCTAATCATCAAAATATGCCCATAACATCATGCCATTTAAAATTAACTAATTAAAATATGTTAATAAACTAACACTACTAATTATATGATAAATTTTAAAACAAATAGCTTAAAAAAATAACGAAATTAATAGAAACTTTAAACTTTATTTAAAAACTATTACTAAACTTACATTTAAACTAACTAACTTAACACCTATACTAACATGCTAAAGTTAAAATAACTTAAAATTTAAATTAATTTAACACTAACCCCTAACACATAACACCTATTACTAACACTAACCTATACTAACATTTAAACCCTACTTTAACCCTTAACTCCCACTCTATTCCCCCTCTCCCACCAGTCACATTGACCCTACTTCCCAAAACCCCCATCATGTCTAGACTGCGCTTCACAAGTGCTACCACTTGGGATAGTGCACTACCCAAGTGGGGCATGTGCTGATAGTGAGGTGGCAACGAGGACAGAGGTAAGTAATTGGTTAAAAACAAAAGAAATCTCCTTCATCTAAAACCCAATGCCTCCTAAGGAAATTATTCCATGCACAAGGTCAGTGTAGTATGGGGATGACATCATTACAAATTCACGAGTGTCAAGTGACACTTATAAGAACACAGTTATGAACATTAATATTTACTAATTATAGAAAGACAGATTCACACATCTCACAGTAAAACACTTGAATTATGAACAACAAGGTTTTCAAAATTAGCACATAGGGATCAGTTTTGTTCCTCTGTCGGTTGTCTTGGCTAAACTATCTACACACTCATTGCACACATCATTAGTCCCATAAAATCACATACACATACGTATATACGTATCATAACTTCACATAAATTGAAACATACATCAATCATGGTTTCTCTCATTTCTTAGCCATTAAAATCTCATAAATCGAAGTATCAATCCTACATTTACTAATTTCATCAACATACATATACATAAAACATTAAATGACAAACATCAAATATCTAAAAGTAACGTCATACAGCAGGAAATAATATAATATGTTTTAAGCATTAGATAATGTCTCGACATCTCAAGTCGTGAGTATCAAAATAATAAAGTAACAACTAAGGCTATGAAGGGTTGGGGTGAGGCCTCACATTAGGTGTCTCATCTTTTCTAGATAACTTGTGACCAATTATCACAGGTGTACCAAAAGGATTAAAAATTTCCAAGCCAAATATATTTACTAACTCTTTCAAATACCTAATTTATGATACAAAAATACAGGATCACTATTCTACACAATATGTAAACCCAAGAGATATTTCATCTCACGAATCATGCTCATTTCAAATTAATTATACATGTCATCAGAAAATTTGTCACTTTCTTCATCACCACTTCCAAAGATTATATCATCCAAAAATATCACAATAATCAACAAACAATTATCACTTTCTTTCAAAAATAAGTTTATATCTATTATACCTTTAGCAAATCCTACTTTTTTCGAGTACCTATCCAATCTCATCTACTAGTTTCTAGTTGGTTTCCTTATTCCATATAATGTTTTCATCAACTTTCATACCATATCTCTTTCTTTTGTCAAAGAAAATCCTTGAGGTTCCTCAATGTAGATTTCTTCTTCAAGTTCTTCATTTAGAATGGTTGACTTCACATCCATCTGATACACTTTAAATTTTTTATTTGTTGCATAAACTAGGAATATTCTTACTACTTCAATTCTTGCAATGTGTAAATATTTCTTCATAGTCTATACCTTATTGCAATGAATATATCCTTTGCATACTAGTCTAGTATTTTTTTTCATGACCTCACCTTGTTCATTCATTTTATTTCTAGAAACCTACTTAGTTCCTATATCCAAACTTTTCATCCACCTCTTACATTTGTACTCTTAATAATAGTCTTGGAGCTTTGATTAAAAAGTCTGCAAGCTTTTCATTTCAATGAATAACTAAGAAAGATACCTTCATCACTTCTTTCATCAAACTTATCAATATCTTCATCTCTCTTGATATAACACTTTCCTTTGAAAATTCTAAAATACTTCACTGATGGTGCATGTCCAAACCATAATTCATAAGGTGTTTTTATATATATTTTTTGATATACACCTTGTTAATTGTATACACTATTGTACTAATTTCCTCCAAAATTTGTTTGATACATCATTCTCAAATATCATAGATCTCAAAATATTATCAAATTTTCTTTGAAAAAACCTTCTATTCCACAACCAATTATTATGAACTTTAGCAACCAAACATTTCATCTTTGTATGACTCAACTAAATTTTTTTTACCTCTAGATCTTCTTCCCGTGCCAATCATCATACCATTCTTATCCTTAATGATCCATGTCTTCTTTGTGAACTATAACTTATATCCCTTATCAATCAACTGTCCAACACTTAGAAGATTAATTTTCAGTCCACCAACAAAATAAACACCATCTATTTCAGTTTTTCCATCAAGAATAATAGATCCTATTACCTTAATATGACAAGCTACATTGTTACCAATTCTAACAATTCCTCCATCATAACTACTAAACTTAACAAACTTATTAATATCACCAGTCATATGATGTGAATTACTATTGTCTATGATCCAATCAACTTTCATCTCAACATCTGACACTAGGGTTTTCTCTTCTCTGACTTCTTTTTCATGATTTTATTTCTTTGTAGAAAAAAAATCCAACTCAACATCACTTTCACTCTTTCTTCAAACTCATCATCATCATTTCCATATAAAAATTCTCTAGGTCTTCTAGAATTGAAATTATTCTTATACTTCTTTACTCTCCTAGGATATTTTGAAGCATAATGAACAAACTCATTACAAGTATAAAATTAAAACATTTTCTTACCATATGGTTCTCTCTTCACAAGCAAGGTAATTCCTTTTTCAATATTTCTATCTTCTTTGGATCTCTATCTACTGTTGTTAGCATGATCTACACTAGTGCTTGCACTCCTTGATAAGGAAGGGTTAAAATTTAATGTGTTAAAGGTAGTCTCCAACCTAGAAAAATTTCTAGACTTTTTCAAACTAACTTCTATTGCTTCAGTCTCTCTAGAAAATTTCTTAGTACAGGGTTTCAGTATCTCAATCATTTGTGATGTCTTCTTGAATGGTGGTGTCAAAGTCTTGAAGATATTCCATATGATCTCATCCTAATCTTTAGTTCTATTACAAGAGTTGATTCCTACAAAAGTTTCTAATATACTTCCAATATAACTTCTTACAGATTCATCTTTCATCATTTTTTCCTCTTGAAATAAACATATCCAATTTTTCAATCTGATTCTCTTAGCATGCTTATTACCTTCAAAATTAGATTCCAAATGTCTCAAAATTTCATGAGATGGTACAAAAGATTTTACCTGACTTTACTCATTTTTAGAAAATGGTGAAAAATGTGATTCTCTACCAAGTATGTTACACATGAACAAATCTCTTTCAGCTTCTATATAGTCTTCAATTTTTCTTTCTTCCACAAAGATCTTCCCATTCTTTGTAATTAGCTAATATCCTAGACCCATGCATAAAAGATGTGTATTCATATTCTCTTCCTAGCTATCATAGTGAAATAAGTCAAATTTAGGACTTTCTTTTATGAAATGACCCACCATTGATCGCCATAAGTTGTTAATATTTTTGTTCAAGGACATGAGGCTCTAATACCAATTATTTAAAAGTAAATTCCACAATGATAAATAAGAATGGGGGTGGGGGTTGAATTAGTTATCGGATTAATACAAATTTTATCAACCTTATTAAAATTCAAACATTTGATCAATATAAACAACAAGCATAAGAAGCTACACACTAATACTAACACTAGATTTATTAACTAGGTAAACCCTTGATTAGAGGGAAAGACGTAGTAGGGATGATAACCACCAAATGATGTACTGATATAAATGTTCCTTGTAAGAGGATGGACCCTATTAGGAGCCAATGAAATACATTTAGTAGATATTAGTCCTTGTTAGGAGACTTTCAATCCTTGTTAAGAGATTCTAACCTTGTTAGGAGTTGTGCCAACCTATTGTCCAAACACCTTCAGTGGCAAGGCCACCAAAATCATTGGCCAACTTGCCTCAGTATTATTACTTTTAGAATAATATAAATTAAAGTGATCTTAGTAAATGAATACTTATTCTATCCTCTTATCATGCCTCGGCCATACCAAAAACACTTCTTAGATCTCACTACTAGATATCCATACTCACATCACAATGATTCATTTGATCCCTTACTCACATTTACTAATTTTGTTTACTTATCTCATTCACATACTCATTACATTTTGTATCACAAGGAAAATAAATTTCCTTTATACCATGTCCTAAAAATAATTCATTGAGTTGGCCTTCAGGCTTTTCTATTTAATTACAATACGACCTCATTAAGATAATACAAATTTATTACATCTTTTCATAGTTACAATACACTCTCATCTCACATTCTTTAGAATTTCTCACAAGTGAAACATCAGGCTATACATAGCCATTGACATCATCATTAGGTTGTCTTTGGTCCCTTTTTAAATTTTCTCCTCTAGATTCTATTTCTATTAGGAGATATAATCTTAACACCATAAACCACTTCTCAGGACATTTGTCTACAAATTGTCATTAGTAAATCACAAATAAATCTCACCAATGTTCTACTTTCTACATGTACACTTGACCACTAAATGAAAACACAATATAGAACATGTCCCCCATAGTTCTTGACCTCATCTTCGATACTCAATCCATAGGACATCAATCTCTTTTTGCTACTTTTCAAATCTTCTAAGTATGTTGACATCATTAATGATAAACATAGTAAAAAAAATACAACACACAATCATGCTAACTATCTCCACATTGCTCCAACAATACTAGAATCCCCCATAGGAATATCATTAGCATTCATACTAGCATGAAAACCTCCTTTTTTTTTCTTTCCTAACTTCTAAATAATAGCTTAAAGTATTAATGTATTTGTTCATTTTCATCTTGACTGGTCATGGTTTCCTTCCTCTTTTAATTATCATCAATGATGATATCAAAAATTTCCTAATAAAAAAACACTTTGTTGGAATCATCAACTATTATTCATTTAGGACTTGAGAAGGCTACTTCCCTTCCCATATTTTTAAGTTAAGATTTATTTTTTCAAGTGATGATCTTTAGTTTTAGGAATCTTTTGAGTTGATCAACCAACATAGATATACTGGAATTTCCTTAACAACTATCTTTTATTATTGTTATATTGGTGGTGATGATTGGATTTATTTATTGATTTTGTTAGTGGGAAACTAGGTTTTTTTTAAAACAAAACTCTAGGACTATATAATCAAGAAAAAATCTCTATCATTGCTTGTATCATTATATAGAACTTTGGAGTTATGTATAGTAGCATATATATTTTATTCTTGATTTTTGTCCAGTTTTTCTCTTACCCTACATATGAGTAATATGACTAACTCTATTAGTGAATGAAAAATGATTTTTTGAATATTTTGTAACCTTTTCATTTTTTTAATTAATAATAATTTAGAAACTTATTTACACCGCAAATTATTACAAAATTGTCTATATTAGTTATATTCAAAGATTTTGTAGCAAGTTAAAGTCTTTAACCATAAAAAAATTTCTATGAGTACACACATGGTTTAGAATGTTTTATTATAACATGCATTAATTTGAATATGTATGATGGTGTTTCAACAAATATCATCACAGTGGATCACCCTTACAAAAATATACTATAAAGTTTTTATTCTTTCCCTTTTCCCTAGCTAATAGGAACAAGTAAATAGAGAGCCAACTTGTAAAATCCAAGAGGTTATTGATAGTGTGTGAAATAAGTCCCCAAATTATTTATATTTTTGTAAAATGTTCTTACCTTATTTGAATTCAAATTTTTGCATCAACATTTTTTTCTTTTTCTAGCATTCCTAGTGGGACAATTCACTCTCTTATCAAAAGTGGGTATATGAGAAAAAATCTTTTTACTAGGTATTACACTATCAACCACCCAAGGTCATTTCTTCTATGTTTCACATCTATACCATTGGAGAGTTCTCTATCATTTAGTAACTTTATAATTCTTTGCATCAACATTTTTTCTTTTTCTAGCATGCCTAGTGGGACAATTCACTCTGTTATCAAAAGTGGGTATATGAGAAAAATGCTTTTTACTAGGTATTACACTGTCAACCACCCAAGATCATTGCTTGTATGTTTCACATCTATACCATTGGAGATTTCTTTATCATTTAGTAACTTTAGAATTCTTTGACCTTCTCATTTAGTTATGGCCCAATAATTTTTCTTTTTATCTTGGGGAAATGGTAGTCTCCCCATCCTGTTAACAAAAAATGTAAACTAGGACCTTATCCTAACCAATTCTTTCAAGGCTTGACCAAATTTTATGGGGAGATTAATAAACCCCACAAATCATGTGGTAGAGATGGAAGATGGATGTACCCTAAATCACACAACTATGTAAAATATTCTACTTAGAGTACCGGATACCTCATTCAAATGGAATGCTCAAATAGGTATATGTTGATTCCAACTTCCATAGGAACATGTGACTCTTTTACATTAACAATTTTCAAAAAATAGTTGATTATTCATCCTTACTCTACTAGTTAATTTCCATAAAAGGCTCTAAAAGTGGCCCTATCAAATTTAAATATCTATTTTATAAAACTTGGCATAATATACCTATTCAGGCCCACCTCTTTGTAACCATGGATTTTTCATTTCATCTTAGATATTTCAACTTGGATATATACCAAAACCATCTGATGAACTATGACATGTCCAAGTAGAAAAGATACCTAATAGAAGTATGTAACATAGAAACTAATAAATAGTAGAAAAGAATCCTTTCATATTCAATCAATGAAACATGCAAAAGAAATACTCTAATAATGGTTATACATATCCATAATATCTTTTAAGTATTCCTTTATTTCACTAATCATCTTGTCCATAATTTCTATTTAGTATTAGTATGCTTGTTCCCAATGGATTCCTTCATGTTTCCATAATTAGCTCCATGCTAGAACAATCTTGTTTGAATATCTCTAACCTACTCAACCAATAGCACACTAGATACACTAGAAATAATGATCTTGTCACTAATTAATTGATTAATCAACCATTCCTCCATCTCTTTTTTCCTCACTAGAGATCAATCATATGATAAGTCACACTTTTTCAAATACATCACCTTCTAACAAATTAGGGTAAACTATGTTAAAATCCACAAAGCTATATTTTGATTTAGAAATCATAATTTTATCAATCCCCTCTTCATTTTCCATTTCCTATATTTCCTTGAAATAAGCTCTTCTTTTTCATCCTCTAGGATTGTAACAATTTATTTTCATTTGATAGTATTTCTTCCTATTTTAGGTTTCCCAACCTAAACAAGAATAGAAACATTCAAAATTTTCTTATTAAATGAAGAAACCTCCTCAACATGACTCAATAGCACAACACTTGAAATAAGAAAACCATACCAAATGCTCAGCTATAGTGAAGTAAAATATCATTTGCAAGCTTCTACATAACTCTTCAAAATACCTAGTTACCTTTAATTTCAATTATCGAAAGAAATGTCATTTTGCCGCTCCATGTTCTCTCTACCTAGTAAAGAGCTTAAGATATAAAATACAAAGAATACAACCAAAGACCCAAACCAAGATCTATAACAATATCCTACAAAAATCTAGACATTCTCAAGATTATCTTTTAAAAACATCTTCAATAGATCAATTTGAAATCCTTCTCTAACTATTTTATAATAAATAATAAATGTAATCTACTACAATCGAAGTGGCGCCGCCATGATTTGGAAATTAAATTTTGTAAGATATGCTATGTGCTACATATGTAACTACCAAATCCTCAAGTGTACTTATCAAATATAGTAATTGATCACTTTTAACACTAGTCATCTCCTCAATTTTCTTGAACTTGATTGCCCTCTTTCTAGGTAAATCACTCATGCTGTACAATCTTATGATATTTTCAATTACCTATTTTGAGCAACTCATCAAGAGCATAATCAATTCCATGTCATTGCATGAGGGGAATTGTGCCCATATATCCAAATTGAGATTTGGTAATCATTGCAAGTCAATTATCTTGTACTTTTATTATTTAAACAATCATACTATTTTTATTTTAATATTTTTCAGTTTATACTATGTTATTTGGGAAACAAAATTTTCTCATGTAGATTGAAGATTATGTTTTAATTTAATTTTTAAGGTCATAGTTAAGAATATAATTATATTTTAATATAACAATATTATTTTTATTTTTATTTTTGGAAGGGTTATAGTTTGCTTAAGATTCAATTAGATTTAATTATAATTATACATTAAATTATGTTATATAACTTTGAAGAAAGTGTTATATTACGTCATTTCTATTATTATATTATCAGATTTTTTATTATTAAATATTATTTTATTAAGGTTTAGTTACAATTGATTATTAATAAAAATAAATTATATTAATATTAAGCATTGGGATAGGGATATAGTAACTCATGTCATGATAAAAAATGAGGTTATGAAAATGACTTCTTATGTTGTAAAAATAATATTTTCATATGTGCCTGTCTATCTAATTTTCTTTGCTTCCTTTCTCTCTGAATACACAATTTAAAATAATTTCATAATTTTCTTCTCTAAAGCTACTTCACTATTAAATTATATTTATGACGAATAAAGATTAATTAACAAAATTTAAATAATATTAATTAATTTGATATATAGATTAATTAATAATATATACACCAGTTTCAAATAACAAAAATGATTAGAGAAATTTTAATTTGTAGTGCTTTGAGCTTACTAATAGATTATAAGCTTTATCTAAAACTTTGACACAATTATATATATATGATGAATATTCCCTTTCTATTAATTTAAATATAAAGTTACATATTCACAAAAAATGGGGATTCAGACACAAGATCATCCCATGAGAGTTAAAATGGATAGAGCCTGGAGACTTAACTAATCATAAGAAAAAAAAGACAAAGCATCCCTCTGGCTGCAAGAGTAGTGTCAACTGAGGGGGGAGGTTCATGCTCATGATGGCCTCATACATCAAGGGGGTTGGTGGGGGGGTTCAAGATGAGCCTGCCCATTAGCAACATCATCATTCTTCTCTTTATCTTTCTCCAACCTAAGAGGAGAGATCGCAAAAAGACCACTTATGATCTAGATTGGAGGAAGGCCACAAAAAAAAGGAGCAATAGAGGGAGCCATTTAGGAATACTTAGAACCATGCCTTGGGGGAGGATAAATAGAGTGTTGGGGGCCTTAAAAACTACCATTATGAAAGTGGTGAGGACGGTACAACCTGAGGATGTGGGAGTGGTAGGCTGATGAGCTATGACCCTGCTAACGATCATGACAAGGTTTATGATCTCTAGAAACAATATTAGGTGACACCCTATCCACCATAGAAGGAGCATTACCCTAATGAGATAAAAGATCCTATAGGTGAGCACCTCTAGAGCCACTTTAGCAATTTTTATGTAAATCTACATATTTACATTATCACACATGCAAACTTCAATATACATTGGAACATTTATATCAAGAGAGATGTGAGAAAACATAACATTTTTGTCCTTCCATATAGAGAATAAAATATCTATTTTGAAAGAATGCCAAATTTGAGAGTACTTGTAGGGAAGCCTAGGAGAATCCCCCAACAACATTATATGACAAGAAAAATCTTCAAGGTAGAAAGGATTGAAAAAGTCATGAATGTAGTGACAATACTATTGGGCACTTTTGGAAAACTAGAAAATATGTAGAGACATCTCAGGCTAACCACAAAAAGGGAATCTAGGGTTAGGGCGACGTAAATGCTAGAGCCTAGGGCCCAAAAGAAACACTTGGAAAAGAATGCACTAAACAAACTACAAAATCCTTTTCTTGGTGATGGCTTCCTAGACATTGGAGAGCCTGCAACTAAAAGTTTGCTAAGAAGAATGCAAAGTCTAGCGTTAGTTGAGCACATCCACCATCGGCAAGTGAGGAGCATAGTAGTGATAACCCAATTTGGGTTTATAACTAGTCATAGGGATGGTAGGAGACCACTTCCAATTATTCTACCAAGATTTAACAGATCAAATACTCAGCTTGTCTAATAGATGTAGGGGCACTATAGAAATTGGAGGATCAAATGTCTTCTAATCTAGGCAAGAAAGATGAAATTGCACCTGCATATCTTCCCACATGTGAAGGTTCACAAAAACTCTAGAAAAGAGATCACAAGGAGCCCTAATGCCACATTTATAAAAAATAGCACACTGGGCACCTCAATGTTTACCAAAGGGATCCCTTGAACAACAAATAAGGGAGACAACCAAAAATTTTGATACTTCATAGAAAGGCCATCTCTAAATCCAATTCCAACTGAATGAAGCCATTCCTTAATGGCTTGCCAAGCTTTCCAATTTCTTTTAGAAACAAAGGTCCTTTGAAATTGAATTGGTTTAAGAGTGACTAGAAGGTTTAAAAATTGATCCCCTTCTAGGTAGGCCTATTAACTAGAAATCCTAAAGAGATACAATACTACACAAGGATTTTCTAGGCTCATTTGCCAATGAAGGCATAAACAACCCACTAGGTACACAAGGAAATCCCATTCCTTTTGGCAAAAAGTAGTTTGAGGTCCCCTAACACCTTAAGAAGATAACAAAAATCTCATGACACTCTATGGAACCCATGATGGGAGACATCTAAAGTCTCGAGATAGTCATGCAACAAAACTCAAGATTTAGTTAGGAGGCCTCCAAAGGCCACTAATAGGAGAAATAGAAAAAATTAGTGGTAGACAACACTTTGGAGAAAATATGAAATTCGTGAGCTGGTAAAAATAGTTTGGTAATTGAGTACTCCCACTTCTTCTCAATCATAGCCAAGGTCGCATTCCAAAGGTCCACCATGGAAGCTCAGATGGGAAAAGCTATGCCAAGAAATCAAAACACCTCCCCCTGTTAACTCCATTTCTATTGGAAGTGGGAAAGCCAAGGAGGGCCAAGAAAGGCATGTCTTTAACATAGAGTCATGTAACACTAAATAGTTCAACTAGAGGCTAGGAAAAATGTACCTAGGAAATTGTAAGGCATTGATAATCCTTTCCTCCTCTTCAATGAGAGTGAGAAAGGAATCACCAACATAGTTTCCATTGAACAATTTCTTAGAGGAGTCAGTGAGAGAAATGTCTCACACCTACCCCAGTGGTATTGCATTAGAAAGAAAGTAACTAAAATATTTTATGACCAATAAAAAGATAAGACAAGAGGGCACCCATGGTGAATAGACTTAAAAATCCCAAAGGCCTTAGATTGACACTTGCTAATGGTGGTGCATTTAGAGGCATCCCCATAAAGATTTTTCAGTGACTAAAGAAAAATAGGGCCAAAGCCCAAAGCCTATAACATAGATAGGGTAAATGGATATTCAATACAATCATAAGCTTTGGCAAAGTCAATTTTTATGAATAAGGCCTACTTCTTGGATTGACAAGCCCATTCCATGCCTTCCTAGAGCACAATTATATTATAAAAAATAAATGTTGACTCAATAAAGTTAGCCTTCTAAGGAAACACAATCCATGGCAACAGGTGTCAGATATTAAGGGAGAGGGCATTGGAAATGATCTTGTAGGAGACATTAAGGATTGTGATGGGTCACGAATTATAGATATCCTTGAGGTCTCTAGACTTAGGTTTGAATTTAATATTACTTTTTCTAGTTATGCTACCAAGTGATTGTGACTAAAAGGCTTCAAGACAGACTTTGTGCAAATAAAGGCCAATGGAATCCCAAAATGTTCTATAGAATTCATAGGGAAATCCATCTAAACTAGGATCTTTTTCATTCACCATGGAGAAGACAATCTCTTTAAGATTAGCAAACATGATTAAAACATGTCTCTTGAGTGAAAGATTTTTAACCATAATTGAAATGTAGGTCTACAAGGTGGGGTCACACATGATAGAATTGCCTTGTGTAATTGAAACCTTCTTGTAATGGCACACAAAGCTTGGAGAATATTTCAAAGCTCACATAGAGTATATTTACCATCCTTTATTATCTTAATTCCTACAAAGGAATGGAGAGCTTGGATACCCTAAAAAATCCTTTGAATCCTGATCAATAGCCTTCAACTAGTGCAAATGAGTGTTGATCTAAGCTCTACCAATGGCATAACTATCTACAACTTGATTTTGGTGATGAAGGTTGGTGACCTAGATTTGTAGATCTAGATAAAAATGATTCATGGTAAGGATTTTAGAGGAAATCCATAGATCTTTAGTGGTGTCTCCATAAGATCTTCGATAGTACCTAGTCAACTATCTAACCTAAATGTGAACCAATCTCATAATACAGGTGATGTCATCATTCCACTATTAAATCCACCCAACATGTGTGTGGATATGAGGTTCAATATTCTAAATATGCAAGATATGAGAAGATATGGGGGCATGAGTTAATAAATATGTGTTTAGAAAAAAATGCATCTTGCAAGTATGGGGGTGAGCTTTTTTCCAAATGATGGAGAAAAAATGGGAAAATAGTCATGGAGAGTCACATCTATTAGTAGAGTGATAGGTGATTCCCTATCTTCAAAAAATGAAAATAAACATTGAGTTGTGATCATGGAATGATTGATCCTTTTAAAAGCCCTATCAAAACTATCTTGAAAGTTGGACTAGGTATGCCAAACTCCACTAGGATGGTGGCAATTAGTATTGGGATTAAAAAAGGCCCAATTTATTGTACATGTAAACTAAAGCTTCTCTCTCATCAACTGCACACCAAAAATGAAAAAAAAAACCTTCTTTATCAATAGCTAGCTCAACCATTTTAAAATCCTGTCATAAAACCTAGCTGGCAAGTGGAAGATGATCCACCATCCAATGTCACAAGTATCAAATATCAACTACATCATTAGGAGCATAACCATTAGCAATACCAAAAGAATTATTATGAGAAGATAAGAAAATTTAATCCATTCTCTACATGGGATCAATACCATGTAGATTAAATGAGGAAATTAAATAAAGTAAGATAAGAGTAACAACACTAACTAGGCCATCCTCATGTTGGGAAGAAAGAAGATCACTATCCATCCAAATCACACGGTAAGCTACATTGGGAAGAAACTCAACAATTTTGACCTCTTGAAGGAAAATGAAATCTAGGTGACAAACCCCACACTTGGTATCAATAACATATTTTTTTTAGAGAGGTCTATTAGTCCCCACACATTCCATTATAGAAAACTCATCATGCAAAAGCTTTCATGTCATCCTTGTCAATGAGAGAGGACACTACTATACAAAAACATGTGCATTAGTCGAGAGAGTGGTCTTTAATGGAGATGATCACTTAATTCATTTGGGCTATAAGAACAACAAAGATCCTATTTAGAAATCATGGAAACCACTTGTGATGCATTACCCTAGGTGGTCTGAGGTTCTGAACTAGTAGATCATGTAATCCCCTAAGAATCTAGATTTGAAATAGGCAATGACCTAAGAAAATGAACTCAAGAAACTAGTGGTGCTATGCTAGAGGTGATGCAACAATTATCCTATGAGGGACCTACTTTATAGTTAGTGTTTATTTTACCCTTCTTAACAACTATAATCCATTTATCCTTTTTCATAGTCTTAGTAGTCTTAGCCTCTTTTACTAGTTTCTTTATGAACTCAAATAAGGGACAATCCCTAATCTTGTGCTCAACAAATTAGTAGTGATAGAAAGTTTCCAAAAGATTAAGGTAGAGCACCTCTATGGGTGAATGTGGTATTACCAATTTGAATAGAAATAGTTTCCTTGATGTCTTAGGAAAATTCAACCTCCACAAAAATCCTATGCTAAGGCCAAGCATTGATAAACTTGTTAGGTTCAAGGAAAATCACCTTGTTGACAGTTTGAACAATAGCTTGTGCAACTGACCAGCATGGTATTGGGAAATTGGGAAAATCAACCCAAAAAAGGACCTTAAGTTTGCTATCATTAGAGACTATAAAGTCTTCATACCAATGCTAAAAAACCTAAAGTGATGACCTAATAGAGCAGGGGCCCCAAGTGAACACATGTTAACCCTAGCCAGGGTTATCATAATAGAACAAGGAAAAATTCATGGCGAGACTCTGAACCCCCTCAAGAAGGACACCCTAGAGGTTTTAAATTTTTGAAAGCCACTCTCAAACATGATTTTAGAAGAAGTGTGGCAAAAAAAGTAGCCTATCAAGATCTGTTATTCAATCCATGCACATGTAGTATCAAAATCTTTCACATTAAGCACAACATGAGGGTAGTAATTACCTCATGAACCAGATTGGGGATGAACTTGTGTAGATGTTTTCTCGAAGGATCCATTCACACTAACAAATGCAAATCCAAAACTAGTAGTAATTTTTGGTTGGAGAAGGATGAGGTCACTATAACCTAAACAATATCTTGTGGTAAATGCAGAATGACAGGTATAAAAAATGAATAGTTTTAGAAAAGAATTATATAAACCCTAGTAGAGCACATTCTCACTCACATGTTACCTTCCTAAGTTATAATGGTTATAACTAATAAGATAGCCCTAGGACCGAGTTTTATGATGTTACTCAACCTATTTCATTACATCAATAAACTACTAAAATCAATTTGAAAAATTATGTTTCTATGAAATAAAATATTTATCTTGTAGTTAGGGAACACCTACATGTTTACAAATTATCTTGTAAAAGTAATATGAAAATAATATCATAAGAATAAATTAATTCAGTAAAGAATTATGAAGACAAGGATTACAATAGTTTTAATAAAATTCTCTATAGGTACATCCCAATTTGTGCTAGTTTACACATCTAACAAAATGTAGTGCTTTCCAAATGGATATGGAAAAATAGTTGTTAGCAGGAGACACAATATTATAAGAGGGGAGAAGTAGTTGCAAAAGTTAGTGAGTCATGTTTCTTGATATTAATCATTGTCATAAGATTCCAAAGGATTATATCAGACCTCCAACAGAGAGGTGACAACTAAATCAAGTTGCTTCTTTATCGAACATTTTAGTACTAGATTTAGTTCAACTTGATGGCTCCAATAAGAATTTTCTCATTGAAAAAATTAAAAGTGGTTGTCAACAAGATTTATTTTAGGTGCAATTTAAGTTTTTAATTATTGAGTTTCTACCATTTTCTTAAAGCTTGTTTCTAGATTTGATTGTGTCTGTTTTTATTAATGTTTTTAGATTTCATTGTGCATGTTTTCCTTAGTGATTTCAATCATCATAATTTCAAAAAAGCCAATTTTATGGCAAGTACATTGTTCAATTAGAATTCTATTATTTCAAATCACTCATAGTTTTCTTCTTGCTCATGGAGTCTCTAAGAAATTCATCAACCAAATGCTTGAAGTTTCAAAATATTTTTTCAGTATGCCCATTGAGAAAAGAGAGAGGTTATATTCTAAAAACCCTTCTAGTGTTATACGCTTGTCAACTATCTTTAACATTGAAAAAGAGAAAGTCTACAATTGAAGACAATTCTCGAGGCACAATTATTATCCTTTAGAGAAATATGTTGACACCTAGCCATTACAAGCACTTTCTTATAGGTACTTTTCATTCCAATTCTCCATCATTTCCTTCTCACTATGTCTTAAACATTGTTGATTAATATAGCTATGATTTATTTGTTCGTGCAAGGACACAATTGAAAAATATGGCTTGGAGGTAAGAGCTCTAGTTTTACACTTGCTACCTGCCATTTCTGAGCACATTGGAGTTGAACAAAATATTCTTAAGAAACTCTTGGAAATCAGGCTTAACATATGGCTATCAATTATTATCTACAATGCTCTTATCTTGATCTCACATTTAGGTTACCAGCTCATTCATATCCCAATGCTCTCACAATTCTTCTTCAAGGTGATGTTTTAGGTCTTCAATTCTTCAAGAATGGACAATGGCTCTGTGAAGTGCAACCCATATCTACTACTTTTGTAGTCAACATTAGAGACCAATTATAGGTATACTGCGTACATCACAAAATGAGAGAACCTTTTTTTTTTGATGTATTTTTTTAGCACCCAATAGATTTTTTCAATTCTCAACTCTTTTCTTGGTAGGTATTGAGAGATACAATAAACAAAAGTGCAATTCATTAGGAGGTAGTGAATGTAGTTGAAGCACTGCTCTAAATACTGGTATTTTACTACCATTTTTGTGATGTAGTAATATTTTTTGCTTCATCATTAATCATCAGTGATAACCTTGTCCAATATAGAAAGTTTACATATCACGAATACTCAAAGAAGTTCTAGATTAAAACTCTGAAGGAAATACTTTCTTCAATTTCTTTACTGTTGATTCTATAAATGTATTTCTACTGATAGGAGATGGTACCACATAAAAATAACACTTGTTTAGTTCTCTAGTGTGACAGGATCTTCATTAATGTCACATGTTTAATTAATTCTATTTCCATAATTGTTTGGTCCTCTTTTCATTACACTTCTTCTTGTTTCCATAAATTCCAAACCCCTGACACAAACCCGACTAGTATCAATGTAGTTTTATTCTTTTCATCTTGAAGTTCATAAATTAGATTCATGTGAGGCATTTCTCATTGGCATCTATGAAATGGGATAACATGGCATAGGTGCCATATTTTAAATAGTTTCTTTGGAATCGTAACTTGGAATTATTTTAGGACTACATGAAGTGCAATTTTTTCACTAATGAGTATCGTATTATTACTCTAGTAATTAATTACTTAGGTTCACATATAGGTGAGATTTAATAGTAGATATAGACCTAAGCTTCTATTTTTATTTCCATATATCCACGTACGGTATACCAGAACAAGTAAATTATAAAATGAGACTTATTTATATAGAATTGTCATAGTACATATAATAATTTGTAAAGCTTTTTAAAAATAAGTCAAACCATTATAATAAACTAGTATGTCTTAATAAATTGTTTTTTAAATGGTAAAAGGTACATGACTATTTGAAAGGAAAGAAAGAAGTTAAGAAAACCTTTAACCTTATTTGTAGATTTATGTCCATTAAATATACATAAATTAATATAGGGACATTACTCTAGTTACATAATTTATGAAATTTATAAGGATTATTCTTCAATTCACTCAATTTGAGCTTTTCCTTTGTGTGTTTCTCTTTTAGTTTCCTTTATAGTAGCTACAATTTGCTTGTTTGACTTCATATTTGATTGTCCACTATTTTCCTGCATAGGCTTTCCTCTTGAATTAATTTAAGTTATCAATAAGACTTGAGAATATTAATCTAAATTTTAAAGGAAATTTAGTCTAAGTCATCAAAGGTTAACCTTTTTATTTAGTTCAAAGAGGAAGCGTCCTATATATTTCCATTATGATACCTAAGAATTCTAATCTTTGCCTTATTCTCATAATCAAGTTATGATATTTATATTATATTGAATAAACCCATTATAAACATGTATAGTTCATCACTAGAAAAATAAAACTCAACAAGGCTGGTCCTCTTAAGGATGACAATTGTGAGGAGATGAAACACTTAGAGGATGTTACTAATTTAACACAACACCTCAAGTTCCTTGTTGAATATATAGAAAATATTAACTAGGTCTCATGGCTCTAGCGCTCTCTATTTTCTATTTTCTTTTGTTTTTCTACTATGTTAGTGATTTATGTTTTATTCTTTCTTGGGCATAGTTGTTGTGATATCACTCATAATTTTGACATAGAGTCTCAAGATTTATATGTATTATGTTGATCCCCACACTTGTTAGGGCTAGAAGACTCTAGCAATTTTTAGTAGTTATTGTAGTTTTAGTAGTGTTGTTTTGGATGGTATTATTATATGCTCTTTGAACTTGTGGCAATTTTGATTTATTTTGATATCGATAGGGATCTAGTTGTTTGGGCTAGAGGAGTTCTTCTCTGGTGCTTGGCTATTATGGCCAAATGAAATTAATTTTGAAGTCTAATTTTGTTTTCTAGGTTCAGGACCCTTATTCTACCTCTTCTAATAAAAAAAATACCATCTTAATTGAATATTCTCATGATTAGTCATATTTTTAATTTCTATACAAGTTAAGTATTGCATCTAGGCTATTAGATACAATTTTAGTGTTGAATTTAAATGTATTATACTTAGAGTTGTTTGTTCTATTTATAGCTTACTCCATTATACATGATATTATCATTTTTTATCAATTACATTATATCTCACCTAATTACAATTCTATTCTTTGTAATTACACCTTTATCATTACAATAAACTTCACTGATTTAATGTTTAAGGATATTTTAGCCATTGATGGATTATCCATGCATTGGAAAATACCTTCAAGTTCCTATCCTTTTTTAAAATTGTAATATTAATACTCCTATTGAATGTTAATCCATGTGTTAATATGGCCTGTTGATTTGTATGAATGTATTATAATTAGATTATTGATCTTTGAACATTATTTTAAGGTTATAAATGTAGGATTGTATGACTTAATTATCCTTTATGAGAGAATCCTCGCCATCCTCTCATTTGTTGGCTAATGTATCTACTTCTTCATTTCATTCTCAATATATATTTTTAATACTAGTTTCTTCAAATTTATCATCTTTTAAAATATATTGCAATTTAATAATAATTATTTTTAATTAGATTTGTTACTATATGAATATATACATTTTATTGTATATCAATTACAATTAGTAAAGTTTATTTATTTTTTATCTATTATAAATCAAAACTGAACAACTACTACCTATTAGAGTTTCTTCTTATTTTGATTAGATACAACTCTTGAACAACATGTATTTCATTTGAAACTAGAGTGCTCTACCAACTGAGTTACTAACCCCTCTTGGAAAACCCATCTTTAGTCCTAAATTAGCTTATTTTTAGTACTTTGAAGAGACATTATTGATGCATGTGGTTTCTAACCTGGATCTGATGCCACTTGTAAAAGTTGTAGCTAATTCAAATTAGCTATTAGTCAAACTTGAGACTACCTATTTATTATCAATGTGTTTTAACAAATAAGCTACTATCCTTCCATGTCTAGTCCATCTTTAGTCCAAGTGTGGCTTATTCTTCCTTATATATGATATTCTACCTTCAAATTTTTGAAAAGACAATTACGGGTTATCATATATTCACATCTAAGATATTGTCAAAAAAAGTAAGACCATTGAAACATCATCTTAAAATTTGGAGAAAAAGAAATGGTCTACATAAGTTTGGGTAATTAAGTCATAATTAAATAGTCTCAAATATTTTTTGATAAAAGATAAGAAGGGCTATATGCCCATCTCATTTACATGGGATGTGTAGATGCAAGAAAGGTTTCATGGAATTTTAAATGAGGTGTGATATATAATAAATTCATAAGATGAAATAAACTAAGGAAGCATTTAAACTAAGGTATCAAATATGAGTATGATGAGATTTACATTTGGAGAGGACTTATATTCTTGACATTATTGATTGAGTAAATGGATTACAAAGTCCTATAATGTATAATAAATCGAGACACAATAAAATAAATGCTCAAAGAATGTTGACTTGTACACCCTTATCAAATTTGTATAGTTTAAAAAGCTACAAAATTATATAGTCCAAAGAAAATACATTGTAAAAATATATGTATATTTTAAGATAATATTTGATTGTTGTTTGAAAAGTCAATTTATCCTTTTAGCTATGGTATACACAATTATTTTTATCAAGAATAGTATTTTGGTTATAATGAAATCAATTATTGGAGATAGAAATCTTATTATTAGTTATGAATAAAAATGAATTAAATGAATAACATATCATGGAACATATTTAAATAAGTTGTGAAATTTTGTACTAATAAACCTCATAATGTATAGTACTAATAGTAAGTACTTACCGACAAGAGCCTACAACACAATGGTGACTTGTGAGCCTCTCATATGGGAGCTCTTGATTTCGAATATACTCAAGCTTAACAAATAATACCAATTGATTTCAACAAATAATAATTAACCTAGGCTTCAACCCATTACCAATAAAAAAAACACTTACTTTCACGCTCATTTTAGAACAATTTTTAACTGACTTTATGTTAGGATTGCCTATTGCACTTAATTATTTATTCAAGTTAAATCAAGGTACTACTCTTTCTTCAATCATGCTCAAAACTCTAAATTAGCTCTAATTTCTATGTATAATTTATTATTTACCTACCCATTTACATAATTCATTTCCCTCCTAAGTCCTGTTAAATCAAGAAATTAATATCAATTGTCAAAATTAACTATAAATCTAAATCATTGATCATTAGATCTTTTCAGTATAGGTCTAATAAGTTCCACACATACATTGGAGGTTGGTAGTTTCTAGGATCCCATGTAAAGGTGTTTACTCTTCCTACCTAATTTGGTTGTCCTTCATGAATTTAGACTTTGAAATCACTATCAAAGTAAACTTATTACACTTATTTTCCTATCCATCCATCAAGTTCAAAAAATCCAATTTAAATCAATCAATTATAAAGAATTTTAATTAGTTCAAAATATCAAGAATTAATTGAAGGTGTTTATCATTCATCCATCAAAAAATCAAGCATTTCTTTTTATCATCTAGATTTTGTGAACATAAAATGTAATAACTTAATGTGAGCATAAAATATAATAGATTTATTGATTGATTATTATTTGCATTTTATAATTTTATATTACATTTATGTGGCTTTATAAATCCATTTATTACCCTTAATAAACATATATAGTAATGCAACTACTCGCAATGATTTTTTTTTTTTTACTAATATAAAATCTACCCAATTAATTTAATTTTCAACATTCTCCTCCTTATTAAATTATTCTGAACAAGAGTGGAAGTTGCAATGTTTTCAAATCAACCCTCTCTAGACTTTAATAAATAACCTTCAACAATCCTTTTTTCTCACTCAATAAACACCAAACTAATCGCATTAGTGGATCTCTTGATTCCAACCTCCCTTGCACAATGTGACAAATTTCCTACTAAACTCTACATCTCCTCAGAGTGTGTCTAATTCCTCTTCCTATACTACACATGGGATGCCTTTCCCAAGAAATTTCACATCTCCTCCAAGTGTATCTAATGCCTCCTCTGATGCTATAGAATTAATCATCATTGGTATGTTAGCTCATGAGACATCTTTCCTTTAAAATTTCACATCTCCTCTACGTGTGTCTAACACCTCCTCAAGTGCTCAATAAATCATAAAATCCTATACCCTCTCACTCCTTATAAGTACAATCATGTTGCTGAGCCCCCTCTTCTCTTTAAGGACACAAGTATGTCAAGTACCTTCTTTTCTTTCAAAATGAATATGCCAATCCCTAGCTTTATAGGGACATAGATAGTAGCTTCTCATGAAAGAATCATCATGGAGTGAGAAGTTAGTGTGAGATGATGAAAAACCTCCAGCCTCTATTGCCTCTAGCCTTATATGAAATCTTATTAATATTTATCTATTTGATGACTTGTTTAGTCTTTCAAGACCTTTTCCCATTTGATAAATATAGTGTCATAATTAATGGTTGGCATATTAGAAACAAAGAAAACATTTTTTTCAAAGTTCCAAGAAAAATTAGTAAATGAATTTGTGAAGGTTATAGAATTTGGAAACACTAAACATTGAACAAATACCAAAAATGACAATCCTAAAAATTTCAAAATGTACTAATATTTTCTTGATGGATGTATAGTAGCCAAAAAAAGTGATCAAACCCTAATTTATTATGTACATGTATGGAGGAATCCATTAATATATCTACTCTATTTCATAAGGAGAACTATACACACCAAACAATATTGTCTATACCTTTAAACATACAAAATGTATCACAGCATTACACATTATGACATTTTTTGTTCAGAGACTAATATGAAGCTAGGATCATTACAATATTTTGTGGGCACATGCCACCTCATTTCATTAGTGGTTCACAACCTTTAAAAATATTGAGTCTTCTAGTGTGAGCTAAATATAATATAGGTAAGTTTGTTATCACAAGTTTCTAATAGCTAGAAGATCTTGTATGAAATGGAATAAAAATTTATAATGTATTATATACATGCCAACATTGAAAAGGTTACACTACAACCATCATAGTTTATTCATGTGACACAAGATATTTTAGATGAATTTATTATAACTATTCCCTAAGGAATCAATACAAAAACAAAAATATATATCATTACTATGCAAAATATGAATACAAATTTTTAAAGCAAGGCCAAACAATCTCTTCTACTTTGTACAATATATTTTGCAACTACTCAAACAATCATCATTGAGTTTTTGTATTTCTCTTTACAACCCATTATCCAACTTTAAAATTGATGTTGTGCTATATTGGCTTTGTAAAAATTATGATGATTACTTTGAAAATAAAATACATGATACTAATTTTCCAAATAGAATAAGAAGTTGTAGACAATAAAAGTAAGCATAGGGCATGCAAGAGAAATGATACTACAATTACCAATTAATTTTGTTTGCATTAATCTCTTCCCCAAATTTGATAGGATACAAAAGTTTCTATAGTTAATTATATCTCCCAAAAATTGATAGGATGACAACCTCTTCATTTGTCTCTCTTGCTTCATTCCATCCTTCATTACCTTCATCTAGAGATGCTACATACAAGTTGGCATTGCTCTGATATAAAATGTAAACATAAAATGTAATAGCTTAATATGAATATATAATGTAATAGATTAGTTTTCGAGCATGGTTTCCATTTGATAGTTTTACATAGCAATCATGTGGTTTTGTGAAGTCCTTTCTTCTTCTTGATAACCATCTATGACAATACAACTTCCCACAACTAATTTATTATTTTTATTATTAATCTAAATCTAATCTAAAACTTACATGATTAATTTAGTACTTTGATAGATTAATTATCCTTATGAGGAAAAGAATATTTTAGTCAAGGGTTGAGATCTACATTCATCCAAATCTTCTATTTCTTCTTCTTCAATTTAACCTTTAGGAAATTTAACATTGAGGTGAACAATAATATATACTACATGAGGTTTTGTCTTATATCACTTTCTTTTAGTTTTTTTAATTAAGTAAATGCTATTTTATGAACACAATTGATCACATATTAAGTATAATTTCATGTACATTGTATGATATACTAGATATTGTTAAGATCAAATGTCCAATGTACATGAAAATGCATCTTTCATTTTACTTATCCCATTTTAAGGTTAATTCCTATACACGTTCTCAACCAAGGATAACCTCTTTCCCCCAACAATTCCCCTCAGGTAACTATGTTAAGGATTCAAATTTAAAAAGTTAAGAAATAGATCATAGATACACTAACCTCTAAGGTTTAGCATCCTAATGTATAGGTTGAACATGTTGACATATACCTTGTATAGGTCCAATTGACTCAACATATGCAAAGTGATTTGTATTTTGTAGATCAAACATAATGCTACTTTTAAACCATTATGACAATCAATATACTTTAATCAAGGTTTATCTAACAATAATTTTTTAAATCCTTTGATCAAGGTGACATTCTAATGGAATGATCCAAAATCCTCTAACAAGTCTACTCCTAACATGGTGATTAAATACTTTATCAAGGTGGCATTTAATAGTGTGTTTTGTAACCTTTGATAGGGTTGGTTTTTAACCAAGTTAACTTCAGAAGATTCAAAAAATGGTAGAATGTTACTTGGTGGTTTTTCCTAAATTGGGTTTCCACATTAAATCCTAGTGTCAAA
Organism: Cupressus sempervirens; assembly: GCA_028749045.1. Classification (NCBI taxonomy): domain Eukaryota; kingdom Viridiplantae; phylum Streptophyta; class Pinopsida; order Cupressales; family Cupressaceae; genus Cupressus; species Cupressus sempervirens. Next base: position 768,193,513 of record CM053786.1, read on the forward strand.
GTTTTATTTACTTATGTGAATGTCACTATACGCATGTTAATTTTATAGTTGTTTTATAAATTTTTAGTCGACACACATATATAGAGATGAGAGCTAAATTAATTATGAGTTCCTATATGAACCAAGTTGTTTAGTGAGATTGATTAATTAGTTTGGAGCTATTAAAAGGTGAATTTATGCATCTTGACCTAAGGATAATTGATTCATTCTTGATCTCAATTATGCAAAATAATTCTAACACCAAGATTAAGCACGAATTTCTTACATTATTGTCCTCTTTATGTTCCCCACTTCTCCTTCTCTATTACAAGAGCTAGAGGGTAGTTGTAGAAGCATGTAATAAATTGACATAGATACCACTGAAGGTCCTCAAATAAAACTCTAGCTCAATCATTATGTCCTTTATCTTCTCAATCTTAATGTACAATTTTTTATAGTTCTTCTTCCACCTGCAAGAAAGTAGTTTTTTCTAGACTAGGGAGAAGGTCGAGATTTTGGACATAGAGATGGAGGAATATGGGGGAGGGTGTTGGAAGTTTATGAAATGTAAACACATGACATAAAAAAATTTGGTTACCTAGAAACCATCCAAGATGAAGGTAAAGATGGGGTGGGGATGACACCCAAATATCTTCACTACTGCACTAACAAAGATAACCTATTAGGGTTTCAATTTTGATCACTTCTGATGATCTACCCCATTGGGGGTCTACCCTACTAAAAGCTATTGATATTTTTAGGTCTTATCTTGTTAAAAATAATTATACTTACAACAAAATAAGGACTCAATTAGGATATTTACAAAGGTATGTTAAAATCACTATGTTAGGAGATTTTACCTAATTCATTCTGTTAAAAATGACTTAGTACCTAATCCTTCAATCTACATTATTTTTTTGATTATGAATATTCTCATTTAAAGCTTTTATCTAATCTGCAATCTGATATAGTTTTTCTTAGTGCTTCATTGCTTCATTATGTCACTTAACTCTTTTCTTCACAACTTTCCCATGTAACATCCAATACTTAATTTTGACACAATATTTTTCTTCCTATCTAAAGAATTTTATAGAATCATCTAGATGCTTCCCTTTTTGCCTCTTCATCTGATTGGTTGTTCTTTCCTCATAAGGATTGGTGATCCATGTCAAAATATCCAACAACCTCTATAAAAAACTGTATGATCATGAAATATCATGTTCATGTGGGCTTGAAATGATTTAGCTAAAAGTTTGTATCATTCCAAAAATTTATGTTCACTCTATTTTACTCGTCAGATACTATCTCTGATGCTCGGTCATAACTATGCTTCATCGTGTTGCTTAGGCTTGATTATACTTGTCTCCTTGTATATAACTGGACATCAATGTGCTATGTCTTCTCAAAATTCACTAGGCTTAGATTGTACTAAAAGTACTTAGCGAAAAAAGACTTCCTCAGATCCTATAGAGCTTAACATATACATGATTACTTACAAGTCTTTACATGACTCAACCTATATAGAGTAGCTCAATTGCAGTGATGACTGATTGACTTTGCCTTATATATGACTAAGTGTTTGACACTTATAGACAACATGGCTTGGAGATACCAATAATTTCTCCCTTTGACATTAGTGGAAAAAATATTTTTTTATGATTACATCTTTAAATAAAGAATGTGAGTGCTTCCCCTAAGCCTATGACCTAGTTCTTATAAAACTTCAAAACTTTCCTATACAAAATACAATACATACTTTACATGTCTGAAGTTAGTCTGATTGTAACTTTGTCAAACCTTGTATACTTTTTGAATTCTGAATCTTCTTTCACCCTTGATCAATTCACTTCATTTCATCCTTTCTATATCAATTATTCATTTCCCCTATGTTTTTGACACTTATATCTACTGCTTTTGGTGCTAGGGTTGTGAAGGTAGAATTAAACTGTATTTATCAATGAATGGTTCATGAATTTGATTGATCATGGAAAGTGCATTATCCCATGTGGTTCTTTCTAGTTCCAAAACATGAATATTCAATTCCAAATTCTCTAATAAGTCAATTAAGTTGTGAGGAATTGAAGGAATATAATATCTTTGCACTAGATCCTTTTCAGAAATCATATCTCATTGCATAACCTCCAAATGAGGTATCAATAATGACTATATAGATATCAATTTGGCCCTTAGTTTTCTATCTTCTATCTATAGCTTGACCAACCTCCCTTGTGAAAATAATAATGTTATTGTGCATTGAGCTCGATTCAACTAGTTGAGAGATAGAGCTACATGATTGTTTCATATCATCATGAATCCTCTACATGTTTTCCTGGAATTCATTTGTGAACCTAGGCACATTGCAAAGCATATTGTAAAGACCTTGTAATTTCTTTACAAGTTACTCTACAATCTATACAAGTTCCTACAAATAAACTTTTCTAACTGAAATGGTTGTAGAAACTTTCTTCAATACTCTCTTCTCAAATTAATTCTTAGACTAGGCCATTAGTTTCTCATTTTCCTCAATATTCTTAGTGCTGGCCATTTTAACAATTTTAACCAATGGAGAGATAATGAGAGCCTTCTTGTCAATGATCTAAATATCAAAATCATCAACAAATATGTTCTTGATATCATGCAACACTTGTTTCTATTTCTATTCTCACCTTATTTACTTGTGTTTTCTCTTCCTTGATAATATGTCATGTAAGGTGATAGTTTTCTCAAAAGTGAGATTGGCTAGATCTCATTTTGGCATATCAATTACTTTGTCTAGACTAATAGTATTATCTAGAGAACTATATTTTTTCTTCTTCTTCTTTTTCCTTGGGACTATTTTTTCTTAGCACTACTAGAATAACAGTAGGTGATGGGGTGTCACCATGCGATCTTGCTTGAACTTCAGTGCTTGGAAAAAAAATGGTATAATTTGACACTACATTTTCTATTTCCTCACCTTCCTATTCATTCTAGACTTATATCCCTAATCCTAAGGTCTTGGGACATGTTTTCCTTCTTGACCCATAGAAACTTCTACATGTGTTTCCCTAACTGATTCCTCTTGCTTTTGTTTCTCTATTTCCTATTCCTCAACTTTTGAGGTCTTCCTTTGTTCATCATTAGGAGTGTCAGGTGTGGTGGCATGATTAGGGGATATGTTTCCTTGAGGGCTGGGCACACCCGATATTTCTTCATCATTTGACCATACTCTATAGTCATTATTTCCACTTCATTCTCATATTCAACTCCATTTGTAGTTATTCTAAAAATACTCTTCCTTAACAACTCATTTTCTCATACAACAGCTTCCATATTATTCTGTATAATCATATAATTTATGAATTTAGGAACAAAATGGTTTCTATGCTTCTCCAAAAATGTTTTCTTCTATAAATTTGACAATTTGAGCATAATTTTGACCAATGTGCCTCATGGTCTACATTTTTACCATTATAAAATTTTGAGAAATTAATGTGAAAATTCAAAAGAAATGTGTGAGGTTAGGGTTTTAATGTTTTCTATTGCATAGGTTTTGGTAGAAAAGCCCAACATTTTTTACCCATTCTCTAAGTTGGATAAGTTTCTAAATTAGTTTTCGTAAATCCAAGGTTATTTTAAAAATGTTTCTAAAAATTTCATGACTTAGTCAAATTGAATTTTTATCTAAGGTATGATTATAAGTCTTGCAAGTATCATGTCCCTGTCAAAGTTCATAAACCAAGTAAGAATATTCTATATTCCCTCCTAATCTCATGATTAAAGGCTAAACATAGCATCTTAGAAGAGCTTTCAAACTATTATAATCTTACATATATGGCTGAAATCATAAGATTGTAAGGAGATGTGGTTGAAGTTAAAATTTGTCCCAGACATATGTCTGAAGTGTTGAACATAAATGCATAAGTTTATTCCTCAAAGTTCAATTTTCCTCCCAATCTTATATTTTGAAGGTCAAGCATATGTTTGTAATTTAAAATGCTAATGGTTTAGAAGGAGTTCCAATGATACTCTAAAAGGGAAATCATAAATAAGTAAGGTATGCCAAATTCTTTTGTCTCCAGAACTTATGTCCTAAAGGGAAGTGTATGATCACAAGTATAACTTAAGGGTTGTCATGATGTTACATCCAAAGAGGAAGCATAAAGGAATAAGTTTGTTTTCAAAGATGCCTAATGGATAGTTAAGTGTAATTTCATAAGGTCAATTCTGAAGCTTCATGGAGTTATTATTAAATGTTAGTGTATGAGAGGAGGATATCTCAAAAGGGTTATGATGTAACCACAAAATTTAATTAATTGCCAAGTGTAAAAGTGTCAATCTCCAAAAGTTAAGCCTGTCAACCTACTATCCAAGGGGAATTTAGTTGAGCATAAATGCATAGCCCTAAAAGTTAAAAAGTGCATAAATATAATTTGCATAGATATATAAAGAACACAGATTTTAACCAATAAGAATTTTTGCATAAAATAAGAATTGCTAAGTTGGATGCTAATGTCACCAAATATTTGAAATGATAGCCTGGCTATAAATTTAAATCCTCATGCATGCAAGCATTAAATGAAATAAGTTGAGTTGATGAGGTGTGTTCTTACATAAAGACAATCTTTGTAATAAAAAGGTACTAGTTTCCAAAGGGTATGTGCAAGATCATGGTCAACCAAACTACACCCTTAAGTGGTAATGAAAATTCAGAAATTCAAGTTTATGTCAACTTACATGTAATTTTCAACTTGTTATGAACTTTCTATCAAAAAGTTGAGAGAAAATAATCTCTAGGAAATTTAATTTAGTTTCTGACCAACTAGGCCTTATCTGAAAAAAAATTTAAAAAATGGATTGGTCAATTTTTTTAATTTTATTTGCACATTAGTACAAAACATTTAGGAAAAACATAAGAAGTAGATGTATGCCTAACCACCTTAATCAAAATCAAATGATGATATTTTTTAACAAGATTCTATATATAAGAAATAGACTCATGTTTGGATGTGGCGCATATTTTTGGGTATTTTTATTCTACATAAATAATTAATTATGAATTTTCTACTATAGGATTTTTAGAATAAGAAACTCTCTTGTGTCTGACCACCTTAACTAATTCAAAACTCTATAAAATTTATTTTTTCTTTTTCTTTTTCCTTATAGTAGAAGAATCATAGAATGTAATGCATCTTTTCGATTTGAAAAATGTTATATCATTTGAAAGTTATAGTTTGTTTTCAATTAGTGTGTCAATCAAGACTTTATACATAACTTCATTAGTAAATAAGTAATAATTAATAACTAGACTTGTAATTTTATAGGCATTACATTTATGAGAAGATAAGAAAATAATTGTTAGGTACATGTTTGTTCAGTAAAAAACACACAAGAACATGCCAAAAGTATATTTGTTGGGATGTTTCTAAAGTTGACCACATAGGTTTGATATCCAAAGATATACTAGGCTTCATAAAGGTATTAATTTTTTGGTTTGGTATCAAGATGGGTGTGAAAAATGTTGGAATATATTTTGAAACTCTTTGAGGTATTTCAGAACTACATATTTTTCAGATTGCCACTTTTCTTCACACTAGAGTCCTGCACATAGCCTAATATCGAAAAGAGTCATTGAGTAGCAAAGTGCTTGAATTTCTAGATTTGTAAATATTTTCTTGGTAATTTCAAATTTATGTTACAGAGGGGAAAATTTTAGAAGGAGGTTGTGAGGCCTAGTCACAAGTGGTGAAAATTGTACAAGCATCATCTTCAAAGACTAGAAAAATGATGCAAAGAAAGCCAAATAAATATGCTAACGAGTGGGCTAAAATTTTTCCAAGATCATCAAATGCTATCTTTGCAAATGACCATAGTTTCAGTTATCCTTATATATACTATAGAGATACCATTTTTTCCAAATGCAAATAGGTATTTTCTTTTCATATTCTTTTATAGAACAAATTTAAAGAAGCAACCAACTTTAGATCCATGGAGAAGAAATATGTTGAAGCTTATTTTCCCTAAAGTATATGTGGATGTAGATTTGGTGAAATCCCTAATAGCAACTTACAACCCTACTACCAAGTCATTCCATAAGCATCATGGTAGAAATATGTGCACATTAGATTGTGCATCTTTTATAGAAGTTTTTGGACTAGAGGGGAAAATGAGTGTGGATTTTGATATTAAAGACTTCCAAGAGAAGTTTGAAAGGAATCTTAAATTCTAAATAGGTAAGGTGATGATTCACTAGATCCTTTGTGAGTTAAAATTGATAGGAGAGATTCCCAAGAAAATAGGTAAGATGCTACCTATTGATAAGTTTAAGAACTACATGAGAAACACATTCTAAGGTTTTCATAAGGCTTTGGGAAGTGATGGTTCAGAAATGGTCTATGCAGGGCCTTACCTCATGGCTTTTAATATTCAGGATCCATTTTCAATTATCAAATATGATTATGTAAAGTACACTATTGAGAAGATGCAAGAAAAAAATTATGGTTCTCAAAAGGAAGATTTTGGAAACTTTATGTTTCCTCACTACTCATTGTTAATGTATCTCATTCTCTACAAAAAAAGTTAGTTAGTCCAGTGTTGATTTCATTGATCTAAATTCAAACCTAGATGGAAAATTTCTAATGCAACTATGGACTTGGGTATGGGATAGGCACTACCCTTATTCTTCTTCTATTTCATTCTTTAATAATTTTATCTTTTTTTTCATGTAAATGTTAGGTGCCCTACCATATAAGGTCTTTGATTTTTTGAGGAGGATATCAAGGCCATCATGGTTAAAATATGATGCGAAGTTAGATCACAACTAGGTAGATACCTTTTGTTTCAAAATATTTTAGCTATGAGAGTATATACATGCTCACAACCCCCAAATATTCTACCAAAAGTATATACCACTTAAGTTAGGGATTATGGAGTTTTTATGGTAGCTAATAATGATGGATAGGGAGTAACTAGGCCCTAAATTGCATACAGAGATATTCTTGTGTAAATGTTTTAAGATAGGGGATTTCGAAATTGGAAAGGAGTAAATTGACCAAATCGACGAATATCTTAGGCATTAAAACCTATCTTCTGCAACATACATAATCTATGACCCTTAGACTATTGTTAGAAATGTGCTAAATGAGATCAAGAATTACAATCTCTATAACAATTAATTGCCTTAGGAAGACATCATTATAAATCATTATACATCATCATTAATCACCCTATTAGAAGTGGCCTTGTTAGAGGTCTTTAGATAATTCAATAGAACTACCACCTTGTTAGTGTATTTACAAATAACTATTAAGCTAACTCTACTAAGAGATTTAGATCATTGCTACAATGATTAGAGAGTAACAATGACATGACCTAATTTGGATGCAACTAAATTTCTAATTACAGATCTCAATTGTAGCTTATACTTGATCCTTCTTGATCGAATATATATTTTCATATTCTCAAGGACATTCTACTTATTCTTTTGATTCACATTGTCTTAGCATCATCAAATCTTCAATTATCTTTAATTCATTCACGTGATTTTAATCCTTACCTTGACATTACATTTATATCATTCATATTGTCACGTCAGCTTAAATACAAATTAGAATAACTAATATTTATGTTCTTAGTCAGCTAGAACCAATAGATAAATTAGTTGAACTTGTAAGAATTTGGTATAGCTCTGATGCCATGTAAGAATTTTCCTTAGGGAAAAATGACACCAAGATCAAGAAACTCAAGCACTAGCACAAGAGAGACTAACGATGATTAAATGAGAATCTCAATAATGATCAAGATGATAATGGATATTAGATGAATACACACTTGAAGTGCCTATATATAAAAGCAACTAGAATGACTAGGAGTCAACAAAGAGATAAACATCACAACTAAGTGCATGTCCACCAAGAGTAGATTATCCTCCATTGATCACAAGAGTTTGCATGATGATGAAAGGATAATTTTACATAGGTGTATCTCATAAAGAGATGTTGTAGACACCATGCACTCTAATAAGTTGCTAACTCCTATGTTTCCAACAAGACAACTCATATGACTATGCATATTCTTAAGTATCTACATGACAACTGAGTAAAAGTATAAAGTTGTGTCACCTTTTAGGCCAACTTATTAGAACAACTAAATTTGAGTATTTCTATAAAAAAATTTAAAATTTTTTAAACATATGATCTAGATAAATTTATTCTAGCTAGGTTATATACAGTCTGAAACTTTTCCAATTAGAAATGTCTATTAAATGCATATTTTGTACTAGTTTCTATCCAATTACTAAAGAAATAAAAATATTTCAGAAAATTGGCATTTCAATAACTCTTACTATTTCTTAAGATATTTTTTTAATAACATATAACCACCATTTTATAAAGTTCAAAGTCAAGAATATTATCGTGTAGATTTTATATTGTTTTAATTAGATATAGTATATTGTAATTAAAAAATTCCACAACCATGTATTTTAACACTCAAAAAGATGTTGGTTTTGAGAAAGAAAAAATAAAATTAAATCATATCAAAAAAATCTAAAATTATATGGCATTCTAGAGGAGAGAGTCCTCTTCTAGAATGTATAAATGCTCTCCCAGTTAGAATATATTTTTTTTTAAAAATGTGGTGGAAGATGCAAACTATCAATTTTAGGTGAGTTGAAATTTCAATCTATGTAAAAGAAAAAATATAGGTCTAAAGCAAATTTCTAGTTTTGACTGTTCTAAATATATATGTTATCTATAACATCATTTGAGATCAAAGTGAAATAAGTTTATTTCCATATAGTTTTTTGGTGGGAACTAGACAACTAATTTTCAGTATTTTTTAGCACCTCAAATACTATCTATAAAAACTAGGAAAATATATCAATTCTTATTTCAAATAATTTTTAACAATTATAATCCTAAAATTCATCCATTTCTACACATTTCATTAGTTTACTTCATTTCCAAATTCAACATAATAATACCAATTTTAGGGCATTGAAGGTGACCAACTATACTTTTGTTAGCCTTTTCCTTTACAAAAGGGTGACACAAGTTTGTGATTTTACCCAACTAATATAAAAATGAATTATCCTAAGTAAAGTTTAATAATAATGAATTATTTACACTAAGAGAACTCAATATGACAAAATAAAAAAATATTTCATTATCTGACCCTGCTCAGTAGAGACTAACTCAGAAACAATTTTCCTGTGTTAACCAATTGAAGCTATGTAGTGCCTACCTCTAGTTTACATTTTCCTAATTTACATTTTTGTTATCATTGCCAAACTCTTTTAGGCTAGTTTTATGTTGATGATTAGTAGCATTACTTTTAGATTATCAAATATTATTTCAGATTTAGTTGATTTATGATGAGATTACTTGGTACTCTATATTTCATGTATGTATGATGATTATAAAGTGTTTTCAGTTATTGATGATGATTAGTTAGATGGATTATCATATGTGTTTTCTTATGGATACTAACACAATATTGCATGTGTATGGTGTGCGTGTTTGTTTTCTTTATGTATGGCATTTATGATGTTGTTAAGGAAGGGAGTCATAGTCACCTGATATTCAGGATCTACACAATGCACCACTTTCTACCATTTCCTATTTAGCTTAGAATATTGTGCTTGTACATGCATGGATTTTATGCACATTGCAATTACCAAGTATCGATTTCCCTGATGTGCTAGGATGAGTGTACCCTATCGCATTATCTCAATGGTAAGAGAGGGGAGATAAATTCTTAAGTCCAAATCCCAATCCTTTAAGCCATTTGTCCTAGATAATTAGGACAAGTATCCAAGTTGAGTACCCTCTAAATGCGTTGAATGAAGTTAATTCTTGATTATAACCCTTTAGTTTGATTTTGTATGTGTTTTTCTTTGATGGGTTTTCATATTTTACTTTATGATTCTTTGGTGAATTTTCTATTAATTATGTCTAATTAAAAGATTAGATTAATGATTTAAGTGAACGAAAAATTATTTTGATATTTTAATATTTAAATTATATTTAATTAATTGGGACATTAATTAAATAAAAAGAGTTAAATTGAAGATAAAAGTTATAAGGATAATTTTAGAACATGATAATATTTATTTAATTTAATAATAATATATTTAGAGTTCATTTTTAAATAAATGCTAAATATTATTATTATCTAAGTTAATAAATATTTTATCAATTAAGTTTAGAAAATGAATTAAAAAGTAAAAAGACATTAAATTATAAAAAAATTCAATTTACATGATGCATGCATCAGATTAAAATATAAGAAATTAAATAAAAGTTAAAACAAGTGAATTTAATAAGATATTTTAATTGCATAAAGTGTGCATGAGATTGGAATTCAATAAATTAATTAAAAGAGAAGTCAAGTAAAAGGTATATAAAGTAATTTAATAAATTCATTTAACATGCATGGAAAAGATAAAGAAAAGATAAAGAAAAGTTAATAGAAGTTGAAATCTGATGAGCACAGAGTTCTCCTGGGTGAATGCACAATTAGTGTCCTAATTCAAGGAGAGAACTCTTTATCACAATTGGAGGATTCATTTTCAAGGACACATTTTTGGAAGCGAATTTTATACAAAATATATATATTTTTTAAATTATAATTTTAAAGCAAAATAAAAAACAAATAAAAAAATTGATTGGCAGGGTGGGGGCCACCAACCCCCTAACCCGCCTATCTCCCTTAGCTTCTCCCATGTGTCACTGTACCTCTACATACATAGACATACTACTACCTGTGGTAGTAGGCCATTTGTGGCCGTACATGGTTGCATGCTAGCAGCCTTAGAAGGCTGGTTGGCGGGCCTTAATTGTTGATATAAACACATTGAAAGATTTGTTTTGTATTATTAAATTTTTTTATTTATATATTTTAAATTTATTAAATGTTTTAAATATTATTAAATATATGAAATTTTTAAAAAATTATTAAATATATTAAAATTCTTAATTTTTTTTAAATTAATAAATTTTATTAGTATTAAATACTAAATGCTAGCTAATAATATTATTGTTATTTATCATTATTATTATTATTAGGATCATAATTGTTTTTTTATTGATAAAATGTGTATTTAAAGAAGTTACTGATAATTAATTAAAAGATTTAGTTAATTAATATTATTATGTATTTGGAGGATAAAAGAAAGATTATTTAATTTCAATAATATTTAAGTGGAGAACTTAATTAAATGTATTTAATTAAGTTTAGATAAAACTAGAAATCATTTAATGAAGTGTTAGATTTATTTTATTGTTAACTAAAAACTACTTGAAAAGTTACATTGAAAACGAAGACTTAAAACCTTACTTTTAACTCAACCACATGTTTTTAAATACAACCAAACTATTGGACTACTCTATTTCTAGGTGTTGTATGTGTTTTGGGATTTTCAAGTTTGTCCTAGCTTTGACTAATCTTAGGCTATTGCCAGAGGCCTGGGATTTATGTGTTTGTTATGTCATGCTAATTTTTTGATCTTGATCTTGTCATGCCCAAAATATAAGGGTAAAGCACAAACAATATATATATATATTTTTAAGAACTAAGGTTTAATAAGATAATATGGTCAACAAGCGGTTTAGATGTTTAACTACAATGGAATTAATTATTCGAGTAGTTTTTTTTTTAAATTCACATAACCATAGGTACTTGAAGCTAGATGGAAGATCACCATTGATATAAAGGGGTTACAACGTAGTTTGGAATATTTCGTGAAAGGGATTATTTGGGTGAACTAGTAAGTTCCTCGTAAATCAATTAATTAAATTAAATGACAAATCCATTTAACTAAAGTCCTAATCCATCAAATTTTTTTTAATAATTCCTTAAAATATTACCTCCCAAGGATGATCATAGATTAACACAACCACTTATTCAATACGTAAAAATGGCCTACTAATTAAAATGGCATCTACCTCTTAATTACATAACCTTGTTTATCATTAATTTGATTACAACAATATACCACTAACCCTAAAATGATATAATTAACTAGGCCCTTTCATTAACTTGATAACTTGAACGTCATTACAATTTTAATCATTTACTTTAGGCTTAATGTCATTAATTAACATCTTTCATCTTCATTCTAATTAAGTTTTAAAACTTTAATCCAAAACCTAAACTAACCTTATATATATACACCTACAGTAGAGGTAAACTTTATTTTCAATTCTACTATCTATATTTTAATTTAATATTTTCTCTAACATACTTATAACAATCCAATTTATTAATCTATCATTTACAATTAAAATTGATTGCTAGAATTAATTCAATAAATCTACAACTAAATCTAATCTTTATTTAAAACTATTATAAATTGAAGTCCACATTAATAATGCCAATATTGAATTCAACCTGGCTAATTCACAAATTTTATAAAACTAATTATTAACATAAAAAAAAACACAACTACAGCAATAGATAACTATATTAGAACTAAATAACTTAAACTATCTTAAATAAAACTACTTAGAACATTAACTAGCCAACACATACTCATTACAACTCGAGGTTATACTAATTAAGAAAACACTAAAATTATTTTAATAAAAATATACTATAAATTAAAAATTTTAACGTAGAACTAATTTAAAATCTAACAACTAAGTTACTATTCTATACTAACACAAAAATATTATACTATGTTTTGATACCATAAAATGACTACTTATCTAATTATTAAATTAATGCTAATCTAGTTAAAAACTAACAATAAATCTTTAAAAAAACTAAACCAAACATCCCTAAAACTAACCTAGACTAACTACCCATTTTCCCCCCCTTGCCAAGTGGCCTAGCCACCACTTGGCTCTCCCTCATCATGATCCCTGCTTCCCTATGCAGTTGTATGCTGCCCCAAGGTCTACCTCAGCACAAACCTATCTCGCCTTGCGTGAGTGATGTGCAATGAAGGGAGATCAGTGCATAAGGGAGAAGACATGGGGGGTTAAAATTATGAAGAGTTTAGTTTTAATACAAAAAAAAACTTCCTTTCTCCCCTTTTGAAGTGACAGGGTCATCAGTGGCACAGTACCCATACTGGCAGGTGGTTGGGATTGCCCACGCCTAGCCCTTAAATGGGAAGTAAAAAAAAAGTAAGAGAATGAGGGGAGTAATGAGTAAGTGGGTATGCCTTAAATTTTTATTTTGGATTTATAATTTAAATTTACATGAAGCCCTAGGCAAGTACTTTTCCTTTTTGACACATGGAGTTTAATGCTAATGAGGATTGCGCCCAAATTTGGCAGGAGATGATTTGAAGCTAGATTTAGTGGTGGCTAGATAACCATAGGAGTAAATGCTAAAAGTTTTTTTGTTGAGAGATGTCAATAGGATATTCATTTAAATGTTTTATATTTCAAATGTATTTAAATTATATTCTTTTTTAAAAAGATTTACTAATGATTTTGGTTGAAATTGAAAAGAATAACTTAGAGATTATTCTCTGTAAACTTGGGGGAATTAAAATTTTCCCCATACATTTTCCAGAGAGGTTTTTACTCCTGGGAATACATGTTTTTCTTTGAAGCCAATTTTTTTGTCTAAGTGTTGACATATTTTCTTTGCTATATATATATTTTTTTACAAGGAGTGATTTCTAACCTAGTATCAACATTAATCCCTTTTAGTAAGCATACTAATAGAAGGGAGTGTATAAGGTTATTCTTTTCTTTTCTCCCATAATTATGTTTAGTCAATTATCATATAACAAGGTGTATGTTCCATTTATTCAGAATTCAAGGTGATGCATAATTCTTAACCAAATTTGATTTTGTCCATTATGAAATTTAACAAGGAGATAGATAACTTCATTGTCCACAATCTAGGGTTTTCATTTCCTCTTAATACATAAAACATCAAATTGAAAACTTCAACATATCCAATTTACTCTTCCTTAACATATTTTAAAACTTGAAATTTGTAATTCAATAACATTATCCATTAATCTATTTTCTCACATACATATGCATAGTTTGAAAACACATAAGAGAAATGAAAAGAGGCTTTCACAATCTTTTTCTTTCTCTATTATTTAACCTAGTTCAAGGCTCCATCGGCAAAGAACCAGTAAGAAAACTTGACATCTTTGCCAATACATCAAAATTTAAAATACATTTTTACAAATATTACAATTCAATTGAATTCTCTTCAAGGGATTTCACAAGAGATCTTTTCCAATGTTCTCAATGCATCAAGGGAACCATGGAGAGACAAGAACTAACGTTGAGGTAAAACAACATAATATGATGAACAATTCAAGCATGCATTGCCGACCCAATTTTGCACAATCGGTTCAACACTGAACCAAAATAGGCGGGAGGTGGATTTTCTCAATAGGAGATGTCAATCACCATACCATAACATAGCCCTTTCAGGACCAACATTCAAGAACTTCCATTCTTCTACAAATACCCTTTCAGGGGCAATATAACAAGGGTATTCATTCCTTCCCTTCTTCAAGAATTTAATTTTTCATACAAGGTATGGAATGAAAAGTAGGGGCCCATACACCCTACCCTCTTTCCCTCCTCTCACCATGAGAGGAGACTCTAAACTATTGAGGTCCAACTAAGGCCCTTCCCCCAAACATGGCCACTTCTTCCCTATCTAAGGGTGAGTGATGTGAAAAAAATCCCCATGAAATTCCCTTAAAAAAAAAAAACATCAAGGAAAGCATAAGAATAACATCAAAAGAAAAACAAGTTAAGATCTCTCCAAATAAACCCCAACACACAAGCAAGCAATACAAAAATAACACAATGTATTATGCATGATTCAAGCAAGACTCAAGTATGAACAACATGAAGAAATGATTTAAAAGGAGTGAAGAACTCCTACCTTCACAAAAATTTATGTTGAAAATGGTGGATTTAGAAGAGCTTTTCTTTTTCTTCCTTCAATCTTCAAACTTTCTCCAAAACTAGAGATTGGGTAACAACCCCAAAACTACTCCAAAATGCCTCTAAGTATGATCCTTTACTTAACTAGACTTCAAGTAAACTCAAGATGGAGTTTGAGTCACCAACTTGTGGGAGACAATAAAATTTTGCAATCAACCAAAAATAGGGTTTTTGAGTGACTCTAAAAGTCAACCAAGGAGACTAAGGGGTTGGAAAGTGCTCCCCACCCACATCCTTACCCCTAGGGTACTTAAATTTAATGTTTTTAGGCCTTAAAGACTTAATAGGAACAATTAAAAGCTAGGAGAATAGTAAGACAAAATAAAAACCTTTAAAGAATTACAATACAAAGATAGCACCATTTAACAAGGGGTTTAGTTTCGTCTTTCTATTGGATTTCTCTGCTAAATTTCCTGTACACATCAGTAGATCAAGAAACACATGTATATATCTAAAAATATGTATCAAGAAATTCATGTAAATTAAAAGATTCATTTTTTTACAAATCAATTGTTTACCTCATTCTATTCACTAAAATTGAAAAATCAAAGTGTTAATTTTGCATTCATTTACTTCTTCATTAAACATGTTCATAAAGCATTAAATGACAAAATCAAATAACTAAAGTAAATTATTACACATCATAAATATCATAGTAATGTTTAGTGCGTCAAATAATGTTCTGACATATCGAGTCATGAGTATCAAAAATAATAATAATATATCTTTGATGCTAGGATGGGTCGGGGCGAGGCCTCACATCCTCCCCCACTAGGCATGAACTTCCTCCTGCAGTTCATAAAAGAGATATGGGTACTGAGATCACATATTTTCTGCATCCTCCCATAAAGCCATAACCTCATCATAGCTATCCCACTGGACTCTAACTTGGTCTAGCTCTCAACCTTGAAGTGCTAGGGTCCGTCAGGCAATAATACAGATAGGCTCTAGCACTAACTGGCTATCCGACTCCACATACAAAGCATCCCAATCTATATATGATACTCATCATAAATTTATCCTCTAAGTACTGAAATGTGAAAGACATTTTGGATGCATGACAAGCTAGGTGGATAGGCTAAATGGTAGGCAATTGGTCGTATCCTCTCCAAGATCTCGAATGGTCCAACGAATTGAGGTGCTAAATTAGAGCCCTTTTCGAATCAAATCAGACTCTTGTGTGGTTGCTTCCTCAAGAAAAATCTATCACTAACCTGATACTCTCGATCTATCCTCTTCGCATCAACATACTTCTTCTGCTAATCCTGTCCCTCTCTCAAGTGCTGCCTAATCAAGGTCACCTACAACTCCATCTCCTTAACTAACTGAGGGCCAATAAATACTTGATCCTCAATCCTGTCCCAACTCAAAGGTTTCCTACAAGGTATTCCATACAAGGCCTCATAAGGTGGCATACCTATGGAGGAATGGTGCCTATTGTTATAGGCAAACTCGAGAAGGTGTAGGTATTCCTCCCACTTGACCTGATGGTCCATCACGTACATACACAACATGTCCTCCAAAACTTGATTCACTCACTTGGTCTATCCATCAATCTAAGGATGGTATGCTATGCTTAAATTGATCCTAGTGCCCAATTTTGTCTGAAACTCTCTCCAAAATGATGAGGTGAATAGTGAGTCCCTATTAGAGATGATCTTATGAGGAACACCATGAAGTCTAACAATGTCTTGCAAAAACACCTAAGCTATGTTCTATGTTGTGTATGTAGTATGCACAGGAGAGAAGTGGGCAACCTTGGTGTGTCAACTATCACCAAAATGGCATCATGGTGATGAGGTGACAAAGGGAGACCAACAATAAAATCTATAGATATAACATCCCACTTCCACTCTGCAATCTCATGAGGCTGAAGGAGCCCATCAGGATGATGATGCTCTGCCTTCACCCTCTGACACTCAAGGCATCTCACAACTATGTTAGAAATCTACACTCTCATGCCTGGCCAATGATATAACTATCTCAAATCTGCATACAACTTCTTAACACCAGGGTGCAGTACATAAGGTGCTCTATGAGCCTCAAGTATAATGAGCTCGTGCAAACCCCCAATGGAAGGTACATACATACATGTTCTATGATGCAAGAGTCCATTGGGCTCCAAGGAATACTCTGAATACTTCCCTTCTAGGGGCCTTTGAGCATGCACCACCTGACTAACCTCTACATAAAGCTCATTTGTTGGCAAGTGCTAAAGAATCTGCTCTCTCAAATTGGTACTAGTAGTAATAGGTGATAACTCATGGTGCCTTCTACTTAAGGCATTTGCAACTACATTCTCCTTTCCCTTGATGTAATGAACATCAAAATCACACTCACAGAGGAACTTCATCCACCTTCTCTAACTAGCATTAAGGTTTAGCTACGTGAATATGTACTGCAAGCTCTAGTGATCGAAATGAAGCTCAAATATATGACCTAGTAGGAAGTGTTGCCACCTCGCTAACACATGAACCACTATTGCAAGCTCTAATTCATTATTAGGGTAATTGAGTTCATGAGTCTTCAACTTCCTAGAATCAAAGGAAATAGGTTGGCCATCCTGCATAAGCACTACCCCAATACCATCCAAAGATGCATCGATGCACACCACAAAATCTGCAGATGGATCTGGTACTGCAAGAATTGGTGCACTCGTGAGGGCTCTCTTGAGCTCTTGAAAAGCTCTATCACGCTTCTCTTTCCACTCATAATTCTTTCCCTTCCTTTGAAGAGACATGATGGGGTGTGCCAATCTAGAGAATCCTACAATGAAGCAGCAATAATAACCTGCTAGTCCTATAAAGCTCCTCACCTCAGTGATACTGGTGGGTGCTGGCCACTCTATGATGGCCCTAATCTTCGATGGGTCTACTGAGACACCATCACATTATATGACATGACCCAAATAATGTATCTCAGGCCTAAAGAATACACACTTCGACAAGCTACCAAACAACTGATTCTCCCTCAACTTCTACAATACCTATCTCAAGTGCTCTTCGTGCTCCTTTTCATCACAAGAATATATCAAGATGTCATCCAAGAAAACAACCACAAACTTATCCAAAAATGTATGAAATACTCCATTCATGAGGCTCATGAATATAGTGGGGGCATTTGTGAGGCCAAAAGGTACCATAGTGAACTTGTAGTGACCATACCTAGTACAAAATGTAGTCTTAGGGATATCACTATCTAGAATCCTCAACTGATGATAACCTAGCTTAAGATCAATCTTTGAATATACTCAAGAACCTTGCAAGTGATCGAAGAGGTCATCAATCCTAGGAAGAGGGTATCGGTTCTTGATGGTTACTTTGTTCAACTGTTGATAGTCAATACACAACCTAAGTGATCTGTCCTTCTTAATGAAGATCACCAGTGTGCTCCAAGGTGACACACTAGGTTGAATATGCCCCTTCTCTACAAGTTCCTTCAACTAAATCTTTAGTTCACTGAGCTCATGAGTAGTCATCCTATAAGGTGCTCTCAACATTGGCTCTGCCCCTAGCACAAGATCAAGATGAAAATCCACTGCTCTAGGTGGAGGTCTACTAGGGAGCTCTAAAGGAAAAACATCTATAAACTCCTACAATATAGGAAAATCATCGAGGGATGGCTCCCCCTCTGAATCTTCCTCCTTGTTGCTGATGGTGATAGTGAACAACTAACATCCCTTTCACATGTACCATCTAAGCTGAATAGCAAAAATCATACAAAGGGATATGGGTCTCTTAACCCCAAGGATCACTCTAGAGATACCAGCCCCATCCACACATTCCACCCTCTTCTGGCGACAATCCATCATGGCACTGTGGGAATAAAGACAATCCATGCCAAGAACAAAATCATAAGAACCTAAAGGGATAATGCGTAGATCAGACTTTATGGACATGTCTCCAATCTGAATCAGGAAACTATGCACCATGGAATTAACTGACACTCTAGCTCCTAAGGCTAACTCTACTTCCCAACTAACATCCTAACTAACTATGACTAGCCTACAATGCTCCACAACAAAAGGAGATATAAATGAATTAGTAGCTCTAGAATCAAATAAAATAGTAACCATGCTACCCTGAATGATACCTATAGCCTCAATAACTGTAGCCTGATTCTCAGCCTAGTACTTGTCAACCACAGCAAAAACTCTATGGGACTTGCCTATGTCACCAACCGTTGGCTTTGAATATGCCCCTCTCTTACCACTGGAGGACTATCCCTGAGGACACTCTTTAGCTATGTGACCCATGCCACTGCAAGTATAGCATGTCCCTTGCGTGTAAGATTGTGCATCCTATGATCCAAACTTCTGTGGGCCTCTTGACTTGCTAGATCCACTGAAACCACCCCTAGAAGACTATCGAGTCTTCACTGGCTATGACTGTGGGGTCTGTACTTTCTGATCCTACCTTGGACCCTATGAATGCCACTGCTTGGGCTTGGAGCCCCGATAACCCTATGAGGGTTTCTACCACTGTTTCTAAGGTTTTTGCTATTGAGACTATTGGCCCTTAGAGGACCCTAGTATGTAGTTTTGATACCCTTTTCAAGGGGGTTTCTGCTAGATAGAGTTTTGGTTCTTGGACTGATCTCATGCCTCCTACCTACTCTGAGTATCCTCTGTGACTAGTGCTACCTCAACTACTTGTTTGAAAGTAGTAGGGAAAGCCAAACAAATTGGACCCTAGAGTTAGAAGTTTAGGCCCATGATGAATTGATACACTCATAGTTTCTTTTCCTTCATGTACTTGACATATGGAAGGAGCTAAAGAAAATTTCTCTCATACTGAGCTATGGTGAGACCCCTCTAATGTAGAAAATGAAACTCCTCTATTTTCTTCTATCTGAAGTGCTCAGAAAGGTACCTCTCTTTGAATCTCTCTAAGAATGACTCCCATTTGAGAGTATCCATTCTCACTCCTCCTATAGTCTCCTCCTGATGCCACCAATTGGAGGCATATCCTCTTGACTGATGAACTACAAGATGTGCCTTCAGATTACTCCCATAAGGACATAATCCAAAGCATCACTGAAGACCTTGTAACTAGGCCTTTGCTACTATCCCCTTTGTGCAACTGGTAAAAAGTGGTGGTCTGAGTCATATCACCTCCCTGATATCATCTCCTATATGTCTAGGAGGTCTTTCAAGTGGTTGTCCTCTCTGATGTATCGACTCACCCTCTTGCTCACCCTGACCCTCGACCTACCTCGGTGGAGGACTCCTACTCCTCTCTCTACCTCTGGCCCTACCTCCTCTAGGAAACTATGCTTCACCTTCAAGAATTTGCTACCCTAGTTGTACTATAGGTGCTACCCTCTATTGGACTATGACAATCAATGCATGGAGGGCATCCAAAATATCCTGATTCGGATTCGATGGTGGAGGTGGTGGTGATGATCTATCTTCTTGTCCTTCTTTACCACCTCTCACCCTATGATCGCTATCTCATCTTTTGCTCTGAGTAACATGAGGCATCCTACAAATTTAAATCTTTAGATAAGCTTAGAAGCATAATGGTTTTAGGTTCCCAGTGTTGAAACACGGGCTTTGATACAAAAATGTCATGTCCAAAATATAAGGGTAAAGCACACACAATTTTTTTTTTTTGAAGAACTAAGATTCAATAAGATAATATGGTCAACAAGGGGTTTAGATGTTTAACTACAATGGAATTAATTTTTTGAGTAGTTTTTTTTAAAATTCAGATAACAATAGGTACTTGAAGCTAGATGCAAGATCACGATTGATATAAAGATGTTACAATGTAGTTTGGAACATTTCATAATTGGGATTATTTGGATGAACTAGTAAGTTCTTTGCAAATCAATTAATTAAACTAAATGACTAATGCATTTAACTAAAGTCCTAATCCATCAATTTTTTTTTAATAATTTCTTAAAATATTACCTCCTAAGGATGACCATAGATTAACACAACCACTTATTCAATACGTCAAAATGGCCTACTAATTAAAATGACATCTACCTCTTAATTACATAACCTTGTTTAGCATTAATTTGATTGCAACAATATACCACTAACCCTAAAATGATCTAATTAACTAGGCCCTTTCATTAACTTGATAACTTGAACGTCATTACAATTTTAATCATTTACTTTAGGCTTAATGTCATTAATTAATGTCTTTCATCTTCATTCTAATTATGTTTTAAAACTTTAATTGAAAACCTAAACTAACCTTATATATAGACACCTACGATAGAGGTAAACTTTATTATCAATTCTACTATCTATATTTTAATTTAATATTTTCTCTAACATACTTATAACAATCCAATTTATTAATCTATTATTTAGAATTAAAATTGATGGCTAGAATTAATTCAATAAATCTACAAGTAAATCTAATCTTTATTTAAAACTATTATAAATTGAAGTCCACATTAATAATGCCAATATTGAATTCAACCTGGCTAACTCACAAATTTTATAAAACTAATTATTAACATAAAAAAAAATATGACTATAGCAACGGATAACTATATTAGAACTAAATAACTTAAACTAACTTAAATAAAACTACTTAGAACATTAACTAGCTAACACATACTCATTACCACTCGAGTTTATACTAATTAGAAAAAAAACTAAAATTATTTTAATTAATATATACAAAATTCAAAATAAAACTTTTAACTTTGAACTAATTTAAAATCTAACAACTAAGTTACTATTCTATACTAACAATTATACTAACACAAAAATATTCTACTATGTTTGGATACCATAAAATGACTACTAATCTAATTATTAAATTAATGCTAATCTAGTTAAAAACTAACAATAAATCTAAAAAAAACTAATCCAAACATCCCTAAAACTAACCTAGACTACCTAACCATTTTTCCCCCATTGCCAAGTGGCCTAGCCACCACTTGGCTCTCCCTCATCATGATCCCCACTTCCCTATGCAATTGTACACTGCCCCAAGGTCTGCCTTAGTGCAGCCTATCTCCCCTTGCATGAGTGATGTGCAATGAAGGGAGATCAGCTTATAAGGGGGAAGATATGGGGGGGTTAAAATTATGAAGAGTTTAGTTTTAATACAAAAAAAACTTGCTCCCCTTTTGAAGTGACATGATTGTCAGTGGTGCAGTACCTATACTGGTAGGTGGCTGGGATTCCCCATGCCTAACCCTTAAATGGTAAGTAAAAAAATAGTAAAAGAATGGGGGGAGTAATAAGTAAGTGGGTATGCCTTAAATTTTTATTTTGGATTTATAATTTAAATTTACATGAAGCCCTAGGCAAGTACTTTTCCTTTCTGACACATGGAGTTTAATGCTAATGAGGATTGTGCGCAAATTTGGTAGGAGATGATTTGAAGCTAGATTTAGTGATGGCTAGATAACCATAGGAGTAAATGCTAAAAAAAATTTTGTTGAAAGATGCCAATAGGATATTCATTTAAATATTTTAATTTAAAATGTATTTAAATTATATTCTTTTTTAAAAATATTTACTAATGATTTTGGTTGAAATTCAAAGGAACAACTTAGAGAATATTCTCTGTAAACTTGGGGGAATTAAAATTTTCCCCATAGATTTTCCAAAGAGGTTTTTACTCCTAAGAATGCACCTTTTTCTTTGAAGCCAATTTTTTTATCTAAGTGTTGACATATCTTCTTTGCTATATTTTTTTTTACAAGGAGTGATTTCTAACCTAGTATCAACATTAATCCCTTTTAGCAAGCACACTAATACAAGGAAGTGTATAAGGTTATTCTTTTCTTTTGTCCTATAATTATGTTTAGTCAATTATCATATAACAAGGTGTATGTTCCATTTATTCAGAATTCAAGGTGATTCATAACTCTTAACCAAATTTGATTTTGTCCATTATGAAATTTAACAAGGAGAGAGATAACTTAGTTGTCTACAATGTAGGGTTTTCATTTTCTCTTAATACATAAAACATCGAATTGAAAACTTCAACATATCTAATTTACTCTTCCTTAACATATTTGAAAACTTGAAATTCATAATTCAATAACATTATCCATTAATCTATTTTCTTACATACATATGCATAGTTTGAAAACACATAAGAGCAATGCAAGGAGGCTTTCACAATCTTTAGCTTTCTCTATTATTTAACCTAGTTCAAGGCTCCATCGAGAAAGAGCTAGTAAGTAAACTCGATGTCTTTGCCAATACATCAAAATTTAAAATACATTTTTACAAATATTACAATTCAATTGAATTCTCTTCACTTGAGGGCTTTCACAAGAGATCTTTTCCAATGTCTTCAATGCATCAAGGGAACCATGGAAAGACAAGAACTAACATGAAGGTAAAACAACATAATATGATGAACAATTCAAGCATGCATTGCCAACCCAATTTTGCACAATCAGTTCAACATTGAACCAAAATAGGCCGGAGGTTGATTTTCTAAAAAGGAGATGTCAATCACCATACCATAATATAGCCCTTTCAAGGCCATCATTCAAGAACTTCCATTCTTCTAAAAATGCCCTTTCGGGGTCAATATAACAAGGGTATTCATTACTTCCCTTCTTCAAGAATTGAATTTTTCATACAAGGTATGGGATGACAAGTAGGGGCCCATACACCCTACCCTCTTTCCCTCCTCTCACCATGAGAGGAAACTCTAAACTATTGAGGTCCAACTAAGGCCCTTCCCCCAAACATGGCCACTTCTTCCCTATCCAAGGGTGAGTGATGCCAAAACAATCCCCATGAAATCCCCTCAAAAAAAAAACATCAAGGCAAGCATAAGAATAACATCAAAATAAAAACAAGTTAAGATCCCTCCAAATAAACCCCAACACACAAGAAAGCAATACAAAAAAAAAAAATGTTTTATGTAGATTCAACCAAGATTCAAGCATGAACAACATGAAGAAACAATTCAAAAGGAGTGAAGAAATCCTACCTTCACAAAAAGTTAATGAAAAAATGGTGGGTTGAGAAGAACTTTTCATTTTCTTCCCTCAATCTTCAAACTTTCTCGAAAACTAGAGATTGAGTAATAACCCAAAAACTACTCCAAAATGCATCTAAGTATGATCCTTAAGTCAACTAGACTTCAAGTAAACTCAAGATGGAGTTTGAGTCACCAAATCATGTGGGAGACAATCAATTTTTGCAATCAACCAAAAATAGGGTTTTTGAGTGATCCTAAAAGTCAACCAAGGAGACTACGGGTTTGGAAAGTGCTCCCCACCCACATCCTTAAGCCTAGGGTACTTAAATTTAATGTTTTCAGGCCTTAAAGACTTAATAGGAACAACTAAAGGCTAGGAGAATAGTAAGACCAAATAACAACCTTTAAAGAATTACAATACAAAGATAACACCATTTAACAAGGGGTTCAGTTTCGTCTTTCCATTGGATTTCACAGCTAAATTTCATGCACACTCATTACACACATCAGTAGTTCAAGAAACATATGTATATATCTAAAAATATGTATCAAGAAATTCATGTAAATTAAAACATCCATTTTTCTATAAATGAATTTTTTACTTCATTCTATTCATTAAAATTGGAAAATCAAAGTGTTAATTTTGCATTCATTTACTTCTTCATTAAACATGTTCATTAAGCATTAAATGATGAAATCAAATAAATAAAGTAAATAATTACACATCATAAATAGCATACTAATATTGAGTGCATCAAATAATGTTCTGACATATCGAGTCATGAGTATCCAAAAAAAATAAAAATGTATCATCGATGCTAGGATGGTTGGGTGCAAGGCCTCACAGATCTTTTATAACCAACCATTGTAATGTGATGGTATATTCTATGATATGCTTGTATTCAATATTTTTTATTGCTTTCTAGTGATCTTGTGTGACACTGGCGTGAATGTATGACTTACTTGACTTAACCATTTTTTAGTTCTCGATCAATTATAATTGAATTTTCTTTTCAATCACTTTGATAGGATTGATGTGTTTGTTTTCTTTGATATTGCTGATGTCATGTTGTGAAATGTTTGACTTAACCATTTTGGGTTGTTGATCAATATTATTACTATACTTTTGGGTTGCTTGTTGAGAATCGATGGGTATTATGATTTATCTTGGGATGCTTTCCAGTTGCTTGTGGAGAACTGATGTGTTATTATCTATTGATGTGTTCTAGTCACTTGTATAGGATTGAGGTGATTTTATATGATTTTTTATTTTATATTTTATGAGCCTAGGGTAGGTTATCTACTTGTAGTGTTGGGAAGTGGCTTGCAATGGGGGTCAGGGCCCTAAGTGGTTCCCAGGGTAACTCATTGTAAGTTGATTAATAAGTGAAAATATTAAACTAAATGAGAGTAAAATGAACCTAATAAGAGTCTTTATATGTTCTAGCCCATGCCTTGAGTACTAGTACAGACTAGGATGGGAGTAGAGAGAACACTTGGTTGTGACCTTGGATTCCATAGTATGCCTTGTTAGTACAAGAGGATACTAGTGGCTACATAGGGATCAATAGGGACCCTAGGGTCCTAAGAGAGTGCCAGGGTAACTCCAATGTGATTCATGCAATGACACTTACCTGCTTACATAGTAGGTTTCCTATGAGTCTTGTGTGCCTTTGGAATTAGATGCCAACCTATCTTGAAACCTTTGAGTTAGATTGATTTTAGGTTTTCCTAGACTTAGATAGTACTTTTATATGTGGTTTAATATCCTATTTGGGACTTGAGACTATCTCCTTAGCATGCTGGGATTGGGCCATTTAGGTTCCACGTGATCGAGTAGTAGTGCTTTTTCACTCTTACCATTAAGATCTATCTATAGTCATTGTGGCTAGAGCCTCCTTGTCTACATTTACTTTCATTATTTCTATGTATCATTATGATGGATGGTTATATTTCATGTTGGATATTTATATCTTTTATGATGGATGGATGTATCATGTATGGTGGATGGTTTCATTTATTTTATTGTACTTGTAGCATGGATTCAAGGAGGATGATGTAGTTCTATTTCTACATATGTATATTCTTTTAACCTTTCATACCCTATGATATGTATAGTGGATGATTGAGCATTCTGAATTTTATTTGCCAAGAGGCATTTGGAACAAATATATATTATTTAAATGGACATTGGACTTTATAATTATTCTTTCATATGGATATGGTATTGATGGACTTAGTATTAGATTAAATTTATATGTGATTCAACATCTTGGGATCCTTAAGAAATGTAACCTATTATATATGCTTTTAATTGATTGTATGTTATTCCTTTTGCTACTATGTGTTTGATGTGTATGTTATTCTTCTTGTTTAAAAATAAATAAAAATGCTACCAAATTTAGTAAAAATTTAGGTTATTTCTTTTGGATCCCTTGGCGGTGCATTACATCTAGTATCAGTATAATGTCCCCTTTTAGGACATTAGATTAAAAATCCTATCAGTATAGATATTTCTTCTTATTTCCCCCAATACCCACTACTAATGTTATTATTGCATATATATTTAATATTAAGAGGCACAACCTTTCATAACAATAATCAGATTATATTAATAATATAATTGTATTAATAATAATATAAGATTACTTATAAAATATTATTATTTTAATATTATAATAATTATGATTATAAAATAGCATAGTATGACTCATAAATATTATTTTAATATAATATTACTATAATATAATATTATTAATTTTAATTATGAGTATTATTTTACATATAATACTTATTTGAAATATATGTCAAAATGGGGACATCATAGTCCTCCCCTCTCAAAAAATTTTTTTCCTCAAGCAAAAATCATTCATACACAACTCCTTCATAGATAAAAGCATATTTGCATATAAAGCCTAAAAGATTTATAAAATATATACTTTAATGAATGAAAACATGAAGCAAACATGGTGCAAATAGATGAAGACACGAAGCAAACATGATGCAAACACATAAGACACACATTATGCATTTCCTTAATTGTGAACCTGCAACCAAAAAAAAAATGATTAGTACACATTATATATAAATCAATCCCTTGATAGGTTGTTTATAGTCTCAATTCATTTATTAACTCATCATTTTCTAAATATGGGAGGAGGAATCATAATAGGGTGCCCTGTTGCTCAACCAGTGGGCCTCACTATTCTCCCTCATTATCGTTACCTTCCTTCGATCATCATTTCCAAGAAGGTCTTTGTATGATGTACCCTAAGATGTCCCATCACCAAGGCCTTACTGGGTACCCGTAGGCTTTATCTGGTACCTCGCGTGATGTCCCCTAGTCCATTCCACCGTAGGCCTTATCTCGACTTGGAGAATCATGATTCTAAGGTGATTCTATCAACTATTTTCCAATAAGAAGTCTTTTAAAGCATAATCTTTGAAATATCAGATACATAATCTTATCACTCAATTATAGGTGGAGAAACCATAATGGGGTGCCCTGTTACCCAATCAATGGACCTCACTGTTCTCCCCCTCATTATCATTACCTTCCTCCGACCATCATCTCCAAGATAGTGCCCTTGTATGATGTACCCTGAGATATCTCGTCACCGAGGCCTTACCTGGTACCCATAGGCTTTATCCGGTACCCCAAGTGATCTCACTCAGCCCATTCCACCGTAGGCCTTACCTTATCTTGGAAGATGATGACCTTTTTAACAACATTCTTTGATTATTATCAACTTAAAAATCAATGTCATTTCCTTGTAACTATTTGATTATAACCATTGAGAGTAACTATTTAAACTATTCAATATTCATCACAATAACAATATATGTCGATAATAACAAAAACACTAACAATTATTTCATTATATATGAAGAAAACATATAATTTACCTCATAACTTTTATGGTTGAAGTGGCAATTAATGAGTATGAAGTAATCTTCATATCCACTTAAGATCTTCCTCTATTCCATCGATTTGATATGAATAGTTAGACTTCTTCCATATTGATATCTTTGTGGTTATTAGACTCCTTACAGAGCTCACTTTCTTGACTTGACTTGTCTCATATGCTTAAATTGATCGAGTTTCTTGATAATGTGTAGAGTATTGCACAAGTTTGTTCCTTGATTAGGTATGTAATGATCTTCATTTGATAAAGTTCTATTTTCTTCTCCCTTACATTGTGTTCCTCATTCAGCACAATTTAGCAAACAATTTGTCATTTTCTATAGCACTTGTTTATAAATATGCCTCAACAGAAATGACAATAATAGTATGAGAATATCAACTATAAAAATAAATCAATATAGTGATTTAATTATATTTCCTAGCACATCATGATTATTCATTTATTTTCCATTAAATATCCGTGCCTTATAAATAATCTTCCTTAATTAAATCATTCATAAAGTAATAAATTATATGTTCCCCTATGTTCTTACCTTCCTTACCTTGTCATAACTGTTGGTAGGGATTTATGTCCCTTTAATATTACCTTTAGTGTGTAGGAGTTTCTAGATCTAGCACCATTTCATTTTATTTCTATTTTTATTGAATGGATGATGTCGTTGTATCTATTTATTTGGTCAAGTCTCCTCCAATCCTCATTACGGGAGTCAGATCTTCCAAAATATGGGCTGAACCGTCAATATCATGCTTTGTTATGTGTTCTTTTTCCAATGTAGATTACTCCACCATTCATGCTCCTTGCATGCCTTGTTTTTGTATGGCTCATGCCCTATGTTACCCACTCCTTAATCCTGATCATTGCCTTTCTTCACTGTGTGTGATCACTGCTGATTACATTTTGTGTGCTGGCTATAACCATTCCTACCCAAATAGTCTTCATATGATTTTCTAATTCCATATCTCAAATCTGTACGTTATCCCTTGTATAGGGACCAAATTAAAATTCATATATATGCACCTCAATAGTTAGCGAGCATGATCCACTTGTCACATGTACATCATTTCAAAGGCTTAAGGCATGTATTTAGTGTACACTGCTAGTTGAAGACATATCTTTAAAAAAATAAACTTTCCCTTCCATCAAACATTCTATCACAAGAATAATCTTCTTGTTGCCAAGTGATCATTATACGATGAGACATTCACAATTCCTTTGAAGCAAGTAGCTAATATAGCTAAGGAGGTAAATTGGTTAATTGAATTGTTTGATGCAATGGACATGCAACTTTTTTATGGGGACAGGCTGGCATAGCCAAAAATGTATATAGCCTAAGAATTCATTTCTAGACACGGCTGATAAAAAAATGTTTTCTATCTTCATTTGGAACATTTTTCGATCATTTTGCATCTTTTTGTATTCTTTGTTCTTATATAGCTTATTAGCAGGCTTCCTTCTAGTTAAGAGGGATGATCAAGATTTCTAAAGTTTTATGAGCCTTGCATGAGGTCCCAGCACAAACTAGTGCAATTCTTTGATTATAAGATGCTGTAATTATTGAATTATGGAAGATTTCTTGCTATCGCTGGGCACATGATTGATGATATTTTTTTCAATTTTTTTAAAGTATATATCTCTTGATGTAATGAATGGACTTTCACTTGAATCTCCTTGTTGATGTGATTAATCAAATTCTTCCTTAAGATTTGTACAAATAGATTGGGCTGACAACCTGTAAGTATATTTGTATGTTTTCTTTCAATATAAGATGCAAATACTAACATTAGAGATCAATGCAACTTGTAGTAACATTGTTTTTGTTTCATGCTTTCATCGGGGCAAACCGCAACCAGAATATTCTCACACAATTGGAAAATTAGAATTGTCCTCATTGGAAAGTGGTTGTCCATAGATCCTCCTCAGAGTGCGTCATTGATGTGTATTCCTCTGTTGTTACAAATATTTGTTCATTCTTGATCTATCTAAATCACTTCATTTTGTCATAAATTTTGTAGTGTTGATAACTATATCATAGGATGACAAGATCTGTGCTCTGATACCACTTGTAATGTCCCCTTTTAGGACATTAGATTAAAAACCCTATCAGTATAGATATTTCTTCTTATTTTCCCCAATACCCACTACTAATGTTATTATTGCGTATATATTTAATATTAAGAGGTACAACCTTTCATAACCATAATCAGATTATATTAATAATATAATTATATTAGTAATATAATTGTATTAATAATAATATAAGATTACTTATTAAATATTATTATTTTAATATTATAATAATTATTATTTTAATATAATATTACTATAATATAATATTATTAATTTTAATTATTAGTATTATTTTACATATAATACTTCTTTGAAATATATGTCAAAATGGGGACATCACAATCAGAGCCCAAGTTTCTATATTGGGAGCTCTGGGTATATTTGAATGCCATTAGTGTTAACTAGTTGAACAAAAATGAAAACTTTAAACTATTATATGTACCTATATCAAATTCAAACTTGAACTAGTTGAATTGAAACAAAACATAAACTTTTAGTTGTATATTTTTCATACTTCAACACTTAGACTTCAAAACTGAAATTATACATAAACTTAAATATAGGAAAACTAAAAAATTGAAACTTATTCTATTTTCAAAACATGTGTCTTTTATCTATGGTTTATAGTAGTATGTTTTATGTTTATCATAGTATCTTGTATCGAATTGTAGGATGGTATCTAGGATGAGATCTTCAATTAGAGGTCATACCCTAGGCCATGGTAGAGGCCGTGGATGAGGTAGAAACATCAGTGTACATGAGTCTATCCATGAAGACCTTAATCATGAAGGGAATAGGGAAGAGTGTGTTAGTGAGCATCAGGAAGAGAACCATAGAGAGCAGCAAGTTGACTTAGAGGAAGTTGACTTGAGGAAAATGATGAAGACCATCATTGATCACATACCTCCTCCTTAAGGTGTTGGTTAGGATGGAGCTCATCACATAGGATATGAGCATAGACCTAGGTCTAGGAGCCCTCAGAGGGATCAACAGAGATCCATAGTATCAACTCAAATGAAGAACCTTCAAAGGTCCAAGGTCAAGCCCTTTAATGGGTTAGGTTCAAGATATGTAGTTGAGAAGTGGCTTATCACTCTTGATAGCATTTTTGCTATGCAGGACTTTGATAATAATGTCAAAGCAAGATTTTCTATCACCAACTTGGAAAACTTGGGAGCCACTTGATGGAAAATCAAGGAAAAGAAGCTAAAAAAAGACATGAATAGTGTCACATGGGAGTTATTCTTGGAGAGCTTCTATGAGAGATTCCTACCAGAGGAATGGAAGCAACATAGTGCAGATGAGTTCCACAATCTGAGACAATTCATTATGACCATATTAGAGTATGAGCACAAGTTCTATGAGCTCATGCCTTTTCTAGGAATCAGTGATAATCCAACACAATTGGCATAGCATTTCATTAGCAACTTGAACAACTGTCTAGTTGGGGGTGTTAAGGTGTTTGAACCTAAAACTATCAAGGATGCAATACATCAAGCCATTCTCGTGGAGTAGAGTGTTAACCTAGGATATGGGGGTTTCGTAGGAGCACCTTCAGCATCAGGATTGAAGGGTAATGAAGGAGCAGGTGGTAATAGGAAACCTCCTTATGGGGGTAATTAGTAGTAGGGAGGAACTTATCCTCTAGTACAGAGTGGTGGTGGTGGTTCCACTGCTAGGAACTATCACAACACTTAGCGCAACAAGCACAACCAGTATGATTGGTCATCTCAGAGTGTTCAATCTTATCCTAGTGGGGGTAGTCTTCAATAGTGTATTGTACCTAGACTTCAGAGGAGCTTCGATGGAGAATTTTTTTCATGTGGACAACATGGACACAAGTCATTTCATTACCCTCAATAGAAATCACAATTCTCAGGCCAAAGACCCACAGCGTCAGAACCTATAGTTGGAGACATGGGTAGCTCTCAGAGACTGTTCTCAATAGAGTCATATCCTCCTATAAGGGGAAAGGGTTCAATGGGACCTATAAAGTGAGTTATTTAGTTTCTTCCATTCTTGTAGGCTTCTAGGAGTAAGCCTAATTCTAGGGGGGTGGATGTAGTCCCTGCCCCCAGTTTACATTTTCCTAGCTGACATTTTTGCTATCATTTCCAAACTCTTTTAGGCTAGTTTTATGTTGATGATTAGTAGCATTCCTTTTAGATTATTAGATATTATTAAAGATTTAGTTAATTTATGATGAGATTAATTGGTACACTATATTTCATGTATGTATGATGATTATACAGTGTTTTCATTTATTGATGATGATTAGTTAGATGGATTATCATATGTGTTTTATGATGGATACTTACCCCATATTGCATGTGTATGGTGTGTGTTTTTTTTCTTTACATATGGCATTTCTAATGTGGTTAAGGAAGGGAGTTGTAGTCACCTGCTAGTTGGGATTTACATGATGCACCACTTCCTGCCATTGCTTGTTTAGCTTAGAATATTGTGCTTGTACATGTCTAGATTTTATGTAGATTATAGGTAGTGGGTATCGATTTTTCTGAATTGTCGTGATGAGCATACCCAATTGCATTATCTCAATGGTAAGAGAGGGAAGATAAATTCTTAAATCCAAATCCCAATCCTTTAATCCATTTGTCTTAGATAATTAAGACAAGTATCTGAGTTGAGTACCCTCTAAATGCATCGAATGATGTTAATTCATGATTATAACCCTTTAGTTTGATTTTGTATGTGTTTTTCTTTGATGGGTTTTCATATTTTGTTTTATAAGTCTTTTGTGAACTTTCTATTAATTAAGTCTAATTAAAAGATTAAATTAATGATTTAAGTTAAAGGAAAATTATTATGATATTTTAATATTTAAATAATATTTAATTAATTGGGAAATTAATTAGATAAAAATAATTAAATTGAAGATAAAATTTATAAGGATAATTTTATAACATGATAATATTAATTTAATTTTATAATAATATATTTAGAGTTCATTTTTAAATAAATGTTAAATATTATTACTATTTAAGTTATAAATATTCCATCGATTAAGTTTCAAATAGAAATTAAAAACTGAAAAGATATTAAATTATTTTAAAAAATTAAGTTCACATGATGCGTGCATGTGATTAACATATAAGAAATTAATTAAAATATAAAACAAGTTAATTTAATAAGATATTTTAATTGAATAAAGTGTGCATGAGATTAAAATTCAATAAATTAATTAAATGAGAAGTCAAGTAAAAATTAAATAAAGTGATTTAATAAATTTATTTAATGTGCATGGAAAAGATTAAGAAAAGATTAAGAAAATTAATAGGAGTTGAAGTCAAGTGAGCATGGAGTTCTCCTAGGTGAACGCACAATTAGTGCCTTGATTTAAGGAGAGAACTCTTTATCACAATTGGAGAGTTCATTTTGGGGATGCAAATTTTTTGAAGTGAATTTTGGAAGGGAAATTTTGGGAAAATTGTTAAAGAGAAGTTCTTAGATAGAAGAAAATTCTCTCGCAAATCTTTTGGGCATTGCAATTTTAGCATCAGAACTAGGTAGGTTCTTGAGTTTTGTTCACCCAATTAGAATTATGTTATCTAGATAATTATGTCTTCTTCCTGATTGTTGAAATTGATTCTCTAGATTTTGATGCATGAATCTATCGCTCTCTTGTTCTAAATCTATGATATTATATCTTATCTGTATTATAAGATTGAAAGAAAAATAAATCAACTATAAACCCTCGTTCCGTAGATGAAAGAAATTAAAATTCATTTGAGAAGGGTTTGAGATTTAAAAAGAAAATTTTAATTTAGAAATTCAAATGGTTAATCAAATTTTTCCTATGAGGCTATGGTTGCAAATGTTTAAAAAATAATAATAATAAAATAAATATTTAAATTTTATTGTCAGGGTTATAGTTTAATAAAGTTTTATACAAAATAAAAATTTAAAAACAAAATATAATTTTATAGAAAAATTTTTAAAAATTAAAAAAAATTGATTGAGAGGGAAAGGGCCACCAACTCCCCACCCCTCTTTCTCCCTTACCTTCTCTCATGTGTTAATGTACATTTGCGTATGTAGATGTACTACTACCTGCAGTCGTAGATGGCCACATCGTAGTAGCCTTAAAAGGCTGGCCGACGGGCCTTAAACACTGATATAAATCATTAAAAGTTTTGTTTTGTTTTACTTATTTTTTTAATTTATATATTTTAAATTTTTAAAATGTTTTAAATATTATTAAATATATTAAATGTTTAAAAAATTATTAAATATATTAAAATTTTAAAATATTTTAAAATTAATAAATTTTATTAGTATCAAATACTAAATGGTAGCTAATAATAATAATAATAATAATAATATTTATTATTATTATTATTAGGATAATAATTATTTGTTTATCAGTAAAATGTGTATTTAAAGAAGTTAATGAAAATAATTAAAAGATCTAATTAATTAATATTGTTATGTATTTGGAGGGTAAAAGAAAGATTATTTAATTTTAATTATATTTAAGTGGAGAACTTAATTAAATGTAATTAATTAAGTTTGAATAATACTAAAAAACTTTTAATGAACTGTTAGATTTATTTTATTATTAATTAATGATATTGTTTTTAATTAAATATTAATTAATTATTTAAAATTCAATAATCATTATTTAATAATTTAAATTACCCATCAATTATTTTGAATGATTAAGTTAAACTTGAATAGGGATAATTGTGCTTTTATTGGAATATCATAATAGGTTAAATTATAGGGGTAAATGATGAATCTTATCTACTTGAAAACTTACATTGAAAAAAAAGATTGAAAACCTTATTTTTAGCTCAACTACATGTTTTCAAATCAAACCAAACTATTGGACTACTCTATTTCTATGTGTTGTATGTGTTTTGAGTTTTTTAGGTTTGTTCTAGCTTTGGCAAGTCTTAGGTTGTTACCAGAGGCTTGAGAGTTATGTGTTTGTGATGTCATGCCGATGTTTTGATCTCCATATTTTATATCCAACCATGGTAATGTAATGGTATGCTCTATGATATATTTGTATTCAGTGTTCATTATTGCTTTCCAGTGATATTGTGTGATACTGAGGTGAATGTATGACTTACTTGACATAACCATTTTTGAGTCCTCGATTAATTATAATTGAATTTTCTTTCCAGTCACTTTGATAGGATTGAGGTGTTTTTTTACTTTGATCTTGGTGATTTCATATTGTGACATGTATGGCTTAATTATTTTGGGTCATTGATCAATATTATTGGGATACTTTCCAGTTGCTCATTGAGAACCGATGGGTATTGTGATTTATCTTGGGATGCTTTCCAGTTGCTCTTGGAGAACTAATGTGTTATTATCTTTTGATGCTTTCTAGTCACTTGTACATGACTGAGGTGATTTTATATAATTTTTGATTTGTGCTTTTATGAGCCTAGGGTAGGATATCTACTTGTAGTGTTGGGAAGTGGCTTGCAACTAGGGTTAGGACCCTAAGTGGTTCCCAGGGTAACTCATTGTAAGTTGTTTAATAAGTGAAAATATTACACTGAATGAGAGTAAAATGAACCTAATAAGAGTCTTTGTATCTTCTCGCCCATGCCTCAAGTGCTATTATAGAGTAGGATGGGAGTAGAGAGAGGGTTTATTGTGACCTTGCATTCCATAGTATGCCTTGTCAGTATGAGAGGATACTAGTGGCTACATAGGGATCACTAGAGACCCTAGGGTCCTAAGAGATTGCTAGGGTAATGCCAATGTGATTCATGCGATGAAACTTTCTTGCTTACATAGTAGATTTCCTATGAGTCTTTTCTGCCTTTGGGATTAGATGTTGACCTATCTTGGAACCTTTGAGTTAGATTACTTTTAAGTTTTCTTAGACTTAGAGTGTACTTTGATACATGGTTTGATATCCTATTTGAGACTTGAGACTATCTCCTCAGCGTAGTGGGAGTGGGCCATTTAGGTTTCACATGGTTAGGTGGTAGTGTTTTCTCATTCTTACCATTGAGATCCATCCATAGTTACCATGGCTGGAGCTTCCTTGTCTGCATTTACTTTAATTCTTTTTGTGTATCATTATGATGGATGGTTATATTTCATTTTGGATGTTTATATATTTTATGATGGATGGATGTATCATGTATGGTGGATGGTTTCATTTATTTTATTTTACTTGTAGCATGGATCCAAGGAGGATGATGTAGTTCTATTTCTACATATGTATATTCTTTTAGCCTTCCATACCTTGTGACATGTACAGTGGATGATTGAGCATTTTGAATTTCATTTGCCTAAAGGCATTAAGAACAAATGTATATTATTTAAATGGACATTGGAATTTATAATCATTCTTTCATATGGATGTGGCATTGATGGACTTAGTATTAGATTAAATTCATATGTGGTTCACCATCTTGGGATCATTAAGAAATATAACTTGTAATATATTCTTTTAATTGATTGTATGCTATTGCTTCATATACTATGTGTTTGATGTGTATGCTATTCTTCTTGGTCAAAAAAAAAATTTTCTACCAAACTTAGTAAAAATTTAGGTTGTTTCTTTTGGATCCCTTGGTGGGGTGTTACAAGCTTAGTCAACACTACATACTCGCAAAGTTCCTTTGGTAACTAAGTGAGCTCGGTTAGCACTAGTTCCATCCAACATTCTTTCATTAACTGAGTGAGCTTGGTTAATACTCAACTGTCCTTTGACATCTGAGTGAACTTGGTTAATGAAAGAATGTTGGATGGAAGTAGTGCTAATCGATTTCACTCAGTTACCAAAGGAACTTTGCTATTATACAGTGTTGACCAAGCTTCACTTGGTTAACATAGGAAAATTGTTAAGTAGCCAAGTGGAGCTTGATCAACACTATAAACTTGCAAAGTTCCTTTGCTAACCAAGTGATCTTAGTTAGCACTAGTTCCATCCAACATTCCTTCATTAACTTAGTTCACTTTGGTTTCAAAGGAATGTTGAGTGTTAACCAAGCTCTTTTAGTTACCAAAGGAACTTTGTGAGTATGCAGTATTGACCAAGATTTACTTGGTTAACACAAGAAAATCATTTTTGAGTCAGTGTATACTGAGTAGGGTCATCAAACAAAGGACTTTCTTATTTTGGCATATTGAGTTCATTGTCTACCAAGTAGGGTTGGCTAACCAAGGAGTTTCTTGTTTTGGCATATTGAGTTCATTAGTTGAACTCAATATGCCAAAACAACAAAATCCTTTGTTAGCTGACCCCTCTTAGTAGACACAAACTCAAAAATTATTTTCTTGTGTTAACCAAGTGAAGCTCAGTCAATATTGCATACTCACAAAGTTTCTTTGGTAACCAAATGAGCTCAATTAGCACTAGTTCCATCCAACACCTAGTTTTGAAGGTTTTTTCACAACGGTTGTCTATCCCTTTAGGTTTGAAAAGAAGTTGCAAAACTATTACAACATAATGTCTCAATTACCACAGCATATGGGAGAAGAGGATAGGGTGAATCTAGATTCCCCTAAACCTGATGTGGAATTGGAAGAAAAAGAAGAAGAGGATTAGCTTGATGCCTCTATATGCCTAGAAAAAGGAAATAAGAGACAATATATTATCCATATGCCTAAAAAGGTGAAGGATAGGACACTACAACTAAGTTCTAATAGAAGTCAATACTTCATTGATATGAAGCATATTTTCATTTAGGAAAGGGTTAAGGTGGTTGAGAGCTCCTTAACTAACTTATAGTTAACTATAATAATATTGGATAACATGATTATACAAGATGATAAATTCCTAGAGGATGATGACTTTGTGAAGAGTCTAGAATTTAAAACTTTCTTATATAAAAAAGAGTGAATTAAATTTGATGCTAAAACCTATGGAAAGTGAAGATAAAACAATAAAGTTCATTGAAAAGATCTTGGCTTATGACCCTGATAGTAAAACCATGACTATCCAGAGATTTGGTTCAAAGGAGTGGAATTCTTCTAGTACTAGGATGGGATTTGCGAACAAAATTTTTGGTAGACCGAATCAGAAGAAAAGACAAGGTAGTTTCTTATGAAGTCTTTGATGCTTAACACCTATAAAGAGGCTCAAAATTTAATATATATAGTAAAACATTGGATGTATGGAGGTTTTCTCATGAAACAAATAAGCTAAGGCTCATGGATGTCCACGACACAACTCAAGGAAGCACCATAATATGAATTTTGGAATCTACCAATGGTAGCAAGATTTGAAGTGCTTTGAAGAATTTTTCATTTATGAATGAGGCAAAATTAGGAAAATTTGAGGTTCAAATGCCTCAAACTTTTAGGGACACCAAAAATTTATATGAGGAAGAGCTTAAAAAGAGCTATATATTTGAGAAAAGGGTGAATGATCTAGAAGAGAAAGTACATGGTTTTGAAAATGAAGTTTCCTCCTTAAAAGAATAGATCAAGGAGATGGAGTAGAAGAAATTAGAAGGGTTGATGCTAGAGAAGAGTCAATAGAAAAAATGTTACTCTTAATAGGATAAAGTAGTTGGCACTAATTAAGAAATTGTCACCATGGAGAAATAGCCTCCTAGTCAAGATAACCACCTCAAGGTCAATGTACTGAAGGGAATGTTGAGTCATAGGGTGGAAGTTCCAAAAATGATGTGCCAACATGTTCAAAGCATTTTCATATCATTACAAGTTCTAGAACATACATTTGATGAAGTAATTATATGTATAACCCCTATTTTTAATTAATGGGACCTCTATATTCAATTCTTTGATAGATTGATTATTTGGATGCCTAAGAAGCTAGAGATACAAGATGAAAACATTTACTATGAAAGAGTCTCTAGATTTATTTAAAGAATTGATTGGATTTTTTACAAGAAAATTGCAAGTAATATAGGGAAAGATGAAAAGGAGTAATGAAGGTTTGGATAGATTTATTTCCTCAATTGTTGATAGTAATAGTAAATTAAAGGACCGATAGGAATGGTTGGGATCTTTTGATTACATTTTCATATTGGAAATTTTGTAACAATTCCTTATGGAAATGTTGATGAGGTTGCCTTCTATGAATTGGTTGACACTTTGTTCAAATTTGAGGTTCACACAAACTAGTTTGTAGCTGAGGCAAGAGACATTATTGGTGCCACATGGAATAAGTTTTTTGGTGACTTGGATACTATCAGAGGTGCTAATTGGCCTACCAAGAGAGAGAGATATGTTTTTAGATTGTGGTGATTGATTAGGAAAGTACTGTACATACTAGACCAACATGTAATTATCAATTGTAACCCTAAAGCAGTAAAACTACTTGTATAAAAAGTCTTAGGGTTAGGGATTGTTTCATAGTTTTGATGCAAAAATTGGTTCTTATGGTGATATTGAGCTATAGGGGATTACAAATTGTAATAAGGTTGTAATCATTGGATCATAGTAATATCAAACTTGCTATTTGGTGGATGTAGCCTAAGGATTGGGTGAACCACATTAAATCTTGGTGTCTTGTGTTCTTCTCTATGTGATCTATTATTTTTTGATATTGTTTATATTTTCATTTAATTGTTATTTCTATCCATGGTTTATTCCTAACATGTGGTATTAGAGCCAGGTTGTTTTTTAGTTATCCTTTGGAAGAAAGTCTCACGGTTGAGTGGGTGTCTCATAGTTGAGTTGGAGCAATGGCAAACAAGGGTAAGCTGAGGGTTGATAGGTTTAATGGACAAAACTTCTAGTTATGAAAGATGCAAATGGAAGACTATCTTTATCAAAAGGATTCATGGAAGCTATTGGAAAGCAAAGCCAAGAATCAAGTATCTATGCCAAATGATGAATGAAATCTTTTGGATAGAAATGCACTTGGAAGCATTCGATTATGCCTAGCACCATCGATAGCATTTAATATTACAAAAGTGAAGACAACAGAAGAGTTGATGAAAAACTTAGCGAAACTGTATAAAACACCCTTTTCTTCAAACAAGGTATTTCTCATGAAGCATTTCTTTAATATGAAAAATGGAAGAAGGTGGACCTATTGCAAATCATTTAAATGAGTTCAATGATATTACTAGTTAGTTATCTTCTATGGGTATAAATTTTGATGAATAAATTAGGGTTATCTTGATTTTGTGTTCTTTCCCTAAAAGCTAGAATGGCTTAGTAATGGTTGTGAGTAATTCTATTCCCAGATCTAATACCCTAAAATATGATGATGTGATCAGTGTTATTTTGATTAAGGAAACTCCTAGAAAATCCTCAGGTGGATCTACATCTAGAAGTGCTTTGAACACAAAAAGTCAAGGTAGAATGAATAAGAGAGGAATTCATTCCAAAAATCATGAGAAATCAAGAGGAAAGTCAAAGGGGAGGAGGCCTTAATTGAGAGGACTAAATGATTGCTAGTACTTGGGAAACCAGGACACAAAAAGAAAGATTGTTGGAATTGAAAGAAAAATGAAGAAGATAAACCGGATGGAGATAAGGAGACAAATGTTGTAAGTAAAAAATCTAAAGAGGATGTTGTGCTTCTATCTTTAGAAACTGTTGATGATTCATGGGTTTTAGATTCTAGTGCTTCATTTCATGCTACACCTCATAGAGGTTATTTTATTGATTATGTCCAAGGGGATTTTGGGCTTATTTATTTTGGGGATAATGAACCCTGTCAAATTGTTGGAAAGGTTAAAAATTAAGACTAAATTGTAGAATGGGAATCATTGGCTACTACATGAGGTAAGACATGTTCCAAGGCTGAGTAGGAATTTAATTTTAATAGGGAAACTCGGTGATGAGGGTTATGTAGTTACTTTTAATGATAAAAATTGAAAAATTTCAAAAGGTTCCCTTTTAGTAGCAAAAGGTATGAAAGTAGGCACCTTATATCTTTGTAAAGGTCATATTTATTTTTCTACTTTAATTTTTTCAGAGAAAAATGAATGTTCATGAACAATTGCTGCAATTGAGTAGGGAGAACAAATAGCTGTTGTAGATTCTGATACAACACTCTGGCACAACATACTTGGGCACATGAGTGAGAATGGTATGAAATACTTCATTAAAATAATCTTTTACCAGGTTTAAAATATGTTAATATTGATTTTTGTGAAAGTTGTGTCTATGGAAAATAAAACAACATGAGTTTTGCAAAGACGGGGAAGGAAAATAAAAAGAAGAAATTAGAGCTTGTGCATACAGATGTATGGGGACTAGCTCAGGTATCTTTCATTGGTGGCTCTCATTACTATATTACATTCATTGATGATGCAATTAGAAAAGTATGGGTTTATTTCCTTAGATAAAAATTTGATGTATTTCAAACTTTTAAGAAACAGAAATGCTTGGTTGAAAATGAGACTGGTAAGAAATTAAAATGTCTTAGATTTGATAATGGTGGTGAGTATTGCAATCATTAATTTGAATATTATTGCTCCACTAATGGTATTCATATATAGAAAACTATTCCAAGGACTCCATAGGAAAATGGAGTGGCTAAACACATGAATAGGACTATAATGGAGTGCACAAGGAGCATGAGATTACATGTTGGGTTGCCCTTACACATGTGGGAAGAGGCTATCAATACTATTTCATATTTGATTAATAGGGGTCCCTCCACTCCTTTGGGTTGTGGTATTCCAAAGGAAGCATGGATTGGCAAGAAGGTGAGTTATCCTTTTCTCAAAACCTTCAGTTCTGAAAAATTTGCTCATATAGATTCTGAAAACAGAACCAAGCTAGAAGCTAAGTCAAAGAAATGTTTATTTGTTGGATATGGTATTAATGAATTTGTTTATAGGCTTTGGGATTTTGATAATCGTAAAATTATAAGAAGTTGGGATGTCATATTCAATGAGAAAGTGTTGTACAAAGATTTGTTCAAGCCATTCCTCATGATGTGCAACAACCACAACAACAAATACCACACATACCAATGAATGTTAGACAGTCAACAAGGAAAATTAGATGTCCAAAAAGATTTTCTCCCTCTTTTTATTCTATTTTACTCATAGACATTGGTGAACCTAAATGTTATAATGAATTTGTGCAGGTGGATACTAAGATTCAGTGGGAGTCTATCATGAAAGACAAAATGGACCCTTTGCTAAAAAATAAGACTTGGGATTTATGCAAGTTTCCTATGGGTAAAAAGGCTTTACAGAATAAGTGGATACACAAGTTGAAAGAACATGAAAGAGGTAAGAAAAGATTTAAAGCCAGGTTAGTTGTAAAAGGATTTGCATAGAAAAAGGGCATTGAATTTGATGAGATATTTTCTCCTGTTGTTAAAATAACTTCTATTTGTACTGTTTTAAGTATTATGGCTACTAAAGATTTACATTTGGACTAGCCTGATGTTTAAACAACCTTCCTTCATGGTTTAGATGAAGAGATATATATGGCTTAGCCATAGGGATTTGTGGTCAAGGTTAAAGAGAACTTAGTGTGCAATTTGAAAAAAAAATTATATGGCTTGAAGCAAGTACCTCGGCAATGGTATCTGAAATTTGGTAGTTTTATGTATGAGCATGGATACAATAGGTATCATTCAGATCATTGTGCTTATTTTAAAAGGTTGGATGATGATAGCTACATTTTTTTATGTTTTGATGTTGATGATATGCTTGTAGCTGGGCCTAACATGGATCAGATTAAGGGGTTGAAATGCCGTCAGGACATGCATTTTCTATGAAGGATTTGGGAGTAGCAAAACAAATCCTTGGTACTAAGATTTGTAGAGATAGGAAGCACATAACATTGACACTATCTTAGCCTGATTATGTGGAGAAGGTTTTACAATTTTTCAATATGGAGAATGCTAAAGCTATCAACACACCTTTACCTATTCATCTAAAGTTGACTAAAGAGATGTGTCCCAAGACACAAGAAGAGTAGGATGGGATGTCCAAGGTATCCTATGCTTCATCTATAGGAAGCTTGATGTATGCCATGATATGTACTAGGCTAGATATTGCACATACAATAGGAGTTATTAGAAGGTATATGAGCCATCCAAGAATTGAGCATTGGAATGTAGTCAAATGGATTCTCATATATTTGAGAGGAACATCCAATAAGTGTTTACACTTTGGGGGCTCTACTATTGATTTATAGGGCTATGTTGACTCAAATTTGGTAGCAGATATTGATACTAGATAGAGTACTACAAGTTATGTCTTTATTGTTGGTGGGCCAGTAGTGAGCTAGATTTCTAGGTTACATAAGGTTAATGCTTTATCTACTACAAAGGAAAAGTATGTTGCTGCTACAGAGGAAACCAAGTAGATTATATAGCTTCAATTATTCTTGGAAGAATTAGGACACCCTTAGAGGGGTAATTATTTGTTTATAGATAGCCAGAGTGTCGTTCATCTTGCTAAGAATTCAGCTTTGCATTCAAAGACAAAACACATTCAATTGTGGTACCATTTCATTTAGTTAGTTTTGGAGGATGAAAAATTAAAGTTGAAAAAGATTCATAGAGATGAAAATCCAACAGATATGTTTATCAAGGTAGTAACAAGGGAGAAATTAAACTCCTCTTTAGCTTCGGTTGGTCTTCTAGACTGAACATGAATCAATGAATAACATAGTCCAGGGTGGTTTGATCCAATGGGAGGCCCATGTGATAGTAGTACTTCCACAGATTCAATCTCTAAGTGGGAGATTTTTGTTTAGTGTGGAGCTTGATTAGTCCCCAAGTGGGAGATTTTTAGATTGTGGTGACTGATCAGGAAAGTACTGTACATACTTCATAAATTCTTTCATAGTATTGTACATGCCTTCATAATTGTAATTCAAAAATTGGTTCTTGTGGTGATATTGAGCTATAAGGGATTATAGATTATAATCAAGTTGTAATCACTGGATCATAATAATATCAAACTTTTTGTTTGGTGGGCATAGACCAAGTATTGGGTGAACTACGTTAAATCTTGGTGTCTTGTGTTCTTCTATGTGTGATCTATTATTTTTTGATATTGTTTATTATTTGCATGTAATTTTTATTTATGTCCATGGTTTATTCCTAACATATGTGTGGAAGGCAGTTGGAGAAATCAAGGCTCTATACACAAGAAGAAATTAGAAAATAGCTAATGAAGGAAATAAAGACAAAATACAGGAAGGAAAGGATCATAGAAAGGTGTCTTATCTTTGCATGTACTTTTTGTGGACATGCATGTATTTTAAACA
Source organism: Cupressus sempervirens (assembly GCA_028749045.1). Classification (NCBI taxonomy): domain Eukaryota; kingdom Viridiplantae; phylum Streptophyta; class Pinopsida; order Cupressales; family Cupressaceae; genus Cupressus; species Cupressus sempervirens. Next base: position 768,237,478 of record CM053786.1, read on the forward strand.
AAGACTATGCTTGAATACCAAAATGCTAGTTGTCAATTTTTAATTGTTTCCCATATATCTTAGATGTAGAGAAGTTTGTAATTGTTTTTGTTTTCTCTACATATCTATGGTGTCATTTTCGACATGTGTCTCCCTAATCTGTATCTTGTTGCAATCCTTATTCTATAAAAGGATTTTTAAGATTGGGGAGAGGGGTCTGAATTCTAATCTTGTAATTCATATTAATTTGAGTTAGTCCTTAGTTTTGTGCTAAGGTTTGATGTATTTATCTAGTTTTTATAGAAGTCTAGGAATTAATGAAAGTGTAGTTTTAATATATATCTTTGTCAAATTCCATATCATAACTATGTATTACTTTCAACAAAATTAATACAAGAAATCTTTGTAGGGTATTCGTGTCTTTTAATTTTGTCTCATATTTCATATCTTTGTGATTTTGAGAATGAATGAGCAAGTTTCATTTTATTCAAATGCAATTTTTTGAATTGTATGTCATTTTAGAAGTTACTTTTAATTTAAGGAATTAATTAAATGCTTTTAATAAATGATAGGATTGTGTGGGATATGAAAAGGATTTGATAAGTATAGGATTTGAAGATCTAAAACTAATATATTTAAAAATGTGTCAATTAAATAGATCTAGAAGATAGCTGATATGACTCTTTTTCTGACAATGGATTAAGGCATTGGTTTTTAGATTGAAGGATCAGAAAATATTTATCTTCTCTTAGCATGAAGAAATTATAAAATCAAAATCATTAAAGTTACTATCATAATGGAATGTAAAGTTGGTCAATGTTTATTTGTATATTTCTATCAAGTTCATTATTAGCTCTAATTAGCTTGTCATTTGTCTTTCAATTTCATGAAGTCTTCGAGACCAACTATGATGATTTAAGACTTGTATTAGAGAGCATTATCCATAAAATATTGTCAAATCCTTGGGTTAACCTACCATGGTTTAGCGTAAACCAAAGTGTAGAAAGCATTATTGCTTTGTTAAGTTTGTTCAGGAAAAAACATGATATATGAGTCATGGGAAGTAGCTAAACTCTAGGTAGTATACTATTTGTTGTTTCCCTAGTTTCAAGTGTAAATCTATTAAATCAAAAACCAAGAATGCTTTCTCTCTTTTTTTAATGTACTTGTGCTGCCAGTTGCTATCTTCTATCTAGTCTACTATACAAATCATTTGGAATATTATTATCCAATTTAGTAGGAGCTAGTTTATTGTTAGGCATCATATCTATCATGGCCTCCTCAAATTTGGATTTTTCAAGTTTTCTCAATGTCTCATACTTCACATATCTAAAACTTGATAGACCTCAAGAGCTTCAAATGATGGCACATACTTCATCATTATTTCTTGGCTTGGTACATACAATGACTCAGTGATGTCCAAGTTCATCAGACTTAGTCTATTTCTGCATCTTCCTCTTCAACCTCTTTCTTCTTTAGTAACTTTCTTTACTTTGATTGGCTCATAATGGATAACATTTTCCTCTTTTCTACACTGGTACCACTAAGTTTGGTAATTTTAACCACTTATTTCTTTACAAGTGGCTCAAAACTTACTACTGCTAGTGTCACCCTAGGCCTTAGTCTTTGTGGTGTAAGAGGAGAGAAGGGCTTAGGTGTTGTCTTATTTGCAACCTTTGTTACCTTAGGCTTTGTGATTTTTACGGATTTAGCCTTCTTTATTGGTGGTATGATGAGTTCTAGGGCTTCACAATGCTTCTCTATACTTTCTTCATCTTCCTCATCACCACTATCATTATCTTCATGCTCTCCAAGACCTTGAGTTAGCATCAAAAGTGTTTTTCCTTTTCCTTGTATGCCTAGCTTCTCTCCTAGGTCTTCAATCATTTTATTTCTCTTGTCTATAGAAGAAACTTTGATATCAACAATTATTCTTTCCTTTTTTTCTTCAAACTTCCTGAACGACTCTACTCTGCATCAATTACTTCCTTTAGTAGTGAAACAATATCTGCACTGACATTATCACCTTCAACTTGATAACCAAAAGGTTTAAGAAATGCTTTTCTAGGCTTAATTGCCTTTACAAATGTATTATGTGTGTCTACCATAAAATATACATAATTGTTATTATTTACAACTAATGATGTGGGATCCTCAGTCTTTTCCTCATCCTTTTTTTGAATTCCTTGAAATACTTATCTATAATATTTTTAAAAAAATTTCTCAACTACATTACATAATCACTTATTTTTCTTGTAATAGGTTTTCCTTGCTCTTAAAAAACATTTACAATAGCAGGAAAATAATTGTCAACATAAAAGAAAATGCACACAATTAATGATCTAAACTTACACATTGAGGTCTTTTCCTTCCTAATTGATGTCAAGTTTTTTTTCCAATTGTGATCTTTACAACTCACCAAGATCATATTTGTGATCCTTCATCAAAATCTTCTATGCTTGGGAAATTTCCATACAAGGTACATGATTCACTCTACTCAACTGATAGAATTTGTCATAGAGGACTCTTGCTGAAATCCATGTCCATTCAACTTGACTTTTGTATTAGCCTCAATTTCTTCTTGTATTAGGAAACACATTGTCTTTTCCTTATCTATCATTGGATACTTGCTAACATTATGAATTACTTTCTTTGAAATCTCGATAGGTCTTCATATCATGAATTTTTATTAGTACAAATTTAATCTATTGAATCTTAAAATTTCTTATAAAATATAGGGCACAAATTAACCCTTTCCTCTTAAAATTATTAAATTCATCCTTCAGTATACTTTCATCAAACAATTTTTCATGTTCCATATGAATCTCATAATCATAAACTTCAACAATTTTTCACATATAGAAGCTTCATAAATATGATGTATAATAATAATCTTAGGTGGTATCGATAATAATGCACCCATTGAATCCACGAAACTTAGGTGGAGGATAAGAATTAATCATCACCAATTGAACATTACTTAACTCTTTCCTTTGATTCTTGATTGGAGATGATGAATATGGCATATTTTCATGTTTGAGTTTTGAAACTCTTTTCTTTTTGAATTGTTTGACATAGCTAAAAATTAATACTCGATCACTTTTTCACTGCTAGTTTCTCCCAAATCACCTTAAAATCACTTTGCAAATTTCTCAAATATCTCTATGCTCCCAAATGAAAGTTATGTAAAGTAAAAATTAATTCAACTTAGTGTCTCCATTAATGATATATTATCTATTAGGTGGAATCCAACTATCTTGATCATTAATAAACTTTTTGAACTTAGTCTCCACTATATAGCTCAGCTAATTTCATCTAACTTAGCCTATAAACTAGTGTAATATTGAGGTGACTTGATCCATATTGTAATGGCTAGTCAATATTGACTATTTTATTGATGCTTGAAACTCATTCTATAAATGATTCTTTTGCACTATTCTTTCCGTATATCTATTCTATTGCATCTTTTCTCATGTTGTTATGAACATTTTCACATGTTATGTTAGGAACTAGTGTAAGGTAAATCATTAAGTGCATGGTTCATTACATACATTTTCTTGATTAGTTTGAGATGGTGTGATCAGCTAATCCATTGGATTGGGCAACCCTAACTTCATTTTCTCCACTATTTTCTTCTTCCACCTTTTTCTTCCAGGTTTTATTCCTCTTGTTATTTTTTTTCTTAGCATCCACTTTTCCTTTACCCTTATTCCTTTAATCATATTGTTTTCATTATTAGGTGTTGGTTCCCAAGTCATATAATTCTTTTTGACATGTCCAATTTTGTGACCATTAGAAAAAACTTTATTAGGTGCATTTTTATGTTATGATCTTGGTGGGTGACATTCACTAGCACCTTGAGGTTTTGGTGTAATGGTTCATACCATGTGGTATCAAAGCCTCCACTGAGTTTGATTCTTAGAGTGGGTGGCAATGTCGGCATTGTAGTGTTTTTTTGAGGCTCATGTGGCCAAGGGAGTGCCCACCATATGGACACACATCTAGCTTAGAATCTAGACTATGGAGCATGGTGGGATGCTATGATCCTAGTGGGTAGCCTTCACTAGCACCTCAGGGTTTTGGTGCAATGGTTCATACCATGTTATCTCTTTTGTTTGTCCATTAGGGTTTTTCATACCATTCTTCATTCTACAAATTTTTTTAGTATGTCAAAGTTTACCACAATGATATCATGTAGGTTTGCATTTTTTTTTTTTTCATTCCTTAGCTCTCCACTCTTAGATTATTCTCCTTCTTTAGTAGATGAATATGTGTTTATATGTCATTTTCCAGAAGTATTTTCAGATGACATAGCTGATTTCATCAATTCTTTCAAGTGTCTTAATGCTTTATGAGGCTTGTTTATCCTTTCCACAAGTTCTTTCTCAGATCTTAACTCATTCCTTAGAACCTGTCACTCTGTGATTTCAAATTTTTGATCTCTACGTATTTCTTGTTTAGTTTTTGAAATGTAAGTAGTAGTTGATTTGTCATGTTTATTTGAGGTTTTATTTTATTTTACACATCAAATGACCTTTATTCAAGTGTAATAGCCATATGTCTTTTTTCTTTCTCATATACAACTTTTTCTTCTTTATCTTTCTTATTCTATTGAGTTACTTCACATAGCCTTACTCACTAAATTTCATGTTCTCTTTTCAATCCTTTGACTTCTTCATTCATGATATTATTTTTTGTCTAGTATATGTGCAATGACTGCATCACTCTCATTTGAATTTCCAATTTCAAAATCTCCTTGTGTATTACCTTATTCATAAAGTGTGTGATTATGTTTAATGACCATATCCTTTCTCTTTGTAAGGGATTTCCTCAGTTCCTCTCTTGCTACTTTAAGTTGTTGTAGTATGAGCTAGATGTTGATTACTTTATTTTCAATAACCTTTTCTAATTAGTAAGCCTTGATCTCTAGGATTTGACCTCACAAGTTGTTAAACATCCTTAAAGGTAACTAAAGCTCTAATACCAATTGTTGGAAGTTTAATTGAGAAACTAAGATAATGAGAGGGGGGGGGGGGGGGTGTTGAATTAGGATCTATACAACTTTTATTCTTCAAATCAACTTTACTAAATTCACCATATTGAGCATCTCATATCTAGTTTGTGGATAAAATAAATTAAATGTTGTATGAGTAGATCTATCTATTAATCACATCAATGAAATTGACTCAAAAGATTTGGTTTGCCAGAAAATCTCTAAGGTGAAGATAAAATTTTGGTGGGGATGACACCCACAAATCTTCACTACTACCTAACAAAGTTAAAATATTAGGGTTACAATTTTTATCACTTATGATGATCTAACCTATGAGGGGTTTGACCTACTAAAAGTGTTTAGTATTTTTAGGTCTTACCTTGTTAAAGGTTTTTATAGGTACAATAAAGTAAGGACTCTATTAGGACATTTACAAAGGTCTATTAAAACTAATCTGTTAAAAGATTTTCCTTGATATAATTTGTTAAAATTGACTTAGTATCTAATCCTTTGTTCTATTATGTAATTGAGGATTATGGATCTCCTCCTTTCAATATCTTATTTGATCTCCAATATGATATAGCTTTGCTCAATCCTCCACTACTTCATTAGGTCAGTTAACTATGTTCTTCACGAAATTCACATGCAACATCTAATACTTAACTCTTTCACACAAGATTTCACTTCCTTCAGACACTTCACAATCTCTTCTATGATAGATCATTCCACTTATGAAAATAAGGTTTGGATCTACCTATTTAAAGACTTTTTTAGAGTCTTCTAGATGCTTCCCTATTTAGCTCTTCATCTAATTGGTTATTTTTCCTCATAGGGATCAGTGATCCATGTCAAAATGTGTAACAACCTCTATAAAAATGTCTAAAATCATTAAATTCCATTTTGATTTCAGCTTGACATGGTTTACTTCAAATTTTATATCATTCCAAACATTTATGTTCATTCTGTGTTACTCAACCAATATTGTCTCTATTGCTCAATCATAACTATGCTTCATTTTGTTGCTCAACCTTAACTCTACTCAGCTCCTTCTATATAATTTAAAATCATTGTGCTCTATTTTCTCAACATTCAGGAGGATCATCTTGTACTAAAAATTATTAGTGATCAAATAGATGCTTGGCTGCTATAGAGCTCAACATATACGTGATTAGTTAGTAGTATTTAGATGACTCAATCTATATAGAGTAGTTGAGTCACAGTCATGATCAAATACCAATTGTGACTTATATATCGCTAAGAGTTTGACACTAATAGACAAGAAGACTTCAAGATACCAATATACTAAGGAGGGGGAGTGAATTAAGGAGGTAGGAAGAAGATTGGGGCTAAGAGTGGCTTGATTCTTTTATTTCCTTGAAGAGGTGATACTAGTCGAAAGTGAGTTCATAGTTACTTTTTGAGCCTTCATGTCCACAATATTCATGCTAAAATTAGAAAAGGCATGGGAAAGTTCATGAGAGACTTATTTAGTTTTATCATGGGACTTATTTGAATCATTAGCATCCTCCTTAATGTGGTTAATCCTCTTGGGCTTTAGTTTATTGTGAGGTTGTTTCATTTTTTCGTCACTATCATTGAACTCAAAGTCTAAGTCAACCTCCTTAGTGATTTTCTACTTTTTCCTTCTATCTCTTTTTTTCATGGTTGTTAAGAAAGTGATGGAATCTCCTCCTATCTCCTATTGATTTAGTACTAATATTTCCAGCATCCGCCTCTAGATTAGGGTTATATTTTGAGAAATGTGTGAGGGCCCTTAGTTTTCCTACTACTAGACAAAGGAGAAGCTTGAGACACAACAAGGAAAGTGGGTATGAAAGTAGAAAAAATCCACGAAGAAACCTTAGGTGTAGGGGAAGATTAACATATTTTCTTGGGATGACACATAACTTTATGAAAGTTATACTATCTAAAATACAAACCCTGGTGAAGGATGTCATAAATTTTTCCCTCAAATATTAATTCCCTCACATCCATAATTAAAGCTTTGAAATCAACTAACACGAATAAAGAGAAACATATTTCTTCATGATAATGAGAATTATTTATCAATAGGAAGTGATAATAATAACCTACATTATGTTTCCCTTTGAGAGTGATGTATTTCATTATCAGGTAGTAGACATCACCACATGGGCTTGACAAGTACTCTCTATTAAAACTACAATGGAAATGGATAGATGCCTCAACTTCTTTGAAGAAATAATTCATACTAGTCTCATCCACTTTCTTAGTAATCCTTCTCCACTTCTTTCCCTTCATGGATAACACTATAGCCTGAGCTGTGACTTTTTCATTAACCTAAGATGTAATACCACCAATGGTTACACACTATTCAACCCAAGTTCTAACCAATTTCATGCACACACCATATCACACAACTCCTATTTGGTATGCCTTGGCTTAATTTTTTCAAAATCATTTCCCATGTTAACCAAGATGTCTAGTTCCTTTAGATCTTCCAACCTAGAATTCTTTAAAATACCTATGTAAGTGGTGGTGTTGATTTTGTAGAGTAAACTAGCATTAGGAAGTAAAGTAGTGTCAAGTTTACATAAATAGTTCTTCTAGAAAGGTCAATTAATAGAATTAAAATTTTGAATGTTGTACAAAGGAGAATGATAGTACACTAGTGCATGAAGTACAAATATTAACATTCTTTTGTTATAAATGCAACATTTTTGGGAGCCAATGCAATCATGCTTCCATAAGAATTTGTGCCTATTAGTAAATGAATAAAAAAGATTGTACCTAATTGTTTTACCTCAAATATTTTTATGATAATTTTTAGTAAGATTTGATAAAGACATACAGGTGATGTGAGGGTCTCTTGTCATATTTATCAACCACCTTAAGTTTCAACCCTCAAAGAATTCTAAAAGGGTATCATATCACTAGCTAAAGTAATTGATTAAAATCATATTTTGTTAGTTATGATGTATCCTTCACTCTTAGTAGTAGTGATGATATCATTGGGGATCAACACCAATTGTCCCCAACACCTAAGACCTATAATTTACTAACCCAAGCTAGCCAAATATTCAATCATATAATTTCCTTTCCAAAATGTGTGGTGAGTTGACCTTATACCTATTCTATCAAGAAACATCTTGACATTTGATAATTTGTGCCAGGGACCAACCCATCTTTGACTTCTAATTGACAACTTAAACAATTAATTTGGAATCCTCTTTGATAACTAACTTGGTCCTTCCTAAATGGGCAGTAGATTTGATCCACCCTAAGAGAACTATGGTGTATTCCATATTAGAGGAGTTATTACAAAAATTTCTTGAATATGCTAAAATTATTTTTCCTTTTTTATCTGTAACAATACCACCTCCTACTATCACCTATAGGTTAGCCACACTAGAAAAGTTAAGCTTTATCCATCCACCTGGGGAGATGTCATTTGGTATTAGATTTTTCCTTTCATTTATAGTTATCCAAAATCTTTACTCTCCTCAAGAAGATGCCATTCCTTGATCACATGTAAATCCTAAGGGAAGGGGTTCTAGTTGGCTTTCTCCAAGATGCCATTCTCCAAGATGACACCTTAAAAATTTAACATAACTACTTAACAAAAAATGTAGTAGGAATTTTTGCATTCAGCTTAATTTCCATAAAAATCCTATTGATCCATTCCTTCTAGATTGTCCTACAGTCATGTGGATGAGAGTTTCTAGAGGATGAGGATGGAAGGATCCATCAATGATGGGATCAAATGCATAAACTAATACATAACAAGCTCCCAAACCCATGAGAGGTTAAAATTTTGCAAAATAGAATCCAATATATGAGCTACAAATGAGAAAGAAAGGAAACTGTGATAGATAGCTTCCTCCTCCTACTTGCAAAGACAACATCTATTATAGAATAAGAAGTGTATTCTCCTGAGGTTATTAATAGGAATAAATTTATTTTAGTTCTTAACTATTCGAACAAGACCTTCTTTTAGAAAAGTCTTGGGACCTCTGTGTCAATCATCGAAAGGTAGGTAGATCTTATAGGGAAATTACCTAAAATATTTTTATCTTGTATGACTGTATCATTAGAGGGTATCATATGGATCCTAAAGGTGCTAATCAACTCCTATAGTTTCGTAGTTAGTTCTAAATCCTAAGGGTTACCTCTCCAATTTATACTGAGAGATATCTATTTTTGATAAGGATCAATTTAATCTTTGACATAATGTCAAAATTTGTTTTTAAAACAATTTAAACATTGCAAAAATTATTGAGATTAGAGGTTTCCCCCCACCAATTGTCCTCCTAGAACCTAGTTTGGTTTCCTTTTCTAATTAACCATCTGGGTGTGGAAAATATAAGACGAGTAACTGAGATGTTAGGTGTGAATCAGTTACCACAAAAATAATTCCAACTCCCTTAGATGTCAATAAAAACTTCCTTATAACTCATAACATATTTAGAACTATATATTTAGTATAACTTAGTTAACAAAGAAATCTTAACATAAAGATGTGTATTAACTTTTAGTAAATTAATTGCAAAAAGATAAAGCAATAATAAAATAACACATGAACACATGAGACACTGAGATTTAACATGGAAACCCAAATTTAAGATAACCACCAATGCAACTAGTTATAACTTTTCACTCTTCTAAAGTGATCCCTTTTAGGAGCCAACCCTATTAAAGGTTACAAAACACACTATTAGGTGTTACCCTATTAAGGGATTTAAATCAACCTTTTAGGAGAGGCTTCATTAGAGGTCTTAAGACACTTTAATCTAGAAATTATACCTTGTTAGAGTATTTACAAAATGATCATTAAGTCAACTCTATTAAGAGGTTTCTTCACTTCTACAATTGTTAAATAATAACAATGATTGACCTAAATGACAAATAAAATCACTTATAGATTTAGATCACTATTTAGACTTGTCCTCTGGATCCTCAATGATCATAATATTCTTTGTAACTCCTTGGATACTCTTCTCTAAATTAGATATCCTTCTTTATTCAAACTTTTGGAATTACAATTGAAAAGTGTAAACTTCTTGGCGGGGGGGCGGGGGGGGGGGGGGGGGGGGGGGGGGTGAATCAATAGTTTAAACTTCGACCCATAAAAATTTCACCATTCATTCATCATATGCATTCAATATGTAAACTGAAATAACATGTAAAAAATATGCATCTAAATCATGTAAACATATAAGCAATCACACACATAACACCAGATATGATTACCCAAAAACCCTCCAAGTAAGAAGGTACAACTAGGGTGGGGATGACACCCAAAAATCTTTACTACTCTAGTTGTAAAGTGTATCAAATTAAGGTTACAATGTTTTGACCATGAATCATGGTCTACCCTATGAAAGGTATGCCCTGTTAAAGGCTTACAAAGACTATTAGGTCTCACCTTGTTAGAGGATTTCAGCACCCTGTTAGAAGTGTGCCTCATTAGAGGACTTCAACTAACAACTAAGTTAGAACCCTATTAAAGGATTTCATATAGTCTATTAGGACTACTTTTCTTAAGATATTTGACTAAAATCACCTGTTAAAATGTCTTAACACTACAATTGGAACTTGCTTGCCTGATGATAGGTCACCTCTACACAATGTTTAATTGATCCTTGTTTATCAGATGTCTCAATGTTGTATCCTTCTCTCTATCCTTTGTTCTTATCTAACTGATTTTTCAATTTACTCTTTCTTCTAAGTCACATTGAATGCTTTGCAAACTATCTTGTTCACTCCTCCAATTTTATTGCTCACCCATAATGAGTTTAAGGCATAATCCTCCTTAAGAAGACTTAGGTGGCTTAGGATTAGGTATGAATCTATGGCTGAGATTCATACATATTACTACTTAAAACATCCCTTTTTCTAATTGGGTGCATGTAATTGCATAGGGAATCCAAATATAGATTCATCCTTATCTCCAAATAATTGTAATCTATCCTTAAATTAGCTTTATAATAGATTACATAGTTGTTTGTGCCATTACAAACAAATATGTCAAAACTGAGTTACTCAGCATATGAAGTCACTGATGCTTAGCATGCATTATATTTCTACTCTAACTTGACACCTGCACTACTTGGAATCCAATATTTACTTGAGTTCTGAATCACTCAACATGGTCTATCTACTCAACACCTAAGTGACTCATCACTCATTACAACTTGGCATGATCTAATATTTACATGTTGTGCTTGACATGTATTACTAGTTTGGCATGATCTAAGTAAACGGCTTAAGTGTGTTGACACTCACTTGTCAAAACCAATCTAAGATCAACAATCTCCCCTGTTGAAATGAGTGTTGAAAACACTTGAATATACATAATCAACCTTAATCTTTGTGAGCATAACATATCCATGACTAGACATATATACAAAACATCAAAATTTCAAAATTTTACAATAACCTATATACCTCAAAATTGACAACTCCCCTTGAGTTAATGTGTCTAATTTGTATCCAAAATTTGTGCTCCTTTCTGAGTAAATGTTGTCTCTACTTACACTCTTTGACTTCAATGCACTATATCTAATACTCTTTCATTTGATATGCCCTATCTTAGCTAATATCTGTATTTTTTACCTATATCAATTATCTGTATTAGTTTGCTACTTTTTTGTTTTTTTTGTTTTAAATGCATATCACTACTACTATGCTTCCCCTTTCTTCAATATCTCCCCCATGTTATGTTATTGTTATATCTTTTCATTTTTTTTCTTTCTTGAATCTAATGATGCATCTCCCCCATTCTTTATCTTCCTCTATTTCTATCTCCCTCGTTCTTTATCCTCCCCTTTTTGACACTTATGTCAAATGGGCTATACATAGATAGTGTGTTTGTAAGTTTTCACATGCAGCATTCAATGACTTGATTTAGATTGCAAGCTTAGCAACAACGTGCACTAGGCCATCTAAAGTAGAAAGATTAGGGTCTTTCTTCAGTAAAGTCTTGTCATAACCTAGATACTTGTGTAGTATATCTATATGTGGGGTGAGGGATGCCTGTATACATGTTAATTTGGCTCTTATGCTAGCCTCTTCTACTTTTAGTATAGCTAATTGACTTTGTTTCTAAAACAATGTTATGAAATGCTTCTCACTTTGAGCTAGGTTCTAAGGTAGCTTAGTAGCTGATATGGTGAGGTTTCTCAGCAAACTCAAAATATGACTCCTGGTCTGTTGAGTGAAGAGTGTAGGATCACATAAATTTGTGTAAAATGAGAGTATATTCTCAAGTACCTTCTTCATCTCTTCAACCTTAGTTGCCAATGCAACTTGGATTAGTGTTATCTTACTATATATTTTCTCATTTACCTTTTTCTTGAAACTACTTTTCTGACCATTCTAAAAGTTGTTGCCCCACTTTTCAGCCTATAACCATTTTACAAAAGTGCAAAATTTTGTGTCTTAGTTAAGCCTAGGTATGTCCAAGTCTAGATTTAAGCTCCCTTAGGTGGAAAGAATCTTCATTGGATTTTTCATCTTTCTCTTCACTCACATTTCATAGCCAGGTGGTTTTCCTTTATGTTGTGAGTCTTATGGGTAGCTTAGTACCTAATCCAATGGAGATTCTTACAGCATATAAAAATTATTCACAAAGCTAAGCTTGCTTATGGATTACCATATTTTCTATGAAAAGAAGAAGCTGGCAAAAAATTGAGCTATGACTTCTCCCTAGTAGGATTTCAACCCATGAAGGTGATTTCCTATGAAGAGCACCAAATGATTTGTATGGTTCCATGTAAGAAAATAATAAGATACCTTCTATAAATTCATATTTTCACTATGATATACTACCTTGGGAAACATGAAGGATTCATCACAATGCTCAGAATCATCTCAAGTAGAAAACTCAAAACTGACTTCTCCTCAACAAGTTTTCAACCCATGAAGTCTATTTTCAACCAAAGGAAATTGTAAAGGAAAAGAAATGAGGAGTTGGTCCTGTTGGTGTTTTAAAAAATGAACTTAAAACTACTAAGAAACAAAATGCTTAATACCAAGTTGACATTACTCACAAAATCTAAAGACCAGTCAATTCTTATTAACAATTGCATATGAAAAGCATTTGGGCCCAACTTCAACAAAACCAAGGGTTCTCTTCTAATCTTTTGTCTCTACAAAGCCATGGTGGGTATACCCAGGGATGATTCACAACTAGGAAAGACTCTATGAGGATTATTTTAGTTTCATTCTGATTCTCATCTCAAATCCTCAAATACATACATAATTCATGACAATTTTCTTAAATACATCCAATCTAATAGATATGGCCAAAAGTTCTTCTATAGATCTGTAAATGTTCTCAACAATAGTGGCTAATTGAAGCTAGAACATTCCATGCGGACAACTACTGGCCAGCCTTCGAAGATGTATAGGAAATAAAAGTAAAATTTGATTTGATGCTACATTTTGATAACCATTTATGATATATTTCTCCTTCAGCTGAATCAATTTGATCAGTGCCTAATCCATTGGGGTTCAGAGTCTATAGAAAATTCTTAGATCTAATTTGTTGCCTTACAAAAAATTCTATCAACAATTCTTATTAGAATTTATCATTCAAAACACTTCCCATTACTAAAGAAACCTTATCACATTCACCAAAGCTTTTATTTAATCCATTGAATTGACAGTAGTGATAAATAGATATACAACCTAACTGGATTGCATTTAATTGCACAAGCCTTTTCTTATACAATATCAAGATAACCAAGTAATAAAAAGGAGACAAGATTCAAAAAGGAATGATATGGAGATAGTTCACAATTTGTATTTATTTTCTTTGAAAATTTTATACCATTTACAATAGACTCAGAATGACCTTCAGAAAGAGACACAGCTCACTCTATATTCATGTATTCTCAAATAATTCACAGAGAAAATACACCATAAAATTTCTTTCAAAAATTTGGACCAAAGACAGACTAAGCATATTACATAGAAAAAATAGAATTCAGAACATTCTTTAGCCTTGGAATTTCACTTAAATAGCGTGAGATGCATCAAGCTTCAAGCTAGAAATGGTGATAGGTATCTTCTAAAAGATACTTGAAAATAACAGAAAGGAAATTACATTGAACATTCCTTGGTGAGTCCCTTCCTGTTATGATTCTCAAATGTTGAGACAAGAAAATATGATCTGATTCTTCATTTATTCTTCATCCTCGAAGTAAATAGCCATAAGGTTTGAAAGTGATGTATAATCTTCAATTACCTACAAACTTACTTTAATCTAGGGATTTTCCATGTCTTCATTATTAACTATGAGGATAACTTTTACTTTTGTATCTTCCTCCTCATCATCTTTTGACATTTGTTCTAAGAATTGATTTTTCCATTCATTGTAAGCAACATCATCTGGCCAATCAAAATTTAGAGCCTCTCTTTATATAATCACTAAAGAATTTGTCAATTCATCTAAATCATCAAGCTCTTTTCTGATGGCATTATAAAATAACTATATCTTTACCAACTCTTTGTTTGTCCTTGCCCAAAACCAGTGACTAGTTTCATTCATGATGTTCTTGATCCTTTCATAAAATATTTCATCTAGGTTTTTTTTCCACTTTTCCTTTTCCTTTGTTGTGTCAATAGATTCTAAAGCACAAGGAAATAAAATGAATTTTTCAGCAATATACTTGGAAAAACAAAATGTTAATCTTTTTTGCAAAGAATCTCTTTTGTCATCAAAATCTTCTAGCTTATTTAATAAATGAGATATTCTCTCTACTTGATGACACGGCATTTGGATTTGGATGGCAGATATACACATGAATGTGATATCATTAATTCTCTCCCTCCACTTCTGTGTCAGAGGAGTCAATTTAACCTCATCTCTATTCAACTCATCCATGAGGGTTGTAGTTCTTGTCAACTGATCAAAGAAGGTTGACCATTGTATTTTATCCCATAAATACATCATACCCTGCTTTAATTTTCCTTCATATTGATTATTTAATTCTACCTGCAACTCATGTAGTTTGGTTTTTTCTTCTTCAAAGTTCTCTACAGTATAGAATTGAGGCCTTTCAAGGGTATCTGGTATTTCAACAATATTGGTTGTTTTAACAAATGACTGTGGAGGGTATGCAGTTCTAGGTGCCCTGGATTCTCCCACCTTTCTCTTCCCAAGTATCTTCTCCATTTGAGACACCTGATTCTCCAAATTTTGTATGTGTGTGCTCCTCTCTTCATATGCCTTCAACACTTATTCAAATCTAGCATTTAGCTGAGAAAATTTATCTTCTTCCTAGACAGATACCACACCACCAAATTTTAGCATTTCTAAAGCCATTCCCATTATCTATTTACTACCAACCTCACCAGCCCTGTATACTGTTAATGTACCAGTATGTTCTGGAGTAGAGATTTCCTACATCCTAGTTTTATCCCTTTTATTGATCGACCAAATTATAAGGGCTTGGTTATCATCACTAAATTTGACTCCTCTATGAGCCTGTAATATCTCTTCTTCAATTTGTAACTAGACATCCTTTTGTTTTCTTACTGAATCAAGAACCATAGCATTCACTATATCCCATTCAAGTAAGATAAGGACTCCTAATTGTTTAACTAATTGCCTCTCACCCTCAGGTGTGAATTGGGCAAAATCATTCAAAAATTTAGATTTTAATTCTTCTTTAATAACAGAGTCTGGTTTATTTGGTTGCTCTGCTTTTATTTTTTCACAAGTATTTTCAAAATTGCCTATATTCAACCTCCATAAAAATTGTGCAAACACTCTAGATTTCACAAAATTTTCATCATTTACAAACCTCTCAGAGGCTTGGACAACTATAGGATCAATTTTCTTACCTTTATAGTCAGCAACAACAAGCTCCAAGGAAGGTGTAGGGGGTTCTTTTGGTTCCCCAATCTCTAGATCTATGGAAGTAACAATTATATCCCCTTCTCCTCCAATTTGTCTTAATTGTTCCCCTAAAGATGCTTCATCATCTATCCTGATTGAGGATTGGCTCGGGGAGTATTGTTCTGGCAGAGAAGAAGAAGATCCCTATTCTAACTTTTTCCTTTTTGGAGCACTAGTTGTAGATGGAATTCCTGGTCTTTTTCCTTGATGAAGAGCACCCTGTTGCACACTCTGAATCATTACATAACCTAACCTTTTCTGCAAGGTATATTGGCGAGGAGCTACTATTTTTTTATTATTGATTCTTTTCTACACTTTTGCATCCTTTTTTGGGTATGCCCTAACATATGTAGCCCTTTCTTCATTCATAGATTTTGTTATCTCAGCAAAATTTTTCATCAAGGCTTGTATCTTGGCTCCCTAGTATTTCTTTTCTTTCAATGGGTCATAGTGGCGATCAAACACATTAATGAATTCAAGGGTTTTGCTAAACACCATCCACTTTTCCTTTCTTAATTCTTGTTCTTGTAAGGTGAAAATGTTGCTAATCACATCTTCAGGATAGTAGACTTGTTGGACCATGTGAGAAGCTTTTATTCTCTCCCTAAAGATATCATAGAAACCTTCAGGATCAATAAATCTGGCATGAGATTCTGCTATGTTATATTTTTCTAAAAACAAGTTCAGATGTTTTCAACCTTTCCTTACAAAAACAAAATCATGGGCCACAATGAAAATTGGAAAAAATGTGCCCTTCCTAGTCAACTCTCTCTCATCTATGGTACCTATCTACCATAACAACTTAGTTATTCCTATCTTCAAAGGCACATGAAATGGTAGCACATGAGGTTTTCCCGAAAAACCATACACTCTTATCACTGTTGAAACATTGTAGGGAATTATATCCCCCCAATTGTGATTAACAAGTAGCCCTTTAGCATGGTCCTTGGGTTTGACCAATTCTAACACTGCTTGTTGGATTCTAGGGCTATCTCCTCTTAAAAGAAGTCTAAGCTTTGATAAAAAATACCTATCAAACCTCACATAACTAGCACCTATGGCTTCTAAGGTCATATCTACACTCCACAACTATACTGGATTCTTCACCCCCTCCCTGGTTGTTTCCAATTCCATACCTATGGAGAAAAATGTAAATCCCTTGTACAAAAACACATGCATAAGCAATGAATACCAACAAAATGGTTTATTTACTTTTCCCTTTTCTATTCCAACCAAACCATTGTGAATTTCTCCTACGAGAAATGTTGCAAAATCCAGAAGAGAGCTCATTCAAAATTGAAGAGTTTGTGCCATGATGAGCACAATTGAGCCTAGAATTTGTTCTACGTCATCTATTCCAAAAATCTTATAAAGAGAAACATATAATGCCTTAGCCCTAATATTAAAATGTCTTTTCAATAGTGGCTCTAGGGTGCTAATAGTAATTATAGACAAATTACCAACCTTGGCAGTATGCTCTTGTAGTGACCCCCTTTTCAAGTAGGTTTTTTGTGCATCATACCTTGCTTGTAGGTTATCCATGTCAATGGTTTCATGCACAACATGGTTAGGGTTAAGATTGAAAACTTCTCTAATCAGTTCAAGGTAGACCTTAAAGAGGTTTACTCTAGCATGATTCTTTATCTACCCTGTAATTGGGTCATACTTCTTGGCCAAATCCATTCATAAATCACTGTCGAAAAACTATAGGGATTGTCAAATTTCCAATATCAAACTCCCAGACATTTCTCAGAGGAATATCCATTTTTCACTCTAAAAACCACTTTCTCAATAATTCCAAACCTCTCATGGATACCTGAGCATCTCGTACGCAATTGGCCTTGTCATAGAAACCCTCTGCTACAGCTACTTTAGAGTTTTTTGGGAATTAACTCCCTCCCCTTAGTTATCTCATGAACTAACAAAGGAAATTGTTCCAAAAAATCATCATGCACTCCCCTTTTTGAATATTTAGATTGCCCAGAAAAATCCTTTCATGGAGGCATCTTTAAGAGTTTCAAACTTTTATAACATCAAATTATTATTTCTACTAGTTACAAATCACTTACCTGCCAAATTTACCCTCTTTTCTACGCAATTTTCTCTGCAAATTTTATTGAAAACCTTGAAGCATTCTCTGCCCTACCTCTGGAAATTCTTTTGCATTGAGAAAATCTGTAACTATGCTTCAACAATGGAAAATTCACATGCTATATCAGAGTATTTAGGTCGCACGAAGGAAACTCTATATCATATTTATTTCTGCAACCGCTACTTTCATGTTGTATATTGAATTTGAATTCTACCCATTGATCTCCCATGAATCAGACGGCTTTATTTTGAAAGAAAAAAGCCTTTTAAGACTTTGGGATCCCTGAACACGTATCGTGAGTCTGCTTCCCTGCATTATTTAAAACCCTTGCATTTTGATAATGCGGGTATGCAGGCACTATCAATTTTACCCTGATCAATGACGAACCAATATTTCTTTATTTGGCGGCCCACTAGATCAACTTGACCAATGAAAATTTATCCTTTTGTCCATGTGCTTTTGACAGTATTAAAGTTTCCACATCCATGATATTGCCACTTCAAACTTGGCATACCTATCACCCACCATCAATGAGCGTGTTTCATTTCATTTAATCTTTTCCAGCATGGCATGAATCAGTGTAACTCTTAAAGTTTTTTCTAGGTCCCACCATGCCCACTTGCCCACATTATTTTAAAACTGAGTAGCTTGATAACACAGGAATGCAAAATCCATTGATCTTGCTTTGATCAAAGGTGATCAAAAACTTGTGATGACTGTGCACTCATTCAATCTAAACAGACCAATGAAATGCTTTCTCTTCATTCCATGTCATCTAAAAACTGCCATAGAGGACATACCATTGTTACCTTTCTGCAAAAGGCGAGCCCATGATGTCACCATTGCCACGCATCATGAGCCCACTTCCCTGCATTATTTAGAGACTGCGCATTTTGATAATGCGGGAATGTAGGAACTGTAGATCTAAACAAGATCCATAGTTGATGAATATTGATAATAAGGTGAAGTTTTGATTGCTTTGAACATCCAATGAGAGCGTAGGAAAATAAAAACATGTCCTGAAAAATCTAAGAAATCTGTAAAAGTGTCCTAATCCATGCTGACATACCAGACCTTTGACGATGCACTAAATCTCAAAAACCATTAGGGGCTATGTGTCACAAATTTGTTTCCCCACATTATTGAAAGACCATGCATTTTGATAATGCGGGAATGTGGGGACCCTTGATCTTGAGAAAATCAACGGTGTTGAAAAACATTTCAATTTGGCATCCCTTTTGAAATAAAATATCCAAGTAAAGCGCATAAAAGGTTTATCATAAGGATAAAAAGGTATTCTGATGCAAACAAATCTTTAAGATACAATGCCACGCCAAAATATTTGAAACAATACCTTTTGAAATTTTTGAAAACTAAGGCAACACAAAACAAAGGTATAAGGGTTTTTACACAGTTAGGGCCTTTTCAAGGACAATTCGAGAGACAAACATTGAGAATTTAAAAGGAAAACACAAACCACAGAACAAGGCACAACTAGGGTAATCTAACAATTTTTAGGATTTTACAAGATAAAACCCTAATCTGCAAAAATCAAAGATTTAATTGATTTTTTACCCAAATATTAGAAGTTTTTCTATACTATGAAAAATCACACCAATAGTGGCTCTGTCTGGGGATGATAGACCACTTGGGTCTATTCAAGGAGTCAGAATCTATGGAAGAGAAAACCATACACCTAGTGCAAACATGACAACTTCTTCAGAGAGCACAAAACATCACGCCGGAACAAGACACCAAACTATACAAGCAAGCTCACAGAAGAAAGAACTTACAAATATATAGAAGGAAACCCTAAACTACTGCTCATGGAAATAATAAGTATCTTTCAAGAAAAATACCTCTTCAAGAACTGTCCATAAATTAGCAATTCAAGAATATTGTCCAATAAATTTTTGAGTATATAAGAATCCTCTCCCCAGGTATTTTCAATTAGATATGGACCTAACTAGATAGGATCAAATTTTCCATGTTTTCCTTTATCCTCAATTTTGGCATTCCACATTAAGACTAGATCTCCATCTTCAAACTTTCTACTTACCATTCTTCTATCATAGAGTGTCTTAACTTGTAGTTGCAACTTTTGGTTCTTAAGAGATGCTTCTCTTCTAGTTTTTGTCAGTCCTACCAATTCATCCATCCTTTCTTGCATTTCATCTATAGTATCTTTATCATACAACTGAATGTAATTATAAAGTCCCATCAAGTTGTTCTGAGGCATTCGTGCTTGAATTCCATACACCATATCAAATTGACCTACACCAATGGCTTTCTTCATAGTTACCCTATCAGCCCATACTGCTAACTGTAGTTTGGAATCCCATGCTTTCTTGTTATCATCCAAGGTTCTTTTAATGACTTTTAATAGGCTTTTATTGGTGGATTCAGCTTGCCCATTTCCTTGTGGATGATAAGGAGAGGATGATGACCTTGTTATTCCATATTTATCACAAAATTTAATGAATTCCTCAAACCTGAAGCACATAGCATTGTCTATTACAATTTTCTGAGGACAACCAAATCTAGAGATAATATTATTCAGTAGGAAATTATTGACAACTTTACTTGTTGCATTTCTTGTGGGGACAGCCTCTACCCACTTTGTAAATTAATGAGTAGCCATTAGAATCCAAGAGTAGCCAGTACTAGACTTGGGGAAATTCTCTCCTACGAAATCCAGACCCCATTGTTGAAAGGGTGCTTGAACCTCCACTAGCTTCAATGGAGTATTACCTGAAAACTTCAATTTTCCAGCAAACCTCTGACAAGGGTCACATTTTCTAATCATAATCTGAGTGTCCTTGAAAAGGGAAGGCCACCAAAATCTAGCCCTCATTACTTTATGTGTAGTAGTTTTGGCCATATAGTGTCCCCTGCATACTCCAGCATGCATTTCCTTCAAGACCTCTTTTGCCTTTTCTTGATCAACACATTTCAACAATACTCCCTCAAAATTTCTCCACCATAGGTCACCATGGACAATTATATACCTGATGGCTTGCAATTTAGTACTCCTCTTTTCATTTTCAGGAAAATGAGGGGGAGCTTCCATGTGTTGTAGGTAATATATAACATTGGTGTACCAATCACACTGATCCATGTCACATAAGTCAACTCTGAGATCATCACTTACCAAATTTATCTGATTAGCCTCTAGGTTAGCTTCAGCCATGAGTTTGGCCAAACCTTGACCCCTTACCAACTTAGTTATCTATATTTCAATATAGAATTCTTAGATCCTGTTGATCCATCTACACCTTCTTCCTGATACTTCTTGTTGAGAAAATATATCCTTGACTACAACACTAGGTACAAAAGCAATAATAGTAACACCTACTAGGTAACATCTAAAAGCTTTTATAGCCTTTACTAAAGCATATGCTTATTTTTCATTTATTTCATACTTCAATTCAGCAAGCTACAATCACTTGCTAAAAAAGGCAATGGGTTGCTCATATCCTTCTTGATTTTTTTGCAAGAAAACTATAGCTACAGTGTGAAAGGATGCAAAAGAAAAGATATGCATAGGCTCTGTGTAATCTAGAGTTCTCAGTACTGGAGCATTTTTTATTGTAGTTTTAATATCCTAGAATGCTTTGGAAGGTTCACCATTCCAATCTATAGTAGCTCCTTTCTTCAGCATCTTTGAGATAGGTCTACTGATCTCAGCAAAATTGGTAACAAATCTTTTAAGGAAATTCACTTGACCAAGGAAAGACTGAGTTCCTTTTACATTTTTTGGCTTGGGGAATTTTTCAATAACTACTATTCTCTTAGGTTCTATTTTCACCCCATCTTTAGACACTATATGTCCTAGTAATTTTCCCTCTATCACTCCAAATGTGAATTTCTTTGGGTTTAATGATACCCCATATTCCAGATCTTTGATAAAGATTTTCTCTAAGTGTCTGCAGTGATCCTCAGCCTTCTCAGAATATGTTGTAAGATCATCCTAGTATACAACCATAAATTCATCAATATAATCATGAAATTCCACATCCATGGCTCTTTGGAAAGTAGCTCCTGCATCAATCAGGACAAAAGGCATCCTTACATATACATATGTCCCCCATGGGGTTGTGAAGGTTGTCTTGAACTGTTCACTTTCCTTTACTAAAACTTGATTATATCTAGAGAAACCATCTATCATTGACATTAACTCAGAGCCAGTCACTTTCTGCAACATGGCTTCCATATTGGGTAATCCATAATTGTCCTTCAAAGATGCAATGTTTAAGTTCCTGAAATTGACACACAATCTTATATCTCCATTCTTCTTTATGACAGGAACAGAATTTGAAACCCAAGTGGAGTGCCTAATTGGTTTGATTATTCCCCCATCCCTTAGTTTCATTAACTCTTCTTGCATTTTAGGAGCTAGGGTAGGGTTTATTGGTCTCTATTTCTGTCTGAAAGGTTTTACATTATCTTTTAAGGGTATGACATGCTGAAACAGATCTTCTCTATAAGCTTTAAGGTCATCATATAACCATGCAAAAACATGTCTATACTTTCTAAGTAGGTCAATCAATGTTTTTCTGATTTTAACAGGAAAATTTTGGCCAATATAAACCTTTTTGGGGGCTTCATCAGTACCTAGGTTTATCTCTTCTAACTCCTAAGGTTTAAGATCCTTAACTCGAGGTTTTTCTCGATCCTAGTTATCAAAAATGTTTTCCAAGACCACTAGCCCCTTAGGCATTTTATTGGTTTTCAATTGCATAATCTCTTGGCCAAAAATGGTTTCCTTACCATCTATGGTTTCAACCAGTTCACTACAATCCATTTCTTGACCATGGTACTTATCTTCATTTAACAAAAAATTTGTAATGTCTTTTTCATCTTCAAAGACTTACCAATTTTCAATGTTATAAGGTATAGAAGGCCTATTTTGTACCTCAATCTGAGATATTCCTGCAAATGATATTTCCTTAGGCTTGATTGCTACATTTGCTAACAGATCAGCCATCTTATTTTGAGTCCTATAACTCCATGAGATACCAAATGCATCAAAGGATTCTATCTGATCCCAAACTACATTTCTATACTATTTTAGTCTCCTATTCTTGGACGCATAAGTTTCTTTTATCTAGGAGATGACTAACTCAGAATCCCCTATAACATGTAACTTCTTTATCCCATGATGTGTGGCAACTTTCAATCCTAGCAATAATGCCTCATATTCTGCAATATTATTTGTGCAGGAAAACTTCAATGTGAATGAATATCTGAAGGTATTATTCTTAGGGGAGACAAAAACTACACCTGCCCCTGCACCCTCTTTAGAACTAGCACCATCAAAGAACATTGTCCATAATTTTGGTGAGTTTGTACAACATTCAACTTTATGTTCAATTATAGCAGGTAAATTCTTAACTTCTTGGATAATCAATTCAGCTTTGAAAGCATTGACCCCAGTATCTAAGAAACAAGTATCATCTTTGTCAATTTCTTCCCCTAAAATGTGATTGACCCTTGGTTCTCTATTTACCCTGATAGCTTTATCCCCAATGTGGAAAGTAGCATAGGTTAAGTCACACTATAGAACCCCCCCCCCCCACCATGGAAACACTCCATTTTCTAGATAGTAATATTCCATAGTGTGGAGGTATATCCACCACCAAGACAGACATGGTTAACTCAATGTCAGAATATGCAGCTAGTTTGAATGGTAAAGCATTTATGGTACCTATGATTGGGACTTCCCTAGTATCCATTCCTCTGCATCTACCCTACTTGCTATCCACTTTCAATCCTAAGGCTTCCATTACTTTGAAAGGCATTATGGTGTTGGAAGCTCCTGAGTCTATCATACAATTTTTTAGGGTCTTCCCTTTCATGATTAGACTGAGGAAAAAAGGATCAATTTCTTCTATAAATGCCACTGAGGAATCATCCAAAAACATTTGGGGAATCTAGGATATGATACCATTATCCTCTACTGCTAATGGGGTTTTTTGGGCAACAGACTGATCTACAACAATATTATTGTTTCCTATCCCACCCAACCATGATAAAGCCTTGCTCTTATGCTCTTCAATTTTAAGGAGTTTAGAAAAAGGCACTTTCATAGTTATTTGGGACAACATAGATATCATATCAACATGTTCAATAAGAGTAGGTTTAACAAAAGTACTTGGACTTGAAAACTTTGGAACAGTAGGCATTACTATTTTCTTGATAGTATGAGTTTCTGATTTCTTTGGTTGCACCACTGGTTTTGTTGTTTCATTTGTCTGAAACTAAACCTTCTTTTTTGGTTCCCATTTCATACCCTTATTTTCCTTGATCTTAAGCACATATTCATTGACTCTCTTATTTTGATCACTCATCTTATGGGTGATATCATTGATGAATACACTAGATGGTTTTCCTGCATCATTATCTACTATTCTATTTCTCAAATTGTAGTTACTATGGACTCGTGAAATCATTTTTGTTGTAATTCTATCAATTTCCTCTTTGGAGGGCATTCTTAAGCTTGTGAGACCTACATCAGAGGATGTAATGCATACCTTATCTATATCATACCCTTCATCATCTAAAAGCACTTGTTGATGATGTAAATGATGAGCAATTTTCTGACTGGTAATGTCATTTTTAGGCTCTTCTGAATCAAAATCTATCAAATCATCACACATGCTTACCATATTGCAACTTATATCATCATGGCTTTTCTCTTCACTTTCTTCTTCAGGCTGCACTCCTTGACCTTGGGCAAATGACTGAGCAATAGCACAATAATCAGTAGAATGAGGTGACTGACATATAATGCACCATGGTACATCATCATTCATATTCACAGTGTTCCTTTGTAGGGGATCTAGAGTACCCTTATCTTTCACATTGTGGGTCTGGTTGGGAACTGGCTTACCATCTTTCCACTGAGTGGTGTAAGGGTAATTTTGCATTCTAGGCTGCCTATTGAAACTATTGTTATTTACAGGGATTCTCTCAGCAACATTTGGCTTATTAAAATTAGTGGGATTCATCTTTTTGATCAATTCCAAAACCTGGCCTATAGTGGGTTCTTCTGGCTTCTTTCCTATAGGGGTTTTATCAACCTCCCTTTTATTATTGTTCTTAGTATTGAAAAGCTTTAGATCATGCCTCCTACCTAGTTTTCCAGATGCCTTCCTATTATTCTCTATATTTACTACAATTTTATAGGCATCCCTTAAAGTCTTGGGATCCTTATCCGTCAATTGATAAGCCATTTTTCTATCAAAAGCATTGAAATATGTTGTGATATAGACATCTTCATTCAACCTCATAACTTGAAATAGTCTATACATACCTTTCTGGAATCTTACATTGAAATCAAATGTGGACTCATTTGGATTCTTCTTGATGTTGTTGAATTCATTTAGCATGAATCCTACATTAGTGTTGTCTCCATATTGCTCCTTGAATAATTTTTCCAAGTCATTCCATGAGGTAATATTGTCATCAGGCAACCTCGTAAACCAATCCCTTACATCCTCAGTTAGTGAATGCACAAACAATTTCATTACCATATCTTCATGTTCAACTTCATAATCATTTAACATATCAATGAAAATTCTCAAATGTTCTTCACTAGTAACATCATTATTCATGAAGAAATTAACTACTTTGTCTCTTAAATCAAATGATATGGGACGTGGAGCACCAGGGATACTAGCAAATGATATTTGTCTAGACTTTTCTAGGTATATAGGTTTCTTCTAGAAACTAGGAACATTTGAGGTACTAGCTATATTAGCTTGACCCAAAGGTGTAGCTTGGGATTGTTGAGGTAGGACAAATGGGACTTGGGTGCCAATAGTGGAAGATGAGGTAGGAGCAGATT
The DNA here is from genome assembly GCA_028749045.1 of Cupressus sempervirens. Lineage (NCBI taxonomy): Eukaryota > Viridiplantae > Streptophyta > Pinopsida > Cupressales > Cupressaceae > Cupressus > Cupressus sempervirens. The sequence continues at coordinate 768,263,276 of CM053786.1, forward strand.
GAGGTATTCGCTGAGTTGAGATTATTGGACCACTAGCTAGTGCAAGAATTGCAGGTGGGATAGACAAATTGGGCCATGAAGCCAATGCAAAATTAGATTTTATGAATTGGATTTTTCTCCTAGTTTTTGTAGCTTGGGCTTCATTTTCAACCTTCTCAAGCTCTTTTGCAAGATCTTCCTTCTCTTTTCTAGCCTTCTCTAGATCTAAATCTAGTTTTTTCATGGAGGGTTGTATGGGTTTTCTTGGTAGAGCTTGAGATTCATTTATTTGGATTCCTACAGCTTTTCCCTTCCCTTTATCTAGGGCTTTTGCAGTGGGCTCTATAGGGTCCACTTGTACAGGCTTATAGGCTTGGACTTGAGCAATGACTGGTTCTTGCCTTTGATTCAAGCATTTTTCTTGTTCTTTAACTTTAGCTCTCAAATTTTCTACATCTCCAAATACATCAGTATGGAGAGTTGTGATATTTTCTTCTAACTTTTTATTTTTCTCCTTCAAAGAAACCATCCTTCTTAGTAGAGCATCCCTTTCTATTATGGCATCCAAGGTGGCTTGCTCCTTTTCTTTTTCAAGACGAATGCATTTGGCTTCTTCCTCAACAATCCATTTCTTCAAAACTTCTATCTCAGAATGCACTTCTTTAGGATCTGTAGAAGTAGCTTATGAATCAGTAGGATCGTCCAGATCTATAAGATTTGGTTCCACATATGGGGCTTCTCTGGGATTAAGAGGATTGTCAAATGAACTCCTAAATCCTAGCCTATAGTTCATATTTTCTATAGGATCTGGCCTTGATGAAGCAATTCCTATGGTGGACACATCTTTGTCCTAAGATACTCTCTCATCTGGTAATGGGGTACTGAAAATGCCTCCTAAGAGTCTTCTAGTTTTGGATTCAGAACTAAGTGAAGAAGACTCTCTTCCTAATACTCATTGATACTGAGAATTGATGGATGCATTACTTCTGGGTTTCCAGGCGGGCTTTGGATCTATATTTTTCTTATTTCGGTTCTTCCTACCACATTGGGGTAGATTAGTATACATTGATACATCAGGATTGGCTCTCATGTAAGCTCATGTGTTCTTTCTCTTGTCAACCATATTCACCTTTTGTTAAAATAAGCACTAGCTTCAAAACCTTGACTGAGTCGCCACCCTATTCTTGAGAAAATATACAATGACACTTAATACGAACTCAAAGAAAACAACACACAAGTAGGAGCAAAAATATCTGGCACAGATAGATCAATCACTGATGATGTTAGACTGCAACTCTTGCTTGCTAGATAAGACACTTGGATAAGCTAGATACGTTAGTGTGTAGCTACGGTACTTGGGCTTTATCTTCTTTAAATCCCTAAGGTTCATCAGTAAAAGATTCCCATATAACTAGAGGAAAAACTTGGATAACATGACACACACATATACAATAGGACGAAAGAAACTGTAGTACTCTTCACATATGTGTTGGACAACTCCCCAGCAGAGTAGCCATTTTGTTGGTGTTTTAAAAAATGACCTTAAAACTACTAAGCAACAAAATGCTTAATACCAAGTTGACATTACTCACACAATCTAAAGACTAGCCAATTCTTATTAACAATTGTATGTGCAAAGCATTTGGGCCCAACTTCAACAAAACCATGGGTGGGTTTCTACTCTTTTGGCTCTACAAAGCCAAGGTGGGTGTACCCAAGGATGATTCACAACTAGGAAAGACTGTATGAGGATTATTTTAGTTTCATCCTAACTCTCATCTCAAGTCCTCAAATACATACATAATTCATGAAAATTTTCTTAAATACATCCCATATAACAGATATAGCCAAAAATTCTTCTATAGATCTGCAGTTGTTCTCAACAATACTGGCTAACTAAAGCTAGAACATTCCATGCAGACAAGTACTAGCATGCCTTTGAAGATCTATAGGAAATAAAAGTAAATTTTGATTTGATGCTACATTTTGATAACTATTTATGATATATTTATCCTTCAGCTGAATCAATTTGATCAGTGCCTAATCGATTGGGGTTCAGAGTCTATAGCAAATTCTTAGCTCTAATTTTTTTCCCTACAAAAAATTCTATCAGCAATTCTTATCAGAACTAATCATTCAAAACCCTTCCCATTACTAAAGAAACCTTATCACATTCACCAAAGCTTTTATTTAATCCATTGAATTAACAAAAGTGATAAACAGATATACAACCTAACTAGATTGCATTTAATTGCAAAAGCCTTTGCTTATAAAATATCAAGATAACCAAGTAATAAAAAGGAGACAAGATTCAGAAAGGAATGATATGGGGATAGTTCATAATTTGTATTTATTTTCTTTGAAATTTGTATACGATTTACAATAGACTCAGAATGACCTTTAGAAAGAAACACAGCTCACTCTATATTCATGTATTCTCAGAGAATTGACAAAGAAAATACACCATAAACTTGCTTTCAAAAATTTGGACCAAAGACAGACTAAGCATATTACTTAGAAAAAATAGAATTTGGACCATTCTTTAGCCTTGGAATCTCACTTAAATAGTCTGAGATGCAACAAGCTTCAAGCAAGAAAAGGTGACAGGTGTCTTCTAAAAGATACTGACATACATCTGTCATAAAAGAAAAAAGCAAATAACAGAAAGGCGATTACATTGAACATTCCTTGGTGGGTCCCTTTCTATTATGATTCTCAAATGTTGAGACAAGAAAATATGATCTGATTCTTCATTTATTCTTCATCCTCGGAGTAAATAGCCATGAGGTTTGAAAGTGATATATCATCTTCAATTACCTACAAACTTACTTGAATCTGGAGATTTTCCATGTCTTCATTATTAACTATGAGGGTAACTTTTACTTTTGTATCTTCCTTCTCATCATCTTCTACCATTTGTACTAAAAACTAATTTTTCCATTCATTGTAAGAAGCATCATCTGGCCAATCAAAATTTAGAGCCTCTCTTTGTATAATCACTAAAGAATTTGTCAATTTCTCTAAATCATCAAGCTCTTTTCTGGTGGCATTATAAAATAATTGTATCTTTACCAACTCTTCGTTTGTCCTTGCCCAAAACTAATGACTAGTTTCATTCATGATGTTCTTGATCCTTTCATAAAATATTTCATCTAGCTCTTTTTTCCACTTTTCCTTTTCCTTTATTGTGTCAACAGATTCTAAAGCACAAGGAAATAAAATGAATTTTTCAGCAATATATTTGGAAAACAATTTGTTAATCTTTTTTTCAAAGAATCCCTTTTATCATCAAAATCTTCTAGCTTATTTAATAAATCAAAAAATTTCTCTACTTGATGACAAGGCATTTGGATGGAAGATATACACATGAATGTGATATCATTATTTCTCTACCTCCACTTCTGTGCCAAAGGAGTCAATTTAACCTCATCTCTGTTCAACTCATCCATGAGGGTTGTAGTTCTTTTCAACTGATCAAAGAAGGTTGACCATTATATTGTATCCCTTAAATACATCACACCCTCCTTTAATTTTCCTTCATATTGTTTCTTTAATTCTACCTGCAACTCATGTAGTTTGGTTTTTTCTTCTTCAAAGTCCTCTGCAGTATAGAATTGAGGCCTTTGAAGGGTATCTAGTATTTCAACAATAGGGGTTGTTTTAACAAATGACGGTGGAGGGTATGCAGTTCTAGGTGCACTAGATTCTCCCACCTTTCTCTTCCCAAGTATCTTCTCCATTTGAGACACCTAATTCTCCAAATTTTGTATGTGTATGACCCTCTCTTCATATGCCTTTAGCACTTCTTCAAATCTAGCATTTAGCTGACCAAATTTATCTTCTTCCTAGCCAGATACCACACCACAAATTTTTAGCATTTCTGAAGCCATTCCCATTATCTGTTTACTACCAACCTCACCAGCCCTGTATACTGTTAATGTACCAGTATGTTCTACAGTAGAGATTTCCTACATCCTAGTTTTATCCCTTTTCTCAATTGACCAAATTACAAGGGCTTGGTGATCATCACTAAATTTGACTCCTCTATGAGCCTATAATATCTCTTCTTTAGTTTGTAACTAGACATCCTTTTGTTTTCTTACTGAATCAAAAACCATAGCATTGACTATATCCCATTCAGGTAAGATAAGGACTCCTAATTGTTTAACTAATTGCTTCCCAGCCTCAAGTGTGAATTGGGAAAAATCATTCAAAAATTTAGATTTTACCTTTTCTTTAATAATAGAGTCTTGTTTATCTAGTTGCTCTGCTTTTATTTTTTCACAAGTATTTTCAAAATTTTCTATATTCAACCTCCATAAAAATTGTGCAAACGCTCTAGATTTCACAAAGTTTTCATCATTTACAAACCTCTCAGAGGCACCATTAAGCTCCAAGTAAGGTGCAGGGGGTTCTTGTGGTTCCCCAATCTCCAGATTTGTGGAAGTAACAATTATATCCCCTTCTCCTCCAATTTGTCTTAATTATTCCCCTAAAGATGCTTCATCATCTATTCTGATTGGGGATTGGCTCAGGGAGTATTGTTTTGGCAGAGAAGAAGAAGATCCCTGTTCTATCTTTTGTCTTTTTGGAGCACTCATTGTAGATGGACTTCCTAGTCTTTTTCCTTGATGAAGAGGACCCTATTGCACACCCTGAATCATTACATAACCTGACCTTTTTTGCAAGGTATATTGGCTAGGAGCTACTATGTTTTTATTATTGATTCTTTTCTGCACTTCTACAGCCTTTTCTGGGTATGCCCTAACATATGTAGCCCTTTTTTCATTCATAGCTTGTGTTATCTTAGCAAAATTGTTCATCAAGGCCTATATCTTGGCTCCTCAATATTTCTTTTCTTTCAATGGGTCATAGTAGGGATCAAAAACATTAATGAATTCAAGGGTTTTTCTAAACACCATCCACTTTTGCTTTCTCAATTCTTCTTCTTGTAAGGTAAAAAATTTTCTAATCACATCTTCAGGATAGTAGACTTGTTGGACCATGTGAGAAGATTTTATTCTCTCCCTAAAGATATCATAGAAACCTTCAAGATCAATAAATATGGCATGAGATTCTGCCATGTTATAGAGGTCTAAAAAAAAGTTTAGATGTTTCCAACCTTTCCTTATAAAAACAAAATCATGGGCCACAGTGACAATTGGAAAAAAAGTGCCCTTCCTAGTCAACTCTCTCTCATCTATGGTACCTATCTACCATAACAACTCAGCTGTTCCTATCTTCAAAGGCACATGAAATGGTAGCACATGAGGTTTTCCCAAAAAACCATACACTCTTATCACTGTTGAAAAATTGTAGGGAATTATATCCCCCCAGTTATGACTAACAAGTAGCCCTTTAGCATGGTCCTTGGGTCTGACCAATTCTAATAATGCTTGTGGAATTCTAGGGCTATCTCCTCTTAAAAGCAATCTAAGCTTTGATGCAAAATATCTATCAAACCTCACATAACTGGCACCTATGGCTTCTGAGGTCATATCTACACTCCACAACTATACCGGATTATTCTCCCCCTCCCTGGTTGTTTCCAATTCCATACCTATGGAGAAAAATGTAAATCCCTTGTACAAACACACAAATATAAGCAATGAATACCAACAAAATGGTTTATTTACTTTTCCCTTTGCTATCCTAACCAAACCATTGTGAATTTCTCTTGCAAAAAATGTTGCAAAATCTAGAATAGAGCTCATTCCAAATTGAAGAGTTTGTTCCATGATGAGGACAATTTAGCGTGGAATTTGTTCTACCTCATCTATTCCAAAAATCTTACAAAGAGAAACATATAATGCCTTAGCCCTAATGTTAAAATGTCTTTTCAATAGTGGCTCTGGTGTGTTGATAGTAATTACAGACAAATTACCAACCTTGGAAACATGCTCCTATAGTGGCCATCTTTTCAAGTAGGTTTTTGTGCATCATACCTTGCTTGTAGGTTATCCATGTCAATGGTTTCATGCACAGCATGGTTAGGGTTAAGATTGAAAATTTCTCTAATAGGTTCAGGGAAAACCCTAAAGAGGTTTACTCTAGCATGATTCTTTATCCACCCTATAATTGGGTCATACTTCTTGGCCAAATCCATTAATAAATCATTGTTGAAAAAAAATTGTAGGGATGTTCAGCTATCCAATATCAAACTGCTAGACATTGCTCAGAGGAGTATCTAGTTTTCACTTTGTAAACCACTTTCTGAATAATTTCGAACCTCCCATGGATACCTAAGCATCTCATACCCAATTGGCCTTGTCATAGAAACCCTCTACTATAGCTACTCTAGGGTTTTTAGGAATTAACTCCCTCCCCTTAGTTATCTCATGAACTGACAAAGGAAATTGTTCTAGAAAATCATCATGCACTCCCCTTTTTGAATATTTAGATTGGTCAAAAAATTCCTTTTGTGGAGGCATCTTTAAGAGTTCAGAACTGTTATAACATCAAATTTTTATTTCTACTAGTTACAGATCACTTACCCACCAAATTTGCCCTCTTTTTTCTGCAATTTTCTCTGCGAATTTTGTTGAAACCCTTGAAAAATTTTGTACCCTAGCTCTGGAAATTCTTTCACACTAAGAAAATCTATAAGTATGCTTCAACAATGGAAAATTTGCATGCTATATCAGAGTATTTAGGTCACACGAAGGAAACTCTGTATCATATTTATTTTTGCAACCACTACTTTCATGTTTTATCTTGAATTTGAATTCTACCCATTGATCTCCCATGAATCAGATGACTTTATTTCAAAATCAAAAAGCCTTTTAAAAGTTTGGGATTCCCAAACATGTATCACGAGCCTGCTTCCCCACATTATTTAAAACCCTCACATTTTGATAATGCGACAACGTGAGCACCATCGATTTTACCCTGATCAATGATGAACCAATATTTCTTTATTTGGCAACCCACTAGATCAACTTGACCAATGAAAACTTACCCTTTTGTCCATGTACTTTTGATAGTAATTAAAGTTTTTGCATCCATGAGATTGCCACTTCCAACTTGGCATACTTGTCACCCATCATCAATGAGAGTGTTTCATTTTGTTTAATCTTTTCTAGCATGGAATGACTCAGTGTAACTCTTAAAGCTTTTTCTAGGTCCCACCATGCCCACATTATTTAAAAACCAAGCATCTTGATAATGCAAGAATGTGAAATTCATTGATCTTGCTTTAATCAACGATGATCAAAAAATTGTGATGACTATGCACTCATTCAATCTGAATAGACCAATGAAATGCTTTCTCTTTGTTCCATGTCATTTGACAACTGCCACAGAGGACATACCGTTGTTACATTTCTGCAAAAGGCAGGCCCATGATGTCACCATTGCCATGCATGATGAGCTCACTTCCTTGCATTATTTTAAGATCACACATTTTGATAATGTGAGAATGCGGGAATCATAGATCTAAACAAGATCCAAATTTGATGAATATTGATCATAAGGTGAAGTTTTCATTGATTTGAACAACCAATGAGAGCGTAGGAAAATAAAAAATGTGTCTTGACAAATTTGACAAATCTGCAAAAGTGTCCTGACCCATGCTGACATACCAGACCTTTTACGGCACATTGAATCTCAAAAACCATCAGGTGCTATGTGTCACAAATCCATTTCCCCGCACTATTGAAAGACCATGCATTTTGATAATGTGAGAATGCGGGGACCCTTGATCTTGAGAAAATCAACAGTGTTGAAAAACATTTCAATTTGGCATCCCTTTTGAAATAAAATATCCAATTAAAGTGCATAAAAGGTTTATCATAAGGATAAAAAGGTATTCTGATGCAAACAAATCTTTAAGATAAAATACCACGCCAAAATATTTGAAACAATACCTTTTGAAAATTTTGAAAACTAAGGCAACACAAAACAAAGGTATAAGGGTTTTGACACACTTAGGGCTTTTTCAATGACAATTTGAGAGACAAACCCTAAGAATTTAAAAGGAAAACAAAAACCACAGAACAAGGCACAACTAGAGTAATCTAACAATTTTTAGGATTTTACAAGATAAAACCTTAATCTGTAGGAATCAAAGATTTAACTGATTTTTTACCCAAATATCAGAAGTTTTTCTATACTATGAAAAATCACACCAATAGGTCCTTTTTGACTTTTGTATTCCTTTTAAACTTCTCTAAACCCAAAGGAAATATTCACTCAAAAGCTAAAGTTAAAAGAAAAGTTTGGGTGATTAAATGAAAATTGTCTTCTCCTCGGTGGGGTTTTAACCCATGAGGACAATTTTCTACATTTTGAAGAAAATCAAATTGGTAAGAGGATTGGACCCACCATTTGTACACAAAATATCTTAATATGATAATGGAAACAAACAAACTATTGTGGGAAAGATATACTAAGTAGAATTCAATTTGGCAAATATTTTCTTATGGAGTACTCTATTCATAACTTTCTAAAACTTAATGGGAAATGGGAAAGTAAGTATGAAAGAATAAAAAGTTATCATTGTGCCAACGAAAAATAGTGAAAAGACACTAAAATTCCATTAGAGCTCCTACATTTACTTTTTCAATAAATTTATCCTTTAATTCATTTGTGTGGCGCAAATCCTAAAGATCAACAGGTGAATTGAGACACCTAGATAACATAACAGTTATTCAAACTACCACTTTTTCTTGAACTATTATTCTGTTAAATTGTGCAACTTTTTAAAATAGCCTATATTTGCTAATTCAATATAATGTTCTTCTTCTAGATTCAAAATTTCAACTCATTTCTCTCTCAAACAAAATGGCAACTAGGTTTGTGGGTTTTGATGGGCTGAATGGAATGAAGTCCACATTGCAAAATTACACATATACTTCACTCCATGTTTATCATATGCAAGACTTTCAAAAGGGGCTGAAATTTTAGTTGATTCATCCCATAACTAAGATGCACTAAGGATGTGGGGTAGTGGATGTATTTGGTTTACTGGTGCTAGTCCAAGCTCCATAATTGATTTATGAATGCATAAATCACTATAATCTACATACTAGACAAATTGTGTTACCAAATGATACAATGTTGATCTCCATTAATAGGAAAACTATGGTGAATTGACTCCAAGTTCCAAAATGGGAAGATTTTTTAGATTTGATAGTAGGAGGAGCAATTTTTGAGTGCTCCACTAAGAAGATGGTCTAGAGGAAGGTGATTATGCAGTCCTAGTTTCAAAAGCCACGAAGCACCAAGAGTAAGGTCCCTAAGACCCTTTTTGGTACCAATCTCAAACCTGAGATTGTAGACATTCTGGCTCTCCTACATAGACTGAAAGGTGAGGTAGAAGATCTAAATTTCATTGAACAATATTTCTTTTTGGAACAAGTTATTTTTTCAAATACTCAATATATTGACTAGGCTCATGAGGTAAGTGAAAATCTTTCCAATGCTCTTAGCACTGTGAAGTTCTACAACACCTTCTATATGTCTTCCTTTCTAATTTACATGCTAGCCTCTCTATAGTTATGGCCGGGCCTCCCAAGGATAGAATTTTTTTCCAATGATGTGAAGTGTTATGAGTTCTAACCATGTTTGCAATTGCAAAATAGTTATGTGGAGTATGGCAATATTAATGATGCATTTGGCCAACTAGAATGTTATTTTATCCAGTTCTCATCTTTCTTGTATTTGTGCCTTGCAACTTTTGATGGATTCCCATTGAAGCTGCCCAAATATCTAAGTGACATGATTGTGCTGATCAAGATCATGAGGCAAGAAATCCAAGTGAACATGTTGAGTTAGAGCTTGAAGAAGAAGGGATATGAGTTCCATATGAAAGTAAGAGCTTTCAATTGTGAGTCTAGATTTGATGCAAAGAATATGCTTAAAGTGTTTGAGATGAGGTACAAATTGGAGATGTATGAGGTCCTCAGACCTATGTTTGATCCAAATGGATATAATAAGGATGTGTTGTAGATTGGGAGCATGATCAAGTTCATTACCACTATTGAAGATTATTGGGAAGATTATAAGGATGAATTTTAAAGTCGAGATCATGCCTTCGCCAGGCTCATAGTGGAGCAAAAAAAAAAACATATAATATCAATATGGATGTTGAAGGATTAGAGGATGATGGGAAACATGTGTATAGTAATACATATCTAAATAAGCTAAGAGACACTCCTATTTGTTCAAATACTTATAAGGATGTTGAGGAAGACCTAGATATTACAATGGCCTGAATAATCAAAAGAATTGAAAAATGGGTCAAATGGACTACTACAAGGTGGAGTATAAGTAAAAGCACATCAGCTATGGCTTCTCTAATAGCTATAGCTCCTTCCTTCTCTCAAGGTGGCACAATAGGTGTATCCTTGGCCATCACTCAAGGATAGGCTCAACCATTAGGGGGAGGTGATCAACCTCTAGATAAGAACATCCCTATAGCTAAGACTTGTCAAGATGGCTCCATCCTAGTTATTAGAACCCAAACTAATTCTAGGAAGAAGAAAATGGAGGAGCCAAAATATAGTGCTATTACCCCAATTCCCTCTCCTCACATCACCCAATTTCCTCTCCTCATGTCACCCTAGTTCCCTCACCTCATCATAGCCCAGTTTCACAAGTAAGTGCTACACTTTTGCAACCAAGTACCTCCCCAGTGCAGATAGTGGATTTGGAAAATGGAAGGAGTAGTAGTAGTGAATCTACTAAATCTTATGAGGTAGCTAAGAAAACTTTAGAGATGAAAAAAAGGCTAGAGCTCTTCCAAGCTCATTTCTCAGGCACTAAAGAACTCCTTCTCCTCAACTACAATGGCAGTCACTCTAGTCAAGAAGAAGATGTTTAGCATAGACTCACTTGGGAAAACCTCCAAGATGATAGGCATAGATTCATGGTTGGGGGACACTTTGGAGAAGAAGAAAAAGAGGAAGGATGAAGGTGTTCCAAATAAGGATACCTTATTTCTTGCCATTTTCTCTAGGTCTACTTTGAGTAAGGTCAAGAAGAAAATGATCTTGTCTAGCCTTGGATAAGAACCTAAAACTAGGCACCTAAGAATGGAGATTGTGAAGCCCACCAAGGATGGATGGATCGAAGATATGTACACAGATGATTTCACTCTACACTTGGTGGATCTTGAAGAGGCCAAACATGACACCAATGTTGGTTTGTGGAAGTCAACCAAGGAAGTAATTGAAAGAAAATTGGAGAGCCTCAAGTTCTCAAAGGTTAGGATGAAGGCAGAGATAGAAGACTTGAATAGATTTATTAGACAATTGGTCACTCTGTTGGCGCTCAAAATTGTAGCCCAAATTTTGAGCACCATTGAAGAAATTGAGCCCTATTAATGCTTTTAATGCCTATGTACCCAGTTGTCCATTTGATCCCCCTAAGGTGTATAATGTTTCTAACACCCTGCATTTAGCCTGTCTAACTATTCCATGAAATCAAATTGAGATTTTGAGCTACTCCGTGAGATCCTATTTTGAGCAATTGTTAAATTTGTATTTTACCCTAAGTGTCAAACAATGATAGCAGGCCTTGTTTGCATCATAATTTCTCACACCCAGTAATGTGTCATGACCCACCACTTTGGGAGTGTTTAGTGTCCATACCCGAGAAAATATGTTTCATATTTTGAGACATTTCAAGCCTGTTTGACTAGGTTTTGAATCCCTCGTAGTTGGTTAGTTATCAATGTCATGTTGATATGAAATATTCAGAATTTTGGGAAGCCTATTTGGCGAGTTATAACTTTTGACTAGTTGAACAAAATGCTAAAATTCCTTTTGTGTTACATTTAAAAGGTCAGAGAATTGTCATGTTTCAAGTTTTAGCTCTTGATGAATCTATTTGATTAGTTTTCAAATGCGATTCCAAATGCAATTTTTATCTTTTTACTGGTGTCAGAATTTGCAGATTTGTTGGAACCCCTATTCATGATGTTATAACTTGAGATCTGTGATTGCCTAGATCGAGTGGATTGTACCATCCTATTGTCCTCTAAAAAATACTCCAAGTGTGTCAATTTTTAGGTCTTGATGAATCCATATGCACACTTTTCAAGGCCAATTCTGTGTGCAAAAATCACTTTTCTACCATTGCCTCAATCTACAAAATCCAAGTAGTCCACTTTGAACGCTCACCAAATGCATCATGTTATTCATCATGAGCCCAAATCATAGATCCATAATGTCCTCATGATAGAGAATCAATGTCCCAATTTTCATCTTCCTAAGTGTTAGTTTGCCTTGTTTTCAAGGCCAAATCCAAACCTAGTTTATTACTTTCTGACATGTTTTCATGGAGGTGATTTTGAGAGGTCAACTTTGACGAGTATCTTTTGACTCCAAATTTTTCATGAGATGCAATTTGATGGGGTAAGAGTATAGAGAACAAAGAATCAATGTGCCAATTTTTGAAGCCCAATCAGGTGTTCTAGTTAGCTTTTAAGGCTAGTCAACGGACCTCTTGGCATTAAATTGGTAGTTTGTAGATTAGTGGTGAAATGGTTTTCAGTTGATTAATCGATGATCGAACTTGTTTCTAATCAGTGCCAAATGTTTAATGAATTAGTTTTTCAGTTTAGTCATTTGAAAATGAATTTTTTTTTAGCCTAACCCACTTTAGGGTCTGACTAAATTACATCATATTGATAGGAATATTATGAGTTTTTTATGATGTTCTAAGGGGAATTTTGTAATGATGATGATTTTAAAGACAAAATGATTGTGCACCAATCATCATTTATAAACAAGTGCATACTTATGACAAAAATGAAGGAATAGTGTTCTCAGATAAGTGGGGCTGAGTCAAAAGCAATGGAGCTAAGGTGGCTTTGTTAGCCTTTGTCCTCTAACAAAATGGCACCCTTCATATGCTTCTTGTCCTCCAATCAAGCCTCCTCTAGTTCCATGGATAACCAAATTGTTCCTTTGGATTGCACTAATACTATGACATCCATAGATAATCAAGAGGAAAGTTCTTACAAGGGAGAAATCCATATTGTCCAAACTGAGTTGCGGGAAAATGGTAATTCAAGGGAAAGGTTAGGTGATAATCTTGAAATTGATGAAATGATAGTGAAGCTTCTTGTTATTTTCCCACAACTTTCTTCAAAGGAGGCATTATTACAATTTCTGAAGACATGGGGCCAATTTTCATGAGAATTTGTATTGCAATCTACCATTGCCCATTTTTTGCAACATGGGATTCTAGAGTAGGTACAAGATGAAATACAAGATATTAACAATTCTAAAAAGAAAAAATCCAAAAAAGAAACTAGCTCAAAATGAATTCTTAACATTCATTTTTTCAATGCAAAATAGATTTGTAAGAGTCATTTGAGAATCAAGACAAACTCAAATGAGGAATGCCATTCCCTAGATGGGGGTATTGAATGTGGGTGTTTTTATAATGAATTTCAATTTCAAATGATGGTACAGTGTGTAGATGAGCACCTATTTTGTTTTCAATGCTTACAAAAACATGTAGAAGAGTCCTCATTTGGAGGTTTCCAATTTTGTAATTCATTGCCTTGCATGGATACTAATGGATGTAAGGAGTCAATTCCTTTGTCAAAGGTTCAAAGAGCACTTTCATGTGATGTTCTTGAAAGATATGAATAGCGGCAGGCTCAAGCAGACATTGAGAAAGCCAATCTTGAAGATTTGGTCTACTGTCCTTTTTGTAACTTCCCCTATTAGCTGGAGAAGGATGTACATGTTTTGGAATGTCCAAACAAAAAATGTTTGAAGGATCCTTGTATCAAATGTAAGAAGCCTCATGTAGTTAAAACAAGCAGTGCTAGTCAATGAAAAGAAGTTGCCAATATAGGAGCAGAGACACCATCAACAAGAAGACCACGTAAAGACAAGGGAGCAGTGTTTTGAACAAGGCGTGTGAGGAGATGGTGCAGTCAAACTAAGGGTAACTCCACACATAAAAAAAACACAGAGAGTCCAAACCACCCAGCATAGAACAAAGAACCCCACACACAATTAAAACAATTCATTCACACATAAGCACATGAAGCCGTATGAAATAAAGTAAAGCCAAAGCTAGAGTGAACAAGGAAGAAAGTATGTTTTTAAACTACAAAAGCTTTGCTATCCTAGCAAGAAGGAATCCATAGTAAAAGAATAGGGAATCTTGAGAAGAAAGAAGAATTCACAGACAAAGCAGAGAAGTAAATAAGCAATGAGAGATATCCCACATGCAGTAGGCAAGGACTTTTTAAAATCTTTAAATATAATCGCACTGTAGCATATGGTGTCTAAAACACATCGCCTTTTGAGAGGAAAGTTGCAAGTATGGACCCACATGTACATGGTTGATAGCTTGATAGCTAGAAGGTGATGTCGGCTAAGTTTTACACTATGATGCATGCGTATTGATTTGGACTCGGACAACAAGATTGCTCCATGTGGCCAAAATCTATGAACAGTGCATGCCCACAAAATAGAGATGCATGCTGGTTAAATAAAGTGAGAAAGTAAGATTATGCCACATGGCAGTGGGTCTCACTTAGAGATGTTGTGGTGCCACAAGTTCAAATCAAGGTAGGTGTATGAGATTGTGTCACATGGCCTCGATCGACGGTTAGCACATGCTCACTTTCCAGAGTAGTGTGAGGTTTAAGAAATGTGGGATTCTTGTATGTTGACATGTGTTAGCAGGTCCCAGGTAGACAGTGATGTGGCATACCTGCATGTAAGTGATGATGGAGAAACTAGGTAGCCAATCAAGGGCTGCCACATGCCACCATAGAAACATGCTCAAACGTGATGCACAAGATGCTATCACGTGGCAGATCTGACCGTCGGCGCATCCCCGCTATAAAATGTTGCAAGGTCATTGAGAAATGCGAGAAAGTGGGTGAGTGCCACATGGCGACGAGGTGGAAGGCCAACTAATGATAGAGTGCCACGTGGTACTTGGTCAACAGAGGTTTGACCTTGGATTTAAAAGACAAGGGAAAATGTGAAAGTCATAAAAATATTTTTATTCTTTTCTCAGGCAAAACTGCATGTTTAGGAGTATTTATTTCAAAGAGGGTTAAGTCTAAAGTATGAACTTTAGAAGATTTTTAAATTTTTTGAAATTTAAACTCAAAGAAGTTGTAGAGTTGACTTTCTAGCAAAGGGGGACATTTTTCAAATTGAGATTCTGGGCATTTTCGGAAAGAAAAATATGCAATATTATATATTGCTGAAATTGTGAGAATCTAAATTTTTTGATTCTAAAGTTAGTTTTTGTACAGGTAGTAGTCTATTCGAGCTATGTGAGGTTTTCTCTCAGGTTCCCTAAATTGCAACTGTATTCAAGCCATGAAGTTCAAAATTGGTTTTTTGACATGGTGATGACTTGAATGTGGCTAAAAGGAACTGAAAATGTAGTTAAGGTTGAATTCTAATCAGATTCACTCAGTAAAACCTCAATTTTACCAAGCATTTTAGTTAGTTTTTAGATTATGATGACTCAACGAGTTTTCATCATTTTCCATAGAAGATATTTTCAAATTAGTTATAGGATAATGATGAAACAAAATCATATCAGATGGGTAGAGAAAGAAAAGAGGTTTTGCAACTGGAGGAGATGGAATTCTAAGTGGACACATGTCATTCTGAGATTAGATCCAAGAATTCCTTCATCCTATATCTTTCTTTCTTTGATCCATTGTAAGGGTTCCAATTTTTGTCACTGAGAAACTAGTTGGTTCCAGTCTTTGGAAGAAATTTGCTCATTACTACGATACCAGATTTTGGATCCAGTTCTTGATGCATTTCCAATACTAAGACACCATTTCTTTCAACATTTTTCTCTTATTAACAGCATTAGAAAGGTTGATATAGAAAGTTCTGATGTGTTAGGTGTTTTCATGTTTTGATTTCATGCATATGACTATATAATTTCAAGGAAATAATACAAAGAGTAGCAGATGATTGAGTTTTAGTTGAATCTTGTCTCCATTCTCAGTGAGTTGTAATGTTTTATGACCTTTGAACAAAGAGCCTAGGTCATAGTTACAGTCCCTTAAGGTTGTATGTTGTTTTATTGTTGCTGATAATTCGAGGAATGGTGTAAATGCTTCATAGAAATCAATAGGGTTACAGATTTATTAAGGAGGATATCAGGTAAGAATGAAATTTAAACTGAACATAGATGTCTATTTACAAGTTGAATAGATAGATCAAATATCTGAAGATACACCTACGTCTCAAATTTTCATATGTATTTTTTTGATTCATAGATTTTCCCAATGGTTAAGGCACTGGTCAGTTTATAGGATCACTAGGTCTTACTGTTGCATATTTGAGGATTTGTTGAAAATAAACATCAATAATCAAATGTTCTTTCCCTTTCATGATGAAGGACCTAATGTTTAACCCTCACTCAGCTTATGAGATTTGTAGCTTTGTATTTAGCTATTGCAGATCTATGTCATTTCATGAGTCATTAGGAGAATTAAGAATAAAACCTGCTTAATAGATTCATGGATATGTTTTGCACTGGTATGATATCATTTGAATATGAGGTCTACCCACCTAGGTTTAGTAGAGCCTGAAGTAGAAGAAGGGTCAAGCCTTATAGTTGGCCTTGTGTTTGAAATGATATGTTAAGAATGGGAGTTAGCTGCCCCTAGATATGTCATATTCTCATGGGGATAATTGAAAACCCTCCAACTTTTTCAGTCACCAACAAAATGGCGACTCTGCTAAGGAGATAAGATGGAAAATAAACCTTGTTAAAATGACAAGAATCTTTGGTGTGAATTGAATATCTTAGTCCTATTTTTAAGTATGGTTTTTCCCATCCAAGTCACCAACAAAATGGCAACTCTACTGAGGAGTCGCATTGAATCTGTATAATGGACAAACCTTGAGAATTTGAAAAATATTCAATAAATCAAAAAAAAATTTCTATAGCAGTAGGGTTGTGTGAGGTGTTTACAATTTCTCTATTGATGTTTTATGTTCCCCAGTTAAGCTTTATTCATGGATAGTAGCATATTGTAAAATTGAATGTAAATTGTGTTCTATGACTGTCATAAATCTATCTTCAATTAGTTCAATCTTTGCAAGTGCTATTGAGAAAGTTTAGAGTCAAGAATTGATTTATAAAGTGTAAATTCTTTTCAAGATGATAATGACCTGCAAGTTTCTCCTACATTGAAGGTTTGGTTCAGATTTTTCAAGTGACAAATTATGTTTTATTTCTCACAAAGTGTGAGTGGTGACTCTCAAATCTCTGTACCAATTTTTTCCTAGTTTATTTCATTACAAAATTTTGAAGGACTTTCAGTTGTATGGCTTGATCTAAAGCTTTTGGTAGTTTCTTGAAAAGGAATTTTAAATTCTTTATAAGTTTTAAGTATTGTTTGCAATTTTCTATTCTAATAAATTGAAGTGTAAAAAATGAATCACAGCAGTGATCTCTTTATCCTCTTGAAAGGAGGTGGTGGCTCTACAAAGTTTGATCAGTGGTGTAAAGGATTTTTAGTCTTGTGCCTGTGCCAAATCAGTATATCAAAGTTTAGCATCAGCACTTGAGGTATTTTGATTTTCATGTTTTCTTTTCATGGAAGTTAAACTATTAAAAATGCATGCCTCCATCTAGTAGTTTCAGCACTAAGAAAAAGAAATAGGAGTTTTAAAAGTTCATAAGATGGATTCTAAGTCTAGGTCTAAAGTGATGAGCCAACTCTTGAAAGTGTTCATGCAAATATTGCTTGATTGAAAAGAAAGATTCATGATAAGACTGTCTTAATGTTAAGAAACACGATTGGTGATATTAAGGGTCTTATTAGATTCAAATTTATATGAAGTTCAAATCAGTAGTTATGAATCTTGACAATTTTTTCAGACCTGAGGAGTCTTCATGGCCAGTGGTGCTCTTAGAAGTTTTTATGCCACATTCGGTTGATTGGCCAGCCAATATAAGATTAGATAAGATTTATGAAATCCAAGATTTTATCATGGAGGTTGAAAGTGTTTTGAAGGCTAATGAGTCTAATGTTAATGAATGTAATGAGTTCGTTGAAAGTGATAATGAATATGAGGACTCTTAGTTTTATGAATCAGAGGATAATAATCAATAGATTGGTGATGTGCATAATGTGGATTCATCTTTTTGTGATGATGAGTATAAAGAAGAAGAAAAATGTAACAACAGTGATAGTCTTTCTTCTAGTGATGAGTGTGAATGTGTTATGATATCGGTTGTTGAGGTATTTTCTAAAGGAAGATGTATGTGATGATCAGAGTTCTAATTTTTTAGAATATATTGCTAACAAGTCTATTGTTACAAATGTATCAAGTCATCCGGATGGTAATCACAGCCAAGGAGAAGAAACTAGTAGTGAAATCCTTTTAAGTGCTGATGAGATTTTTGACTTGTTGGCTCATGATTTTGAAAGATATGCTAACCAATTTAAGAATGCTTTTGTTTTGACACATTATGAAAATTCATGTGGTGAAGTCATTTTCCCTAAATTTGATGTTGAAGGAGATACAGTTTTCGAATATGCTCTGTCAAGTTTGGGAGGTGTATGTGATGGTAGTTTGTATATCAATACACATGAAAACTTCTATGTTGAGAATGAAGATGTAGGGATAAGGTGTATTGCTAGTTCATTTTCTTTTTGTTTTCATGAGGCCGAGATAAATTCAGATAGCTCATGTGTTGAGAAAAGTACTACTAATCAAATGGTTTATCCTAGTGAGCTATTTGAGGGAAAATTTGATACGGATCAGCATATGGTGAACATGTAATTTCATGATAATTCTTATGATTTGGGGTCTAATCATTTGTTGGAATGTGAAGAAGATGTAGCGTATGTTCAATCTAATTTATGGAGTACTGATATTGCAAACAAGGAGAAATCAAATTCTACATACTCTTCACAGTCAGAGGCACAAGGTGAGTTACAAATTGATTCATGTAACTCATTGAATGAAATAAAGTACCAAGCTTTTGTGTTTCTGGTTGAAGGAATCCATGATTCAGTTAGTAGTGATCAGTTTCAATTTGTTGTCAGTTGCTATGATCGTGCTAATTCATATTTTCATACTGAGCAAGATGAAGAAAGTATGTCTGATTTCTATATGCACTATGAAGATGATGATAGTTTTGTTTTGCCTAATGAGCTGATTACAAATGTTGATGTGCTAGGAAAAATAAATGGAAATGAGAATTTGAGTTTACCTTAGGAGAATGTAAATGAAAATCAAGTGTATCATAGAGGTAAGGAGTTCTAAAACTTTTTCGGTGACCCAAGGGCATTGCTTGTACATAGTAGTGTAGTTTTTTCCCTGCTTTAAATAAAGTTGTTTGAGAGAGTTTCAAGTGTGTGGTCTACTTCTCCTAGAGATTTAAAATCTTTCCATGCCCACAAAGGGGCATGCATCCCCAGAAAGAGTCACTATTGGCGCTCAAAATTGTAGCCCAAATTTTGAGCACCATTGAAGAAATTAAGCCCTATAAATGTTTTTAATGCCTATGTACTCGACTATCCATTTGAGCCACATAAGGTGTATAATGTTTCTAACACCATGCATTCAACCTGTCTAACTATTCCATGAAATCAAATTGACATTTCGAGCTACTCCATTTTTAAATGTGTATTTTACCCTAAGTGTCAAATAGTGATAGAAGGCCTTGTTTGCATCATAATATCTCGCACCCAGTAATGTGTCATGACCCACCACTTTGGGAGTGTTTAGTGTCCACAACCTATGTTTTAGATTTCAAGTCATTTTGAGCCCGTTTGACTAGGTTTTGAATCCCTCATAGTTGGTCAGTTATCAATGTCATGCTGATATGAAATATTTAGAATTCTGGGAAGCCTATTTGACGAGTTATAACTTTTGACCAGTTGACCAAAATACTAAAATTCCTTTTGCATTGCATTTTAAAGGTTAGATACTTGTTATGTTTGAAGTTTCAGCTCTTGACAAATCCATTTGATTAGTTTTCAAATGCGATTCTAAACGCAATTTTTATCTTTTTACTGGTGTTAGAATTTATAGATTTGTTGGAACCCTTGTTCATGATGTTATAACTTGAGATCCGTGATTGCCTAGATCAAGTGGATTGTACCATCCTATTTTCTTCTAAAAAATACTCCAAGTGTGTCAATTTCTAGGTCTTGATGAATCCATATGCACACTTTTCCACGCCAATTTTAGTTACAAAAATCATTTTTCTGCCATTGCCTCAATCTTCAAAATCCAAGTAGCCCACTTTGAATGCTCGGAAAATGCATCCTATTATTCGTCTTGAGCCAAAAACATAGATCCATAATTTACTCATGACAAAGAATCAATTTCCCATTTTTCATCTTCCTAAGTGTTAGTTTTCCTAGCTTTCAAGGCCAAATCTGAACCCAGTTTATTACTTTCTGACATGTTTTCATGCAGGTGATTTTGAGAGGTCAACTTTGATAGCGAATATATTTTGACTCTGAATTTGTCATGAGATGAGATTTTACACGGTAATAGCATATGGAACAAAGATTCAGTGTGCCAATTTTTGGAGCCCAATCAGTTGTTCTGGTTAGTATTTAAGGCTAGTCAATGGACCTCCCGGCATTAAATTGGCAAATGGTTAATAAATTAGTTTTGCAATTCAGTCATTTGAAAAAAGAAATTTTTTGAGCCAGACACACTTTAGGGTCCTACTAAATTACATCAAATTGATAGGAATATTGTGAGTTTTTTAATGATGTTCTAAGGGGAAGTTTATAATGATGATGATTTTAAAGATGAAATGATTGTGCACCAATCATCATTTAGAAACAAGTGCATACTTATGAGAAAAATGAAGCAGTAGTGTTCTCAGATAAATGGGGTTGAGTCAAAAGTAATGGAGGTAAGGTGGCTTTTTTAGCCTTTTTCCTCTAACAAAATGGCACCCTTCATACACTTCTTCTCCTCTAGTCAAGCCTCCTCTAGTTCCATGGATAACCAAATTTTCCTTTGAATTTCACTGATAATATGGGATCCATAGATAATCAAGCAGAAAGTTCTTACAAGGGAGAAATACATATTGCCCAAACTAAGTTGTAGGAAAATGGTAATTCAAGGGAAAGGTTAGGTGATAATCTTGAAATTGATGAAATGATAGTGAAGCTTCTTGGTATTTTCCCACAACTTGCTCCAGAGGAGGCATTATTAAAACTTCTAAAGAAATGGAGCAAGTTTTTGTGGGAAATTGTATTGTAATCTACCATTGACCATTTTCTACAAAATGGGATTCTAGAGTAGGTAGAAGATGAAATAAAAGATATTAACAATTCTGAAAAGCAAAAATCCAAAAAAAACTAGCTCAAAATTGATGCTTAACATTCATTTTTTCAATGCAAAATAGATTCATAAGTCATTTGAGAATCAAGACAAACTCAAATGAGGAATGCCATTCCCTAGATGGGGGTATTGAATATGGGTGTTGTTATAATGAATTTCAATTTCAAATGATTGTACAGTGTGCAGACGGGAACCTATTTTGCATTTAGTGCTTATGGAAACATGTAGAAGAGTCCACATTTGGAGGTTTCCAATTTTTTAATTCATTGCCTTTCATGGATAGTGATAGATTTAAGGAGTAAATTCCTTTTTCAGAGGTTCAAAGAACAGTTCCATGTGATTTTCTTGAAAGATATGAATAGCGGCAGGCTCAAGGAGACATTGAGAAAGCCAATCTTGAAGATTTGGTCTACTGTCCTTTCTGTAACTTCCCCTGTTAGGTGGAGAAGGATGCACATTTTTTAGAATGCCCAAAAAAAAAATATTTGAAGGAGTCTTATATCAAATGTAAGAAGCCTCACGCAGTTAAACCAAGAAGTGCCAGTCAATGAAAAGAAGCTGCCACTATAGGAGCAGAGATGCCATCAACGAGAAGACCACATGAAGACAAGGGAGCAGTGGTTTTGAACAAGGAATGTGGTGAGATGACTCAATCTAACAAGGGGTAACTCCACGCATTAAAAAAAAACAAAGAGTCCAAACCACCCATCATAGAACAAAGAACCCCACATGCGATTAAAAAAATTCATTCACACACAAACACATGAAGCCGAATGAAATAAAGTAAAGCCGAAGCTGCAGTGAACAAGGAAGAAAGTATGTTTTTAAACTACAAAATTTTTGCTATCCCACTAGGAATGAAGACACAGTAAAAGAATAGGGGAGCTCGAGAAGAAAGAAGAATCCAAAGACAATGTAGAGAAGTAAATAAGCAATGAGAGATATCCCACATGCAACAGTTGAGGACTTTTTAAAATCTTTAAATATAATAGCACTCTAGCATATGGTGTCAAAAAGATGTTTCATTTTGAGAGGCATGTTGCAAGGAGGGATCCGCATGTACGTAGTTGATAGCTCGACAACTAGAAGGTGACATCGGCTAGGTTTTATGCCATGATGCATGCGCGTTGATGTAGACTCAAACAACGAGATCTCGCCATGTGGCTAGAATCTACGAATGGTGCATGCCCACAAAATAGAGATGCATGCTAGTAAAATAAAGTGGGAAAGAAAGATTCTACCATGTGGAAATGGGTCCCACTCAGAGATGATGTGGTGCACAAGTTCAAATCAAGGCAGGTGTATGAGATTGCGCCACGTGGCCTAGATCGACGATCAACGCATGCCCACTTTTTGGAGTTACGCAAGGTTTAAGAAATGTAAGATTGCAAGATGTTGACATGTGTCAATTGGTCCTAGGTAGATGATGACATGGCATACCTACGTGCAAGTGATGATGGAGCAACCAAGTAGCCAATCAGGGGCTGCCATGTGGCATTGCAGAAACATGTTGAACCATGATGCACAAGATGGTGTCATGTGGCAGATCAGATTGTCAGTGCATCCCCACAATAAAAAATTGCAAGGTCATTAAGAAATGTGGGCAAGTAGGTGAGTGCCATGTGGTGATGAGGTGGCAAGCCAATCAATCATAGAGTGCCACGTTGCACTTGGTCAATAGAGGTCTGACCTTAGATTTAAAAGACAAGGGAAAATGTGAAAGTCATAAAAATATTTGTATTCTTTTCTTAGGAAAATATGCACATTCAAGATTTTTTATTTCAAAGAGGGTTAAGTCTAAAGTATGAACTTTAGAAGATTTTTAAATTTTTTGAAATTTAAACTCAAAGAAGTTGCAGAGTTGAGTTTCTACCAAAGGCAGACATTTTTCAAATTGATATTCTGGGCATTTTCGGAAAGAAAAATATGTGGTATTATATATTGCTAGAATCATGAGTATCTGAATTTTTTGATTCTAAAGTTAGTTTTTGCACAGGTAGCAGTTTGTTCGACCTATGCAAGGTTTTCTCTCAGGTTCCTTAAATTGCAATTGTATTTAGGCCATGAAGTTTAGAATTTGTTTTTTGACATGGTGATGACCTGAATGTGGCTAAAAGGAAGTGAAAATGTAGTTAAGGTAAAATTCTAGTCAGGTTCACTCAGTAAAACCTCAATTTTACCAAGCATTTTAGTTAGTTTTCAAATTCTAATGACTCAGCAAGTTTTCATCATTTTCAGTAGAAGATATTTTCAAATCAGTTATAGGATAATGATGAAACAAAATTAGATCAGAAGGGTAGAGAAAGAAAAGAGGTTTTGCAACTGCAGGAGATGGAATTCTAAGTGGACACATGTCGCTCTACGATCAGATCTGAGAATTCATTCATCCTATATCTTTCTTTCTCTAATCCATTGTAAGGGTTCTAGTTTTTGTCACTAAGAAACTAGTTGGTTCTCATCTTTGGATGAAATCAGCTCATTACTGTGATACCAGATTTTGGATCCAGTTCCTGATCCATTTCCAATACTAACACACCATTTCTTTCAGAATTTTCCTCTTATGAACAACATTAGGAAGGTTAATATAGAAAGTTTTGATGTGTTAGGTGTTTTCATGTTTTTATTTCATGCACATGACTGCATAATTTCAAGGAAATAATACAAAGACCAGTAGATGATTGAGTTTCAGTTGAATCTTGTCTCCATTCTCAATGAGTTGTAATGTTTTATGACCTTTGCACAAAGAGCCTAGGTCATAGTTACAGTTGCTTAAGGTTGCATGTTGTTTCATTGTTTCTGATAATTCAAGGAATGGTGTAAATTCTTCATAGAAATCAATAGGGTTACATATTTATTAAGGAGGATATTAGGTAAGAATGAGATTTAAAATAAACATAGATGTCTATTTACAAGTTGAATAGATAGATCAGATATCTAAAGATACACATATGTCTCAGATATTCATATGTATGTTTTTGATTCATAGATTTACCCAATGGTTGAGGCACTGATCAGTTTACAGGATCACTAGGTCTTACTACTGCATATTTGAGGATTTGTTGAAAATCAAAGTCAATAATCAAATGTTCTTTCCCTTTCATGTTGAAGGACCTAAATGTTTAACCCTCACTCACTTTATGAGATCCATAGATTTGCATTTAGCTACTACAGATTTGTGTCATTTCATGAGTCATTAATAGAAATAAGGGTAAAATCTACTTAATAGATTTAGGGATATGTATTGCACTAATATGGTATCATTTGAATCTAAGGTCTACCTACCTAGGTTTAGCAGAGCCTAAAGTAGAAGAAGGGTCAAGCCTTATAGTTGGCCCTACGTTTGAAATAATATGTTAAGAATGGGAGTTAGTTGCCCCTAGATATGTCATATTCTAATGGGGATAATTGAAAACCCTTTAGCATTTTTAAACACCAACACACTCCATTGGCAAGTATCTACAAAATTTCAATAACAAGTAATCATATTGCTACCAAAGTTCAAGCCCTTATCCCTCAACTTTAGGAAGATAGGCACTTTGGCAAAATTTGTAAGGACTAGACTGGGAAGCTCAAATCAAAATGAATCTCTATTATAGAGCAAATTGGAAATGTCATTTTAAGATTAGAAGTAGAGAAGGATAACATCTCAACAAATAGAAATAATTTGGCTCAAGAAAGAGTGAAGAATGATGATTGTATCTCTCTTATGAAGATGATTATTCAAATGAAGGAAAAGGAGGTTGTTGAAGCAAAGATCTTGCCTAAGGGAGACGAACCTTTGTTCGAATGGCTTCATAGCATCAGTTCAAATAAAAAATTATCTTGTTAGCAGAGAATGGACTTAAGGAGATAGAGGATAAAGTAAAGAAGAACCAAGATAGAGATTTTAAGCTCATGAGCAGTTTTCATACAGATTTAGAAACTAGCAACCAAAGGAAAGAACTCATTGGAATAACCATCATGCAAGAGAATTTATCCAAATTTATAGATATTCTATTGGATGTATCCTCTAGTAATCAAAATAGTGTTGCAGAACTCCAGAAACTTAGCAGATGCACACATGTGGCCATAGAGGAACTGCAAGATCGATTGAATGCTATGAAGGATTTAACTAGGGAGCATTCTAAGTGGCTCTTGAGATACACCAACATACATGTGCCTAGGCATGAAGAGCTAATCCCAATCATTGTTGTTGCTATGGCCTATAGGGAAAAAGTAGAAAAGGGAAAGAAGGTGTAGTGATTCATATTCTACCTCTTTCATTTTTTGACGTTATCATTGTAATACAAAAAACTAGTTTCTTGCCATTTGTTATTTTTTTGAGGAGATGACCCAATTGAACTTCTATTGTAATGGTCATCTCAAAATCCTATATGTATGAAATTGAAATATTAATAAAAGGTCGACCAATTTTTGCGTGATGTACTTCATATTGCAGAGTCAATTGAATGGTATTTTGTATCAATTATTTTCTATTCCATTTCTATTAGTTGTTAATTACATGTTTTCTCTTTCATCTAAATTGGAGCGAGGAATGAATAGAGTTTCATTACCCTATTTTCAAAATAGTGAATGGATGTGATAAGTAGTGCCATTTCATGTTCAAAGAGAATTTTCCTAGATGTTTTTCCCTTCAGTTAATATTTCTTTATCTGTAGCTTAGATTCTAGTTGAATCTATTTAGCATTAGTTGTTATGCCTTTTTGAGTCATTAAACTTTGTGAGTTCATAAGATGTGTGGGTTCAATTCTTCAGAAATCACTTCTTGCCTAAGTTAGATCCTATTTAGGCCTAGCTTAGTTTTGTCTCTCCTATTCTTGGGTCAAGAACACACCCCATATAAGTTTTTAGGAACAAAACACAATTCATTGCAAATCTGCAATAGTGAGTTGTACCTATTAATTCAGAGAATAATTAGCCTTTTCAAAAGCATCTTTTCAATTGTTTGTAATTAGATATTGTTCATAGTTTGGATATTTATGAGTCAAAATTAGAAATAAAAATATTTTTAGAAAATAGATTTCTGATGACTGTTTTCACTTAGGTTTGCACCCTTTTCCAAGGCCTATGCGCGAGGACAACCTAGTGAAACATGGAAACAACCTCCAAGCTATGGGACTTGAACTACGAGGTTGAGTCTCCAGAGAAGGCTGGCTTCCTCTTACTGTCAGGGTGCACCTATCTATTCTCAAAAGAAAAGGGAGAAAGAGAACACTAAAGAAAATCTACCTAGTCTAATCTAAGGTGGTGATGCACCAAAACAGAGTGTTCAGACTCATTCCTACCCATATATGCACTATAGAACTCGGGTAACATCCAAAGTCATACACGTCTAGACTTATATCGACCAATAATCACATATAGATCAGGAGACCAACTGAATGACACCAAGAAAAGAAGATTTCACTTGTATATTATTCAATAGGCCAAAGATAGATACAGTATGTGGACCACTAATCTCAATAATGCATCAATGAGAGGCAAAATGAAGCACATACACATTGACCACTGAAAAGAATGACATAGGATGCTATGTAACTTAGAGACAAAGGGGTTTTTACACTGCAAGTCTGCAAGCAGTAGCAAAGAAAAATCAGGAAGAGTCAACCCTGGGAACAAATCACAAAATTGCCTTTATAGATCAGGCATAACTTGAAGATTTTTGCATTACATTTACTTCCTACCTACTGGCATCGAACCCCAAAATATCCGATCAAAGATCACACTTGAGCATGATTCTAAAGTACCAAATTAGATATTCAACTGAAAGAATGCCTCGAGTAGACAGAGCAGCACCAATGAATGATATTGACACATTAGATGGATTGACTAGGACGGTGGAGTGTTTCCCTATGCTTGGCATTCATTCTTGGTAGGTCAAAAATGATCGCGAAGATCAAATTGCAAGATAACATCGATCATATTCATTTTTTGATTCATGAATTAGCCTAGTCAAAAGGTCAACTAGGCTCCTTACAGGTCAACTAGGCCATGCGGGCCAATTATATTTCTTTATTTTGCCACCTGAGGAAGTCCTCCCGTGGTTCACCTTCCGTCATCGAACTACTATGCCACCCTTCAGATAGTTATCACTAACTGCGATGGTTATATTATCTGCCAGCCGACCATCAATATTGACTGGGCCAATAGGACACGTGTCATCTAGGCGCATTGTCGCTAACACTATCTCTCGAGCAGTTCTTCATAGCACAATGGCACCCACTGCAGATCTGTCTCCATCTGACGACTAGAATTGCCTCATACTGCCCTGCACTATTCCTATTCTGGGCCCATCACATTTGGTGCCACCTTGGCAACCGATCTTTGTTCGAATGACATATGGAAATACCTCAGCGATCCATCCTAGCGAGACTTGACCCCACCAACACGTGTTAACAGGGCGCCATGTCGCTATACTAAAAATCTTGCAGCTTCACCAAGGAAACATGGCACTGCTGTTGATCTATTCTAATCTGACGGTTGCAAAAGCTAACCTCCCGCAACCCTCCTTCTTTTATGATTTGTCGGGCCTGCCGAAACGTGCCATCATCTTATTGGTCTATTGGTCACCCTAAATCTGATCACATCCGGTGGCATGGAATGTAGTCCCGCCAGGACACGTGGCATAAGGGCGCCAAGTCGCCGATGTTATCTACCAAGCTATTCTCGATAGCGAGACAGTGCCAGTCGTAGATCTCCACGGATCTGACGATCGTGAAGACTTGCCATTTCTCTTGAAACTACTAGGTCTGTTGAACGTGTGTCATCATTTGATTTATTCTCCTGATGTCGATTGGTAAGACCTGACTCCCGTCGACACGTGGCAGATGGTCGCTATGTCACCATGTTAAAACCTGCACATCTCTGCCATAGCGAGATGGTGCCATCCATTGACCTGAATCGATCTGACAGTGTGCAAGAAAGATCATTCCCCTCAGCATATCGATGAATAAGAACTGGCCACATATCAACGGTCTGACTAGTCCTCATGGACATCCTTGGACCCACAAGGACGCATGTCCTTCAGGCGCAATGTCGTTAACATAAGACTCGTGCAACTCTTCTATAGCGCGATGGCACCTACCTTCGATCGGCCCTAATTTGATAGTGGAAATCTCTCCTTTCCATGTACTGGTGATGTTGACTAAACTTTGACTTGGGGGACATGGTCGCTCTTTATTGGCCCAATGAAACACCTCCCTGGTCTGACAAAGCACCAACTCAGAAGGTTCGTATTGCTTTGACCCCACTGATGAATACGTGGCTACATCTGATTCACCACCATGGCGCTGGGCTCTTGACTGCTCATGCGAAGTACTTGCTGGGACCCAACGTGCCTGGTCACTTCTTGCCACGGTGGATTTTTTGATTGGGTGCTATGTCACCATCAGAAAATGCATCGATTTTCCATTGGCACCATGGCACCTCGTTGGTCTTTCAAACTTCTGGCTCATGGAAACGTGTTGCCCACCACCGTGAGCATTTCCGCTGGGTGCTATGTCGCTATGGAGATTTTTCAGTCGGCATGTGATAGCGACATAGCACCTGCGGCGTCAGAAAACTTTCCCGACCCTCCCTCCGTTGTAGCCCACTCGCCGGACCCACCAGACATGCATCAATTGGGCGCGATATCACTGATGCTATTTCTTGTGCATCTCTAATGACAAGATCACGCTGACTGTCGATCTTGCTAAAATCTGACGGAGAAGATCCTACCGGTTATGAAATACATCATAAGGTCTGATCTTGGCATATAAAATAATATTTCCGCGGCTAGCCATTGGATGAGCTGAGCATTTAAAATTTAAACATTTGGTGGGTGAGCGAAAGGTAACAATTATGGCGACTCATAGGGGGCATGAGCCTGCTCAATGCATAAGACTAGTGCGTGTAAGAAAATCCATTAGGCAAAAAGGTCAAAAATGGGAACTGCAAAACCTAATCCTCCTAAGAGGAAATCAAAACATTGAAGACCTTTAAAATCTTAGCTCTATTTCTGTGACTAGAAACAAAAAATAGAAACTCCTCTGCGACCTGAAACTGTCAAAACTTTGGAAGCTGGCAACTCAAGGGAGAAACTCTGTGCACGCGCACTTATTGGAAAACAGTAACAAACAGAAAGAACTAAACTACTTATGTACATGGATTCCCAAACTTTTAGAAACAGGGCTTCAGATAGATCCCATTGACTGGAATGGGCAAAATTTCACCATTGGGTCTGCTCAATCAGAATGCATTTTCCTATTTTCAATTGGAGATCAGATAAGGGCCACTCCATAATGCATCAAATTTGGAATGTCTTCCTAGTTTTGCTCTGTCTGAATCCCACTTGTGAACCAAATCTCCTTCTCTAAAGATTTTGGCCCTTGCCTTCTTGTCAAAGCTCCTCTTCATCTGCTACTGATGTATCTCTAGAGTTTGCATAGCTTTGCTTGTCTTTTCTTCCAATTCAATTAGTTCTGCCATTCTTACTGACATGGCATCATCTTCAATTAGTTCCAGCTGATGAGCCAACTCCAAGGATGGGAATTCCAATGAGATTGGGAGTCTGGCCTCCCTACCATATACCAGCACAAAATGTGAATTCCCAATAGATCTCTTGGGAATTATCCTATTAGCCCATAGAGCAGTTCTTAGCTTCTTATGCCAGGTCCTCTGGTTGTCTTCTATTGTTCTCTTTATGATTCTGATTAGATTCTTGTTGGAAGATTAAGCCAAACCATTACGTTGAGGATAGTAGTTCGATGATGTGCTTAGATAGATGTTATGATCCATTGCCCATGCACAAATCTGGGTTCCAACAAAATATTTGGCATTATCTGAGATGATAGTAGAAGGAGCACCAAATCTAGATACAATTCCATCAAGGAATTCAACAACTGATGGCTCTGTAGCATCCTTCAAGGAAACTGCCTCTATCCACCTAGTGAAATAATCAGTAGCAGCCAAAATCCATTTATGACCTGCACTAGATGGAGGATTAATGGGGCCTATAAAATCCAACCCCCACTGGGTGAAGGGCTGATCCACCTGAATAGGATGAAGAGGAAGAGTTGCAAGTCTCTGTTTGCCTGAGAAGAAAGTGCACTTCTCACATTTTCTCACATACCTATGACAATCATGAAACAAGGATGGCCAGTAATAACCAGCCCTCATGATCTTCATGGCAGTTTTTCTTGTAGAGAAGTAGCCACCATCAGGGCCATCATGGAGTTCTTTAATCATCCTTTCAACCTGATCCTCTTCAACACATCTCAACAGGGTCCCATTAAAATCCCTCCTAGATAGGATATCATCAATCACAACATAGGGAATGGACTACAGTCTATATTGTCTTCTCTTGGCTCTGTCCAATCATTGGGGGTATCCATTCCCTGATAAAAAGTTCTTCATGTCATCCATCCAGCTCTTTGGGGCATTAACATTTCTTTCCTCCTGCTACTTTGTAATTACCATAGCAACTTCTTCATCTGAATCCTGGATTGATAACATTTCTTTACATAATCCTCTCCCTCTTACCAATTTGGTAATCTGAATGTCAACATCATATTCCATTATCCTAGTGATCCATCCAGCTCTCTTCTCACTGATATCTTTGTTTAATAGGAAGTCTTTTACACTTGCATGGGGCACCAACAAATGGATCCTATTATGGGATAAGAGGTGTCTAAATTTCTTCAAGGCTCTAATGACTGCAAGGGCTTGCTTCTCAACAAAGCTATACTTATCTTCATATTCCTTGAGCCCTTCACTAAAGAAGGCTATGGACTCCTCCTAATTCTTGCCATTTGTTTGAGTCAAGATAGCAGAAATACTTGACTCACCACCTAAAGTGTAGAGGATGAAATCTTTCTCAAAATTTGGGTTCATGAGGGTAGGGGCCAATGCTATGGCTACCTTGATCTTTTCAAAACTCTCCTTCCCCTCCTTGGTCCATGAAAAGACCATATCTTTCTTGAGCATGGCTGTAAGGGGTTTCACCATGGTAGCAAGATTAGGAATAGACCTTCTTACAAAATTTATCCTACCAAGGAAACTTTGCAGCCCCTTCTTGTGTTTAGGGAGAGGAAGGGAAAGTATTGCTTTTGTTCTTTCTGGATCAATGGTCAATCCATCCTTAGATATAATGTGTCCCAATAGTTTTCCTTGGTTTGTAGCAAAGACACACTTGGCTAGGTTGAGAGAAACCCCAAACTCTCTACATCTTAGAAATACCTGTCTCAAATGATCAAGATGATCTTCTACATTCTTGGAATACACAATTATATCATCAAGGTATACTAAGACAAACTTGTCAATTAATCTTTTGAAAGCTACCTCCATTGCCTTTTGGAATGTGGCACCTGCATTTGTTAATCCAAATGGCATTTTGCAATAAGCATAGGTGCCCCATTTAGTAGTAAATGATGTCTTATATCTATCAGACTCTTTAACCAGCACTTGGTTATAACCAGAAAACCCATCAAGAAAAGAGAATCTCCTTGACCCACTGATCTTGGATAGAATTTGCTCCATAGAAGGGAGAGGATGGTGATCCTTAAGGGAAGCCTAATTAAGATCTCTAAAGTCCACACACAATCTGATTTCTCCATTCTTCTTCCTCATAGGGACAAGGTTAGCTACCCATGATGAATGTTTAATAGGAAAAATTATGTTAGCTTCAATCAACTTGGATAGCTCTTTCCTCATCAAAGGTTCAATCTTGGGATTCACTAGCCTCTATTTTTGTCTTACTGGTTTGACCCTATCAACCAAATCTATGGTATGCTGAAACAAACTAGGGTTGAAACCTTTTAAGTTATCATATGTCCAAGAAAATACATCACTAAACTCTTGACATAGATGAATGAAATTTTCTTACTTGGCTTCAGAACATACCTTTCCCATGTTAAGATATTTTCCATCAGCAATAGGAACTGGGGCATGGTCATCCTTTTCTGCGGCTAGATTCATTCCTTTATCCCTTGACTAATCATCAGGATTAAAGACACTCTCCAAGGTAATGAGACCCTTGGGAAGCTTGTTGGAACTGAGATGAATGATCTGATCACCATATTGATCTTGTAGTCTTGACTGATTTCTCTCTAAAAATTTTACTTCATTCTACAAGAAGCTCACAATTTTCTCATCAGACTCAAACACTTGCCAATGAGTATTATTATTAGGAACAGCAAGCCTTACCACCACCCTTATTTGTTGTTTCTTTTCTTCCTCAAGATTCCTTGGCACATCATAAGATGCTCCCACTGCTGCAATTCTATTAGCGTATTTATTTTCTCTCCTAGGAATGCTCCGAATATTAAATGCTTGGAAACCCTCAAGAAAATCCCAAACTCTGTGTTTATAAGACTTGAGCGGGCCATTTTTTGTGATATTCTGATTTCTCACTTGGTTCACTACCAACTCACTATCCCCATATACTTTCAAGGCTTGAATTCCCCTCTTTTGGGCAAGTAGGAGACCTTGGATCAAAGATTCATACTCGGCCACATTATTGGGACAACTGAATTGGAGTCTACAAGAGAAATAATATCTTATTTGTGCAGGAGAGATCAACATAACACTAGCCCCTGATGCATTTCTATTCCTTTAGCCATCAAAGTACATACTCCATACTACATTTATGTCATCATTAGTCCTAACAAGGTTAGGAACTTGAACCTCTTTCTCTATTATGCAATATGTACTAAGGCCTATCTCAAGAGTTTTTGACATAGGCTCAAACTGACATGTATTTGCCCACTCATCTAAGAAGAAATTAGGAATCTCTGCTATGGAAGTGACAGGCTCGTTTACTATGTTATTTTTGTCCATCTCTAGAATAGGGAAATTCATATTGATGAAGTTGGGAGTGTAGGGTTCAGTGTGATGAAGGGCTTGAGGTTCTGCTCTTATTGAAGCATTGGCCCCATATCTGGTCTTAAATGACATATAAGACCAATCAGCAGATATGAATCCACCAATTTGAGCAGTGAAGTCTCTTGAAAGACAGATGGTAAAATAGGGCTTGACCTCAGCAACAGATATGTCTTGAATCATAGTACAACCAGGGCATGCATGTAGGGCCATTTCCACACTTCTAAGGATGCCTATAGTTTTGATAGTATTCCCATCTAGTTGTAACACATCCCTAACAATGGGCTCATATTTCATCCCTAAAGCGTTAGCAACACACCTAAGCATTACTGAGCTACTAGCCCCTGAGTCTATCATGCAATTATGGACTAATTTGCCCTCTATAATCAGAGAAACATAAAATGGAGGAGGTCTAACCTTTTTACTTGTCTCCACATCTCTTGCTAGTTGTACTAAACTAGTCGCACTCTCCACGGTAGATGACTGATCCTTGGGTTCAATCCTTTCCAATTCTTGCTACAACATCTTCCTCTGCATCGGTATGGTAGCAACAGCATACCACATGGAAATTTTTACATTGGTCTTCTTCATTTGCTCTACCACACTCAATGGTGCGTTAGGAATTTTGGTAGAAACTTTAGGAGCTGCACTCATGAGAGGTTGAGATGGAGCAACATAGGGATCACTTGCATTCTCCTCTCTTGTACCTTGCCTTTGCTGTTGTGAAGTGTTTGTTTGCTCATTTGTTGTCTGTGTGTTAGGTGTAACACTTGAAGTTGAGGCCTTCTGAGGAGAAGGAGGAGCAGCATGTTCCATAGCTCTCTTCTTACTTCTTGTGTTATGAGCAACGAAATCCTGGTTTACATTACAATGCTCCTCCATCTGGTGATTCATGAAAGAGCAATCGCCTTGCCTTTGGATATATGAGGCCTCCTTCGTATGATCTTCCTTGTATGGTTGCTTTACTATATGCTCCTAGACAGTTAAGGCCAAATAAGATTCCGCCTTCTGACACATGCAATAGGTATGAGAATAGTTGCAAGAAGGACAAAAATCTTGATCTTGGGCCAACTTATTTTGAGGGACTATAGCTCTATTCTAATTTGAACTTGAAGCAGAAGCATGACTATTCTGCCTATTCTGATCAAAAGAGCTATTCCACTAATTAGGAGGCCTACCACCACTTGGAGCCTGATATTGTAATTGGGGAGGCTTGCCACTTTGGGCTTTCTGCCTTTCTAAGGCCACCACCTTGTTACTCATCTTTTGTATTAGAGAAAAACTATCCTCTAATCTCTTCCCTTGGTCCTTCAACTCCCTCCCCTGCTCTTGTAATTTTTTATCCAGGGTCTTCTCTCTTTAATTTGTGTTCAACACTAGACCTTGGAGCATTTCCTTGAGTTCATCTATTCCGTTTGAGGATGTGGAAGCTTGGGGAATTAGAGTAAGGGCTTGTGATGTAGGAATTGTAGGAAGGGGAGCTATTACTGGTTGGTGGTTGGGGACATCTAGAAAGAAGGGCATAGGAGGTCTTGGAGCCAACTTTCCTCCTTATATTAGGATGTTCTCAACTTTTATGGCTGTCTCATAAGCATTCGGTAATGTATCTCCCCCCATAGTTTGGATTGTAGTGGCAATGTCACTGTTGAAAGCTCTAAGGTAATGCAAGAAAGCATTACCAGGGGTAGGTTTTACTATAGTAGGTATTCTATCCCATGTCTTTTGGAATCTGTAGTTAAAATCAGTCATACATTCATGGGGGGCTCTTTTTATTGTAGTTAGTTGCTCTAATAGTGACAAATGGTCACTCTTATCCTCAAAATGTTTGCATAATCCTGCTCCTAGTCCATCACAATCAGTTATGGAACCATGAGCTAAGCCTCTATACCGTTATAATGCTTTTCCTTTTAAAGATGAGGCTAGAAGTCTAACAGCAACATCATCCTCTATAATACCATGAATATTACAGACATTTGCTACCTCTTGGATATGCTCTAAAGGGGAAATAGAAGTTTCACTAGTAAAATCAGGTATGCTTTTTAGTGCAGCTACTGGTATATCATGTCTTTGGGCTAACAATAGAGGGCTTCCACCATTAAAGGTGGCAAAAGCATGAATCCTTGGGTGTCCATATAAACAAGTTTTCTATTGATGAGGCTAAATGGCAATCTAGGCTGAGTTTGAACAGTAGGAGGAGTAGAGACAGATCTTACAGTTATATTAACTATTATTCCACCTCTAACTAGTGATAATGAAGCTCTAGTCCTCCTTCTTCTAGGATTCAAAATTGAGAGTTCTTGATATTGAAAATTACATCTAGAAGACGCCCTTGTTTCAGCCCTGGGCATGAATTTTTGCAACTTAGCCTGAAACCAGATTTATTGATGTTCAAAGTCACCAAGTACTTCAAAGATCAGCCTCTTGAAGGCTTGAATACTGAAGCCAGCACTATTTCTTCAGCGTTGATCCCTGGAATTCTCTCTTCTTAACACCAGTAGACCTTAAATATTCTAATATGAGTCCCATCAGGCATGCCAAAAACTGTTGTCACTTAGGTTTGCACCCTTGTCCAAGGCCTATGCACGAGGACAACCTAGTGAAACATGGAAACAACCTCCAAGCTGTGGGACTTGAACTATGAGGTTGAGTCTCTAGAGAAGGCCAGCTTCCTCTTACTATCAGGGTGCACCTATCTATTCTCAGAAGAAAAGGGAGAAAGAGAACACTAAAGCAAATCTACCTAGTCTAATCTAAGGTCATGATGCACCAAAATAGAGTGTTCAGACTCATTCCTGCCCATATATGTACTACAGAACTTGGGTAACATCCAAAGTCATACACGTCCAGACTTATATCGACCAATAATCACATACAAATTAGGAGACCAACTAAATGACACCAGGAAAAGAAGATTTCACTTGTATATTATTCAATAGGCCAAAGATAGATATAGTATGTGGACCACTAATCTCAATAATTCATCAATGAGAGGCAAAATGAAGCACATACACATTGACCACTGAAAATAATGACACAAGATGCTATGTAACTTAGAGACAAAGGGGTTTTTACACTGCAATTCTGCAAGCAGTAGTAGAGAAAAATAAGGAAGAGCCGACCGTGGGAACAAATCACAAAATTGCCTTTATAGATCAGGCATAACTTCAAGATTTATGCGTTACATTTACTTCCTACCTACTGGCATCAAACCCCAAAATATTCGATCAAAGATCACACTCGAGCATGATTCTGAAGTACCAAATTAGATATTTGACTAAAAGAATGCCTCGAGTAGATAGAGCAAGCTTGCTGAGCGAGTGTCACCATTTGATTCATTCTCCTGATGCTGATTGGTAAGACTTGACTCCCACCAACATGTGGTGGATGGTCACTATGTTGCCATGTTAAAACCCGTGCATCTCTGCCATAGCAAGATGGCACCATCCATTGATCTGAATTAATCTGACGGTGTGCAAGGAAGATCATTCCCCTCAGCGTATCGATGAATAAGAATTGGCCACCTATCAACGGTCTGAATATTCCTTGTTGACATCCCTAGACCCACGAGGACACGTGTCCTTCAGGCGCAATGTCATTAACATAAGACTCGCGTAGATCTTCTATAGCGTGATGGCGCCTGCCATCGATTGGCTCTGATCTGATGGTGGAGATCTTACCTTTCCATGTACTGGTGATGCTGACTGAACTCTGACTTGGGGGACATGGTCCCTTTTTATTGGCCCAATGAAACACCGCCTTGGTCTGACAAAGCACCAACTTGGAGGGTCTGTATTGCTTTGACCCCACTGATGAATATGTGGCTACATCTGATTCGCCACTGTGGCGCTGGGCTCCTGACTGCTCATGTGAAGTACTTGTTGGGACCCAACGTGCCTGGTCACTTCCTGCCATGATGGATTTTCCAATTTGGTGCTATGTCACCATCGAAAAACACATTGGTTTTCCGTTGGCGCCATGGCGCCTCGCTAGTCTTTCAAACTTCCGGCCCGTGGAAACGTGTCGCCCGCCTCCGTGAGCATTTCCCCCAGGTGCTATGTCTCTATGGAGATTTTTTGGCTGGCATGCGATAGCGATATAGCACCTATGGTGCTGAAAAACTTTCCCGACCCACCCTCCATTGTAGCCCGCTCGCCGGACCCACCAGACACGCGTCAATTGGGCACGATGTCACTGATGCTATTTCTCGTGCATCTCTAATTACAAGATCACACCGACCGTTGATCTTGCCAAAATTTGATAGAGAAGATCTTGCGGGCTGCGAAATACATCATAAGGTCCGATCTTGGCATATAAAATAATATTTCCGTGGCTAGCCGTTGGACGAGCTGAGCATTTAAAATTTAAACCTTTGGCGGGTGAGTGAAAGGTAACAGTGACTATATTGAGGAATATGAACAGTCGCTTGACTAATAAGCCTATATCATGAGGGAAGATGGTACTTCCTCATGAGAACATTTTTCCAATGCTCCAACCTAATCTTGGATTTCAAGATGACCAAGAAGATTTAATCTGATCACTTAATATGTTTGTTTGGAGAAATAGGAGGAATGTTGAACATTACAAGAATGCTAGCTAAGTATTGGGAGAGGAAGAATCATGAGCTAAAGCTTTAGAAAGAGTTGTTCAAAGGAGAGACATTTGAAGAGGGAAAAGATAGTTGAGATGTGAAGCTCAAAGAAAAAACTAACCTTGCACCCTAGAACAAAAAAATTTCCTCAAAAGTACCAAAGAACAAGGTCGGCAAGACCCTATTTCTAATAAGCTTACAAAACTTGGTTTTCCCATCCTAGAAATTCCTAAATGGAAAGGTGAAAAGAAAAGTTAGAGTAGACTGCCTTATCTTATTAGGAATTAGAGCACTTCACATACTACCTTCCATGTATTGGCCTTACATGGAATCACTACTCCCCTAGTTGTCAATTTTTCACCATACCTTGCTAGAACAATTATGGTTGCTCATTTAGCTGCAAAAATAGGTCCATTAGCACTGATAGCCTATCACTTGCTCCCAACCAATTTAAGGAAAAATTTTCATAAATTTTTATGTGATGGGAAGATTACCACAGATGAACAAATTAAGGTCTTCTTTGAAGCTACTCACTCTTAGGAGTTGCACATGAGGATGTTGTTGTAAGATTATTTGTGGAAACCTTGATAGAAAGTGTAGTAGACCGGTTCTATCATCTAGATGATGGGTCAATCACTAATTGGGACACAATGAGAATGGCCTTCGAGACAAGATTTTAAAATGTGGAAGATAAACATGTCTTGTTAACACAGTTGACATCTATTAAAAAGTAACCCATCATGAGTATGAGGGATTTTATTGCTACTTTCAATAAGATTACTAGTAGAATTCCAACTACTGACAAGCCCACTACTAGTAATCTAAAAACCTTTTTCATAAATGTGATGCCTTAGACATCAATTATGACTTAAGACTTGAGTACATCTGATAGATTTAGCAGATGCACAAAAGAAGGCAATTGAATTTGAAGATGAATTGATTTCTATAGGAAAATGGAAGTGAGAACTTCAAACTAAAGGAAGTTCCAATAACACCACATCATATGATGAAATGATTCAAAAATTGTCAAATGAGTTGGTAGTAGTAAAAGGAAGATACCTAGATTCAATAATTCTTACTAGAAAAATTATCAAAATCTACCAAGAAGGAATAATTATGGAAAATTCTTGTAGCCCATAGGTTCACAACCTAGGTTAGAAATTGAAGTGGCAACCAAGAAAGGAAATATGTGTGTGTTTCATTTGACAATAGATCATGATAGTGAGAGTTGTCTAGAAACTACTCATATGATGCAGTTGGTATCCACCAATGAGTTGGACACTCCAACTCCTTGTTTTGAGTCAAATTTGTACTCAAGTGGCAACTCTAGAAATTTATTTTTGGAGTATGAGTCAAACTCTAAACCAAAGGGCGAATGCAATGCAACTATCAATGGAGCTTCATACACAATATTAACTCGAGGTCAAAGGCAAAAGAATCAATCCTCTAGTCATGCCCACAAGAATGACCCCAGTCCTTTAGTGAATAATATTCATGTTGATCAAGAAGTATCTGCATCTCAAATAGGTAAAGACAAAATGTCCTTTGATTTTATTCAATTCTATGAAGAATCAAAAATCCAAATTTCCCCCATAGATTATTTGAAGTCTCATCCCTCAGAGTTGAAAAGATTGGTAGATCATTGTAAAGGGAATACTTCAAATTTAAATCATAATGTGACTATGGAAGAAAGAGATGAAACTTTGACATCTAACCCATTTAATCAAGAGGATTCTACATCCTAGCAACCTCTCCTAGGAAAAAACCTGACCCATTCTATACTTCACTATACATCAATGGATGCAAATTGAGCAATTACATAATAAATTTAGGTGTGTCAGACAAGATTATGCCCTATTTTGTAGCTAAAGTCCTAGGTCTCAACTTTACTAAAGTTCATGGAAGATGTTATTCTATGGATACCAAATAGTTTCCCTTGCTAGGATAGATTAAAGATGCTCAAGTAGCCTTAAGCTTCTCATCTAGTAAAGAAACTCTTATTGACTATTCTAGTGGCAGATA
The DNA here is from genome assembly GCA_028749045.1 of Cupressus sempervirens. Classification (NCBI taxonomy): domain Eukaryota; kingdom Viridiplantae; phylum Streptophyta; class Pinopsida; order Cupressales; family Cupressaceae; genus Cupressus; species Cupressus sempervirens. Next base: position 768,303,002 of record CM053786.1, read on the forward strand.
TTCCAACAAGCTATGGGCTTCTCTAAAGAAGTATTTTTTTCCAAGACATGTAAGGAGAAATAAAACTAGACTGGTCACAAGTAGTTATACCCATAGGAAATAAGAAAGTTAAACTAGAACCTAAAGAAAAAGCAACATTCATTATACTAAAGTCATATGATCCTCTATCAAGAGATAGAATTTGGAAATTACATATTATTTACATAAAATATTTTGAATGAGCAAGAAACTAAAGACTTGAAAATAATAGACATTCATAGCAAGAATGAAGAGTCATCATCTATATGGACATTGGAGTTCAATGGAAGTTGTTCCTTGTTAGGATCTAGTGCAGGTGTAGTGTTAATACCCTCTGAAGAAGAACCCTAACATGTGGCTTTCAAATTGGAGTTTGGAAATACAAATAAAATTTTGGAGTATAAAGCCCTACTTCTAGGGATACTAGCTACAAAATAAAAAGGAATAAAGATCCTGAAAGCTCGAGGTGATGCAGAGCTCATTGTAGGAAAACTTAAGGGGAATTACTCTATGAAGAATCACAAGTTGAAGAATTATAGAAACACAATTTGGGATGAAATAGAAGGTCTTGATGCATTTTTTATCGAATCAATATTGAGAGAGATGAATACCAAAGTAGATTCATTAGTAGTTTCTGCTTCCTTGTTACTTCCCCATCTGGAGCTTAAAGACAAGAAATATTAGGTAGAAATTGTATATCAAGCCTCCAGGGTAAAAGCACAAACTTGTGTCACCTTTTATAAAGAAAAGTGATATCAGAATGTGATAGTTCAACATTAATGACAAAAAAAATGTTATTTGTGTTTAAAATATGAAGATGATGTAAACTGATGAAATGTGTAGAATTGTATGAATTTTATGCCTATAATTTTTATTATTATTTTGACTAAGAATTTATTCATTTTATTTTATTTTGAAGTCCCTTTTTTAACTATAAAAAATATAGGATGTAGTTCCCGTCAAACAAGTATGTGAAAATCATCTTTTTTTGTTATGATTTGAAAATATTTTATAGATGACATGTATAGCTAGTGCACAAAAAAAGAAATAATTATTTTTGATGTATATTTTCTTTGTTATAAGTACTCAAGTTCGACCTTGTCAGAATCCAACAGTTTTTTCCTCCTGTCAAAACTTCCCTATCAAATCTATACCTTCTTGAAAAAAATTACATATTCATGAAGAGGATTCTCTCCTCCAATGATAAATTTATTTTTTTAATTTTTTTGATATGATTTACAATTTTTTTTCATTTTTTGAGAGAGCATCTTCTGAAATGTTGAAATATCAACTTATAATATTTTTAGATTATAACATATTATAACTAATCAAAACACTCAAAAATTTATATAATGATGATATTGAATTTGAAATCTATAAAAGGGTATTTTTAGTTTTTTTTTTAAAATTTAGTTTGGATAGAGAAATGAGATTTGACCAAAACAGGTTTTTGTATCACAAACGGTGACATGGATCTATGCTTTTACCCTTCATCCCTAACAATGTAGAGCTTAGAAAGTCTTTAAAGATGATAGAAGTTTGTAGCTATTCCTAGAAAATGAAAAACCTAGTTCTGGACATGAATCCAATGATGATAATCATGAAAACTCTAATGTCGAGGGAAAAGAGAATCCAAATGGTGAAGTTCAATTATGAGGTAATATCATGCCCCCATACTTTGTATCTTTATAAAAAGTTATTTAATAGACATGATGTCTACATAAACCAAAAGATGGCAAAAAAGGAACCTCCTATTGGTGAATATGAAGGAGTGAATATTGGTGATGTTTATAATCCTAAAATGATCAATATTGGTAAGTGTTGTTCACCAGAGGAAAAAGAAGCTACTAGATAGCTTTTTATAGAATATGAGGATGTATTCACCTAGAGCTATGAAGACATCAAAATCTATAGTGATGGGAAAGTGAAACATCAGATTCCCCTAAAACTTGATGAGGTCCCTTTCAGATAGAAGCATAGGAATTATAATCCTAGGGTAGCTAATGCTATATTCTATGAAGTGGATGAAATGTTAAAAGCAAGGATTATCTATCCTATTCAACATTCCACTTGGGTAGCTAATATCATGCTCGTTAGGAATAACAATGGAGAAATAATGATCTATGTCACTTTTTGAAACTTGCACTAGGCATCCCTGAAGGATAATTTTTCCCTCCCCAATATGGATTACTTACTAAAAACAATGGCTAGAACTAAAATGATGCCCATGGTTGACAGGTTCTCAAGTTACAATCAAGTTGAAGTGGAAGAAAATGATTAACATAAAATAGCATTCACCACTACTTGGGGTATGTTTGCATAACATAGAATGTCATTTGGGCTCATTAATGTTGGTACTACATTCCAAAGATGTATGAGTAAAAAATTTACTGATCTAAAGGACTAAATTATCATTATATATCTGGATGACCTCACCGTGTTTTCAAAGAAGAGAAAAAAACATGTAGAAGATTTGAAGAAGGTATTGCAAAGGTGTCAGGAACATGGAATCTCACTTAATCCCAAAAAATCTATGTTCTATGTGACAGAGGGAAAGATCCTTGGTCATATAGTTTCTCAAGAAGGTATTAGAATTGATCTCGAATGAGTCAAAGTCATTCAAAGATTGAACCTACCATAAAATAAAATAGGAGTTAAATCATTCTTCAGGTAGGTGAATTTCCTCAAAATATTTGTAAAATTTTTTATAGAAAACACTAGGTGTATTATGGACATAATAAAAGGAAATTCAAATTTTAAATGGAATGAGGCAAGAAAGAGGGCCTTTATGAATATAAAAACTACTATTGTTAATGCTCTAGTATTATGCCATCCAAATTATAAGTGAGATTTCATCATTTACTATTATCCCTCTAAACACACTTTATCAACAATACTTATGCAAGATAATGATGAAAGGATACAAGACCCAATAGCTTTCATGAGCATACCCCTAAAAAATCATGAGTCAAAATACTCACAAATTGAGAAACATGCTTTTGCAGTAATCAAAGCACTTAGTTTTTTTTTAATTTTATATCTTCATTTGCATTCCATGATCTATGTCCCAAATGTAGTAGTAAAAAGTGTATTAACACAATGGGATGTAGGGTCTAATGCTAGAGGAACATGGATAGCAAAGTCACAAGAGTATGATATAGAAATAAAACCTACCAAGCTAGTAAGGGGTAATGCCTTGTGCAAAATGATTGTAGAAAACCAGATCGCTAAAGAATCAAAAGAATTGGGAGAAAAGAAATTAGTTTTAGCTATAGGTCTACATGATCCTTGGTTTGAGAATATTACTTATCTGCTAACATATGAAGAATTCCTAGAAGGTATGATGGCAAAAAAAAGAAGAGATCTTAGGTTGAAAGTGGACAAATATGGAATCTAGGAAGACAAATTGTTCAAGAAAGCTACAGATGGTACCTTTCTCATGTGTGTAGACAAAAAAAAAGAAGAAAAGTTTTTGAAAACCTTTCATGATGAAGCATGAAGTGGACATTTCAACTCTTCATTCATGGCGTTCAAAATATTAAGACAGTGTTATTACTAGCCTAGAATGTTTAAAGATGCCTACTCTTGGGTATCAAAATGTGACAAATGCAAGATGTTTACCAGGAGACCTCAACTAACCACTATGTCACTAAGTCTTGTCATCATCAAAGGGCCTTTTCAACAATGGGGTCTTGATTTTATTGGTCTGATTAATCCAACCTCCAATGTTGTTCACTAGTATGTTATAATGGTGACTAATTATTTTACCAAGTGGGTGGAGGCCAAAGAAACTAAGAAAACTACTTCCAAAGTAGTATGTGAATTCATTGAGGAAAACATACTAGTTAGGTTTGGTGTCCTCATCAAATTGGTGATGGATAATGCAGCATATTTATCTTCTATAGATATCACCAAGTTTTGTTTTGAGCATGACATTATGGTTAGTCATTCATCTAACTATTTCGCACAAAGAAATGACCAAGCAGAATCTAGTAACAAAAATTTGATGAATATTGTCAAGAAATTGGTGTTCGATAATCAAAAACCTTGGCACAAGAAAATTCATGAGGCAGTGTGGGCAGATAGGGTGACACCTAAGAGGGTGATTGGTATATCTCCTTTTGAATTTGTCTATGGAACTAAGGCTAATCTCCCCTTATTTTTAGGATTGGCTACGAACAAACTTAGGACAATAATTGATGGTGATATCTAGAAAGATGGCTTAGAAAAGATAATTTTGTACTTGAGAAAACTTGAAGAGGAAAGAGAAGAAATCATGGATCACATAACACAACACCAAATGTGAGTGAAGAATCTATTTGATAAGAGAGTGAGACTATAGAAATTCATGGTAGGAGATAGTGTATTACTATGGGATAAGTGAAGAGCACCCAAAGGTATGCATAAGCAGTTTGATACCTTGTCGAAGGGTCCATTTACTATTCATTTGGGCATTCAAGAAAAACTCATTTAAATTGGCATATTCAGATGGAAAAGTGCTCCCATGACATAAAATGGTCAAGATTTGAAGCTCTATGAAATTTTAAAATGAGAATAGGTAACCCTTGTATTGTATTATAGTTACATTTAGTCCCCTTTTGTGTTTTCCAAGTTAGTTTTCCTTTCTTGCTTTTGCTTCCTTGTTTTTCCCTGCTTTAGTTTTCTTGTATAGCCACCTTTTATTTTTGCAAAATTAGAGATTTTGGATTCCTTTCTTGGGTATAGTCTACCCAAGTCCCCAGTTAGAGCTAGTTGTTGCCCCACTTTTCACCCAATAACCATTTTTCAAAAGTGAAGAATTTTGTATCTTGGTTAAGCCTAGATATTTCTGAGTCTAGTTATAAGCTCCCTTAGGTGGAAAGAGTCTTCATTAGATTTTTTATCTTTCCCTTCTCTCACATTTCATAGCCTAGTGGATTTCCTTTATGTTGTGAGTCTTATAGGTAGCTTAGCACCTAATCTGATGGAGATTCTTGCAACATGTAAAAATTATTCACAAAGCTGAGCTTGCTTGTAACTTACCATATTTTCCATGAAAAGAAGAAGCTGGTGGAAAATTGAGCTTTGTCTTCTCCTTGACGAGTTTTCAACCCGTGAAGGCGATTTCTTGCGAAGACCAACAAATGATGTGTGCGGGTCTATGTAAGAAGATAATGAGATACCTTATGGTAAATTATTATTTTCACTATAATATACTACGTTGGGAAACATTCAAGATTCATCACAATGCTCAGAATCATCTCAAGCAGAAAACTCAAAACAGAATCCTCCTTGGCACATTTTCAACCCATGATGTCCATTTTCTGCCAAAAGCAATTGGAAATGAAAAGAAATGAGGAGTGGGTCCCTTTTGACTTTCTCATTTTTTTCAAAATTCTCTACAACCAAAGGAAATATTAACTCAAAAGATAAAGTTAAAAGAAAAGGTTGGGAGGATAAATGGAAATTGTCTTCTACTCAACGAGTTATCAACCCATGAAGACAATTTTCTGTATTTTGAAGAAAATCAACTTGGTAAGAGGACTGGACCCACAAGTTGTACACAAAAAATCTTAAGATGGTAATGGAAAAAATCTAACCATTGTGGGAAAGATATACTAAGCATAATTTAATTTGGCAGATATTTTCTTATAGAGTACTCTCTTCATAACTTTCTGAAACTTAATGGGAAATGGGAAAGTAAGTATGAAAGAATAGAAAGTTACCATTGGGCCAATGGAAAAAATAAAATGACACTAAAATATCCATTAGAGCTCCCACATTTAATGTTTCAATAGATTTATGCTTTAATTTATTTATGTGGTGCAAATCCTTAAGATCAATGGGTGAATTAAGGCTCCTATATAGATGGAAACATAACAGTTATTCAAACTACCACTTTTTGTTGGAATTTTTATTGTATTAAATTGCACAACTTTTTCAAATAGCCTATATTTGCAAATTCAATAACTTTTTCTTCTTCTAGATCCAAAATTTCAACTCATTTCACTCCTAGAAAGAATAGCAACCAGGTTTGCAAGTTTTGATGGGTTGGATGGAATCAAGTCCACATTTTAGAATTTCATAGATACTTCACTCTACTTTTATGATATGCAAGATTTTCAAAAGAGATTTAAATCAAAGCCAATTCATCTCATAACTAAGAAGCTTCGAGTATTTGGGTTAGTGGAAGTAATTGGTTTTCTAGTGGCAGTCCAACCTTTGGAATTGATTTATGAATGCATAAATAACTAGAGTCTTGATACCAGACAAATTGTGTTACTAGATGATATAGTGTTGATATCCATTAATAGGAAAAATATGGTGAATTGCCTCTAAGTTCCAAAGCGGGAAAATTTTTTGGATTTGATAGTGGGAGGAGAAATTTCTAAGTTCTCCACTAAGAAGATGGTATGGAGGAAGGAGATTATGCAGTTCTGGTTTCAAAAGTCATGGAGCACCAAGAGTAAGGTCCCTAAGACCCTTTTTGGTACCAATCTCAAATGCGAGGTTGTAGACATTTTTGTTCTACTGCACTGACTGAAAGGTGAGGTAAAAGCTTTAAATTTTGTTGAATAATATTTCTTTTTAGTACAAGTTATCTATTTAGATACTCAATATATTGATTAGGCTCATGAGGTAAGTGAAAATATTTTCGATGCACTCAGCAGCGCAAAGTTCTACAACACCTTCTATATGTCTTCTTCTTGATTTACATGCTAGCTTCTCTATAGTTATGGTTAGACCTCCCAAGGATAGAGAATTTTCCTAATGATGTGAAGTGTTATGAGTTCTAGCCATGTTTGCAATTGAAAAATAGTTATGCAGAGTATGTCAAAGTTAATGATGCATTCACTATGAGAATTTTTAGGGAGCTTTAAGGATGCCCATAGAGGAGACTCAGCCTGAAGACAATGGTAGCTAGTAGCTAGTTTAGAGGTTATTTTATCTAGTTATCATCTTTCTCATATTTCTACCTTATAACTTTTGATGGATTCCCCTTGAAGCTGCCCATACATCCAAGCAACATGATTGTGTTGATCGATATCATGAGGCAAGCAATCCAAGTGAACATGTTGAGCAAGAGCTTGAGGAAGAAGGGATATGAGTTCCCTATGAAAGTAGGAGCTTTAAGTTGTGAGTCCAGATCTGATGCAAAAATTATGTTTAAAATGTTCAAGATGAGGTAGAAATTGGAGATGTATGAGGTCTTAAGACCTATGTTTGATCCAAATAGATATGCTAGGGAGGTGTTGCAGATCAGGAGTGTGATCAAACACATTACCACTGTTGAAGATTAATGGGTAGATTATAAAGATGAATTTGAAAGTCAAGATCCTACCTCCACTAGGCTCATAATGGAGCAAATAAAAACATATAATATCAATCTTAATGTTGAAGGATTAGAGGATGATGGGAAACGTATGTATAGTAATACATATTTGACTAAGTTAAGAGGCACTCCTATTAGTTTATAGCCTTATGAGGATAATGAGGAAGACCTAGATATCATGATGGCCTGAATCATCAAAAGAATTGGAATGTGGGTCAAATGGACTACCATGAGGAGGAGTAGAAGTATAAACACATCAGCTCAAGCTTCTCCAGTAGCTAGAGCTTCTTCCTCCACTCAAGGTGGCACAATAGGTGTAACCTTGGCCATCACTTAAGTACTAGCTCAACCATCAGAGGGAGGTTATCAACCTCTAAACAAGAAACATCCTTATGTCAAAGACTTGTCAGGATGGCTCCCTCTTGCTTATTGGAACCCAAACCAATGCTGAGAATATTAAGATAGAGGAGCCAAGAGATAGTGCTACTACCCCAATTACTTCTCCTCATGTCACCCCATTTTTCTCCCCTCATGTTACACTAGTTCCCTCCCCTCATCATAGCCCATTTCCACAAGTAATTGCTAAACTTTTGAAACCAAGTAGCCCCCCAGTCTAGATAGTGGATTTGAGAGATGGAAGGAGTAGTAGCAATGAATTTGTTGAATTTGATGAGGTAGCTAAGAAAAACTCAGAGGCGAGAAAAGGATAGAGCTCTTTGAAGCTCATTTCTTAGGCACTGAAGAACCCCATCTCCTCAACTACAATTGCAATCACTCTAGTCAAGAAGAATAAGTTTAGCATAGATTCACTTGGTATGTCCCCCAAGATGATAGGAATAGATTCTTGGTTGGAGGAAACTTTGGAGAAGAGGAGAAAGAGGAAGGGTGAAGGTGTCCCAAATAAGGATACCTTATCTCTTGTAGTACACTTTGGGTCTTCTTTAAGTAAAGTCATGAAGCCAAAGACCTTGTCTCTCCTTGGACAAGACCTTGAAATTGGGCACCTAACAATAGAGATTGTGAAGCCCACCAAGGATGGACAAATAGAAGATATGTCCACAGATGATTTCACTCTGCACTTGGTGGATCTTGGAGAGGCTAGAATAAAACCAAGGTTTGCTTGTGGAAGTCAACCAATGAAGTAATTGAAGGACAACTTGAGAGCCTCAAATTGTCAAAGGTTAGGATGAAGGAGGAGATAGAAGAGCTGAACAAATTTATTAGATAGTTGGTCACTCCATTGGAAAATATCTCTAAAATGTCAGTAACAAGTAATCCTACTGCTGTCAAAGTTCAAGCCCTTATCTCTCAACTTCAAGAAGATAGAAACTTTGGCCAAATCGGTAAGGACTAGATTGGGAAGCTCAAATTGGCAATGTCATCTTAAGATTAGAGGCAGATAAGGATAACATCGTGAAAAATAGAAATACTTTGGCTGGAGAAAGAGTGAAGAGTGATGATTGTATCTCTCTTCCAAAGATGATTATTCAAATGAAGGCAAAGGAGGTTGTCAAAGAAAATATCTTTCCCAAGGGAGATGAACCTTATTTTGAATGGCTTCAGAGCATGCAGTTCAAATCAAAAATGATCTTGTTAGCAGAGATATAATTTATGGAGACAAAGGATAAAGTAAAGAAGAACCAAGATAAATATTTTGAGCTCATGAGGGGATTGCATATAGATTCACAAAATAGTGGCCAAGGGAAATGACTCATTGGAATAACCATCATGTAGGAGAATTTCTCCTAATTCATAGATAGTCTAACAAATATATCCTCTAGTAATTAAAATAAAGTTAAAAAACTCTAGAAACTTAGCAGAAGCACACATGTGGCATGAAGGAACTAGAAGATCAATTGAATGTTGTGAAGGATTTTCCCAGGGAGCATTCTAAGTGGATCTTGCAACACACCAAAATACATGTGCCTAGGCATGAAGAGCTAATCCCAATCATTGTTGTTGTTAAGGCCTATAGGGAAAAAGTAGGAAAGGCAAAGAAGGCAAAGTGATTCATATTCTACCTTTTTCATTTTATGATGTAATCATTGTAATATGAAAAAATAGTTTCTTTCCATTTATCATTCTTTTGAGGAGATGAACTGATTAAAATTCTATTGTAACAGTCATCTTAGAATCATATATGTATGAAATTGAAAGATTAATAAAAGGTCGGCTAATTTTTGGTGTGAAGTACTTGATGTTACAAAATTAATTGAATCGTATTTTGAATTAATTATTTTCTATTCCATTTCTATTAGTTGTTAATTAAATGTTTTCTCTTTTATCTAAATTGAAGCAAGGATCAAGTAGAGTTTCATTCCCCTATTTTCAAAATAGTGAATGGATGTGATAAGTAGTGCCATTGCATATTCAAAGAGAAATTTCCTAGATGTTTTTCCCTTCAATTAATATTTCTTTCTCTGTAACTTAGATTCTAGCTAAATCATTTTAGTATTAGTTGTTACACCTATTTGATTCATTGAGCTTTGTGAGTTCATAAGATGTGTGGGTCTATGAACTTAATCAATTTTTTAGAAATCACTTTTGACCTGAGTTAGATCCTATTTAGGCCTAGTTTGGTTTTACCTCTCCTATTCTTATGTCAAGAAAACACCCCATATAAGTTTTAGGAACAAAACATAATTCATTGCAAATACACAATAGGGAGTTGTACCTATTAGTTCAGAGAAAAGTTAGCCTTTTCAGAAGCAACTTTTCAACTATTTGTAATTAGATATCATTCATAGTTTGGGTATTTGAGAGTTAGAATTAGAAACAACAATTTTTTTACCAAAAAAAGTTTTGTAGTTGTATCAAGGTCTTCATTACAAACCTTTTCCACTATATCTATTAGCTATTCTATCAATGGCTTGGTCTCTTCAGGATTTGGCAAGCTAAATGCATCTAGAAAGATGTCCTTTATATCTTGGAGTTCTTTCTTTTGCTTGTGTTCTCTCCTAAACATTTCATTTTATTTTTTTCTTTTCAAAGGCTTGTTGTAAAATTCCTATTTTCTCCAATGTCATAGTGTCATATTCAAATTTTGGAATTTAAATTTCTTCATTAAGGCCTATGCCTCCATAGTGAATTACCTTATGAGCCTTTGATGAGTTAGGGCTTGGCACTAAGATTTGTAATGGAATGGATCTGTGCTCAACTTTTTAAGAGCCTATGTAGAAGGAGTTCCAAATGCTAGTAGGGCTATGAGTGCTTGGATGGCTTCCTATTCCTTCACCTTAGGTGTTAGCTCATGCTCTTTAGGCTTTCCCTAATCTATGATTATGACTTGACTTTTACCTTGTTCCTATGCTTTAGGTAAAGATGAATCTATCTGTCTTGTTTTTCGCTATCTTGTAATATCTTTCTCTTTTTCTTCCTTCTTGTACATTAATAACTAAAGGGATGATAGAAGGTGGTTCTTGTGGATTCACCTTTTCCCTTGTGACCTTATTTATTTCCTTTTTCAATTCTTCTACACTAACGAAAACTGGATTTTCATAGAGTGTTACTTGGAGTGTAGATTGGTTTAGAATCTTCTTCAAGTCTTCTCTAGTAAGTATATTTATGTTCTAATTTGATGCATCAAAAAAATCCTTTATAGTTATATTCTCAGTTATCATACTAGTGTCATGAGGAGGACTGACAATTGGAAATTGTGTGTCACACATACTCTATTCATCTTGTTGTTGCTTAGTTTTTGCCTTGTCACTATCTTTCTTTTTCGTCTATCCTCCAACTATATTATATTTATCATCATCTTGTTTGTCATCATCATTATCATCATCTTCTTTACCTTCTAAAGGGTCAACTTCTCCTTGTTTCATAGTGGTCAACCCATAGATAAGTTTCCATATTTGGGTTGATTTCTTGAGCACATCTTCAATGTTATTTTGAAGAATGTTGAAGGCTCTATATTTAGGTGTGAACCTAACTACACATCTCTTGATAGCCTTAGAAATTTGTGCCTTTGTCAATTCTTCCATTACTTGGGCTAATGTGGTTTCCCTAATCTATTTCTCCAAATTCAGACAATAATCCCATTTTTTCTCAACAATATCATATAAACCTTTTGGTATTGAGTTGGAAAATTCTAGTGGAGTGTTCTTAAACTTTGACATCATGGCATATAATGCCTCTTACACTCAATTTTTCTCTTCTTTTCCAAGTTTTCCAAAATCAATATGTTTCAAACTTGATAAATTTGCATTACTTTTGACATTTTCACATAAGTTTTCAAGATTAGATAAAGGATTATGACTTACTACTTTAAATTGGTTATTTTCATCTATTTTTTCCTCTCTTCATTAAAATATGGCTGTGCAACATACTTTCTTCTTTTTTTCTCTTGCACTTAGCCTTCTTGGTTTGTTATCTTACTCTTTTCCTTGGCCTTCTAAGTTGTAGAATATGTGCTAGCTCTAGTGGTAGGAACAGTGGGCTAGGCTAGGCTATGTTTCACAATCTTCTCTACCTTTACCATTGGTTGTGCCTTAGCCTTCCTCTTCTTTGGCTCAGTAGGAGTAGGTACTTCCTTAGCTTCTTCTCCCTTGGCACCTTCAAGTTTTTCCTCTACCTTGTCTTCTCCCATGCCTTGGGTCAATGCAAGAGGTGCTTGAGTATGTGTTTCTTTTTCCTCTTAATCCTCTTCTTCTTCTTTCTCTTCTTCTTCCTCCTCTACTCCTCCAAATTTAGCTTTTAGTTTCTTCACTCTCTTATCTTTCTTCTTTATGGAAGATGTAGTTTTCATCTCCATGGTAATATTTTATTTTACCATCTCATAGTTTCCAAATATCTTTGCATTTTTATCTATTTCCTCTACTAGGAGTGCAATGATGGCTAATGAGGCTTCATCATTATTAATTTCATACCCAAGTGGTCTTAACCATCTTACACTTGGTGTGGTAGCTTGCACTAAAGTGTAATTAGCATCAACTAGAAAAAATATGTCATTATAATGTTGTTCAACCAATGAAACTTGTATCCTCATTCTTTCCTTCATTGATTTCTTAAAATCTTCAAAGTAACTTGTCATTAGGGTTTCAAAATTTTCTCCCATCTACTCAATGTATTGATTTATGTTAACCACAACAGACCTATTTGTCTTCCATCCTACATTACCAAAAGAAGGAAATGTATTTTTTACATAAAAGAATATGCAAACTAGTATTGAACCAAACTTGCATTGTGCACTCTTGGTTTTTCTGATAGCTCCAAGATTCTCCATTAGTTGAACTGTAATTGTAGCTCTACTAGAGCATATCTATGATCTTTCCATACAATCTTGTAGCCAATATCCATAGCTATACAAGATACAAAATTCAATCTACTAGATTAATAGAATTTATGTGAGATTACCCTTACAAAAAAGTTCAATAATGGATAAGCAATAGTATCTATTGTCATGCCTCTCTTATTCCATTTTGATCAAATATTCTTTACAATTACTTCCTTGGAGTCAATTTTGTGTGTCTTTGGCCGATCTAGGGTTGGGTAGCTAGTAACCCCATGAATTATTCTCTTGGTGATCTTGATAGGTCCTCCCTCTAGCCATAAAGAACCATTGTGAATACATCCTAGAACAATTCATATCCACTCAATTTTAGACACATTAGGGAAATCTAGAGCTCATGTCAAACCCTTTTTCTCAAAAAATTTATATTACTCTTTCAGAATACCATTCTCACATAATCTATTATATTCATCTCTTATCTCCATGTCTCCTATACCTCCTATCTTGCAATTGTAACACTTCCTTACATCTTGCACCATAATTATGTTTGGCAAGATCATTGACAATGCACTAGAGGGATCTTGTTTATAGGAAATGTTAGGAATGGCTTTAAATATGGGTTGCTTAACTTCATTACTGACAAGATGAACATTCAAAACTTCCTTTACTTCAACATTTTTTGAACTAGATGCCATTTTGTCAAACTAGGCTTTATGCAAAATTAAATTGCATAGCTCAGCTTGTCATAAATAACTTGTAAAATCTGATAAAATGGCATCAGATCATTGCTAAAATCTCTACAAATACCTTGAATAGGTTCCTAAATTGCCTTCTACTCTACTTTCTCTTGCTTAAATTTGAAATGATGAATAATGAGAAAAAATTGATCATATACCCTTCAAAACGTTTGCATTTAATGTGAAGTCCTTACATAGCTCTAAGCTTAGCATGAACCAACTTTAGAATCACTTAGCATCCATTGATATTTCCATCACTCAGTAGCTACTATGATTTTGGCATCAACTAGCTATATTGCTAGCTTGAGATCAAATAGCATTCCACTTGACATGCATAGGAAACATTTCATGCTCAGAAACAACATAAAAAACTTAAAGATTTAACTTGAATTTTCAATAACATCTTGCATCTTTATTTATCTTAATGTGGTCTTTTTAGTATTGTCTCCTTTTCGAACTGATGTATGATATACTTTAATATCAATCCCACATACCTCTTGATTTCCTATTTTGATGAGGTGTGATCACCTAACCCATTAGGTGAAGTGATCCTTTCTCTACTTGATGTGCTACAATCATCTTTCTTTTTTCATATCTTCTTCATCTAATCTCTTATGTGTTCAACATCTTCCTTGCCTTTGACTTTATCAAAAATTGGTGCTTTTGATCTAGTTTGACAATGCTTACTAATATGACTAGTTTTTAAATAACTAAAACATGTGGTTTGACTCAACTACCTTTTGTAGTTAACACTGAATTGTGTTTTAATGTGATTCTCTTGAACATGTCCATATTCTTGACAATAATGACAACTATATGTTGTATTATAATCCCAATTATAAAATTTCCCATAGCTTCTTACCTTTTCTGGCTTGTTTGATGACCACATGGATTTGGATCTACATTCAAAAGCTCTATGTCCATACTTCTGATAGTTGTAGCAATACCCTTCAAATCTTTGTTTATGCATGGTCCTAGTTCTACATTCATGTGCCTGATGGCCTTGCTTGTTACACTTATGACAATGAGTCATGTTCTTAGGCTTGACATTCTAATTTTTATTCTTACTCATGCATATATTAGTTTTATGTCCTTTATTACCACAATTATGACAAGTAGGTTTGGATTTCTTACCTTTGATGTTCCTTTCTTCAAAAAATTTAGATGATTCTCCTTCTTTAGTTCTTGTGTAACCCAATCTTGATGTATCATTATTGGTTCTAAGGGACCTCAATAATTTCTCTAAGTATTTTATGGCTTCATTTTGCTTGTTGTGACTTTCAGCAAATTTGTTTCTTCTTTTTAGGTCACTCTGCAGTTGTTCATTCTACAACTTTAATGTAGTTATCTCAATGTCCTTGATATTCAATTCATAATTGACATAAATCATTTGACTTAGAGTATCCAATTGCATGTTGGAAATCTTGGTTAGTTTTATTAACTTCTCTTCTAGTCTATTGGCCAAAACTCTTTTGTCTTCTTCAATCATGGCTTTGTCTTACATGATTTTCTTCTTCTGTTTAATCATTTCACATACTAGTATGCCTTGTGATTCTTGTTCTAATTTGTGATTTCTAATTTTCTTAGCTTGGACAATGTTCTTTCCAATTAGATCTGAAACTACTACATCAAATTTATTTGAGTCTCCATCTACAAATAGCTTAGTAGTCTCTATCTCTTTGTATTGTGTGTCATTCTCCATAATAGAAATTTCTTTCCTTCTCATCAAGGATTTCTTTAGTTCCTCCCTTGCCTCATTTAGTTGATGTAGTATGATATGTATTTCAATCTCCTAGTTTTCAATAGTATTTCCCAACTTTCAGACTTCCATTTCAAAGTCTTTCCTCAAAGCTGCAAAGCTTCCCTTTTAGAGAACAAGGCTCTGATACCAATTGCTGGAATTAGAAGAGAAAAGAGTAAATTTTGGGAGAGGGGGTGAATCAGTAGTTTAAACTTGGACCCATAAAACTTTCACCATTCATTCATCATATGCATTCAATATGTAAACTGAAATAACATGTAAAGCATATGCATCTAAATCATATAAACATATAAGCAATCAAACAAATAACACCAGATATGATTACCCAGAAACCCTCCAAGAGAGAAGGTAAAATGGGAGTAGGGATGACACTCACAAATATTTATTACTATAGTTGTAAAGTGTATCCATTAAGGTTACAATGTTTTGATCATGAATCATGGTCTACCCTGTGAAAGGTCTAGCCTACTAAAGGCTTATAGAGACTATTAGGTCTCACCTTGTTATAGGATTTAAACACACTATTAGAAGTGTGCCTTATTAGAGGACTTCAACTTACAACTAAGTAAGCACCCTATTAAAGGATTTCATATAGCTTATTAGGACTAATCTGCTTAAGAGATTTGACTAAAATCACCTATTAAAATGTCACAGCATAAATCCTTTGATTAGCACTTGCTTGCTTGATGACAGATCACCTCTATACAATGTCTAATTGATCAGTATCAATCAAATGTCTCAATGTTGTAACCTTATCTCTATCCTCTATTCTTCTCTAACTAATTTTGCAATTCAATCTTTCTTCTAAGTCACCTTGAATTTTTTGCAAACTATCTTGTTCGCTCCTTCAATTTGATTACTCACCCATAAAGAGTTTAGGGCTTTGTCCTCCTTAAGAAGACTTAGGTGGCTTAGAGTTAGGTATGAATCTATGACTAGGATTCATCCATATTGCTACTTAAACCTTCCCTTGTTTTGATTGGCTACATGTAATTTCATTGGGAATCCAAATATAGATTCGTCCTTATCTTGAAAAGATTGTAATCTATCCTTAAGTTGGCTTTAAAATGGTTTACATAGTTGTTTGTGCCATTACAAAAAAAAAATCTCAAAACTATGTTAATTGGCATATCAAGTCACTAACGCTCAACATGCACTATATTTCAGCTCTAACTTGGCACCTACACTACTCAGCATCCACTATTTACTTAGCTCCCAAATCACTTGGCATGCTTTATCTGCTTGACACCTAAGTGACTCAGCACATGAGTGACTCGACACTCATTGTAACTTGGCATGATCTAATATTTACATGTTGCGCTCGACATGTATTACTAGTTAGACATGAATTGAGTAAATTGCTTAAGTGTGTTGACACTCACTTGCCAAAACCAATCTAAGATCAACATGCATCTTATCTTCTTCTCCACTTCCTCATTTGTCAATCCACATCTTTGTTGGAAATCTAATTGAAAAGATCATTGTGAGAAGAAGATTGAAGATCAAAGAGGGAGATTATTGTTAACAGAATATTTTCAATCATTGTTTTCTCATTGATGTCAAAACTACTATTTGTAGGAATGACATTTTCTTATAAGATCCAAGTACTATCACTTAGTTGACTAATGAAGAGGATTTGATCAATAAGATGTAACAAGAGTACCTAAGAGAAAGGGTTGAGTTATGATGTTGTAATGAAGTGCAAGGATTAGTTAAGACAATAGTTACATGATGTATTGATAACATAATCAAAGATATAGAGGTTGGTCACACTTAGAAACATTGAAGGAATAAGTTGTAACTAGGTTGATTGCAAAGCTTAAACTAAGTTCATTAGTAGGTGTCAACCAAGTTAGTTGAAGCTAAGAAATTTTTTAGTTTGAGCCAAGTAATAGGAAATTCTAGTGTGTGTCAAGCAAAGTTCAGGTGCTGAGCATCAGGAAAAACATATTTGATGCCGAGTAACATAGTATGTACCGACCACCAGTGTTTCAATAATACCAAGTTGCTGAATTATTTTAAATAATGAAGATTCACTAAATTTGAGCTGACTTTGTAGTTATCTTGAATTTTGTGAACTAGTTGGAAGAGAAGGATGATGAGTTGGTGGCACAAAATTCTATGTAAAACATTTTTGGGTGAATTTAAAAGGATTATTCAAGAAGTTTCTAGAGGAAACAAAATATGGATTAGATACAATGAATCCTACCTAATCCATACGAATTGAAATTGAAGAATGGAAGAATTGAGTGAGAAAGGAACTCCAAGATTTCTATTTAAGAAGTCATAGATCAAGAAGTAGATGTTGTTGATGCTACTACTGCCAAAGAGCCAAATTGCAAAGTGGATATAAGAGCGTCTAGAAGAAGGCATCTATGAGAAGGAAGAACAAGAGACTCTACTTCTATAAATGGTCAAAAAGAGATGATTGCACTAGTACATTGAGCATGGAGACTCAAGTAGACTAGTTGCAGTGATTGAAGGCCAGGCAATGAGAAGAGCTAAAGAGTGATCTAAGATTTGCAAGTTCAATTGTATGTTGTAATCAAGTCAAAATCCTTAATTGTTACTCTCTAGCAATTGTATTAGTTAGGATAGAAGGAAAATCCTATGGATTTAGGTTGACCTAATAGCCATTTGTAAATCCTTTAATAGGGAGGCATGCTAAGTGAATGTTCTAAAGTCCTATAACCAAGCCCACTTCTAATAGGCTAGTTAAATCCTCTAACGAGGTCACATTTAATAGTGTGGTGTAAGCCTTTAACAAGGCAGACCTTTCACAGGGCATCACTTTAAAAGAGTGAGAATTGAGTAGCACATTACTGGTGGTTTTTCCCAAATTGGGTTTCCACATAAATCCTTGTGTTATGTGTTGATCTTTTATGTGTTATGCTTGCATGTTGATTTATAGTAACTTGTTGAATAGGAATGTCAAAGCTTGGATGAATGAATTGTTGAATGAGCTCACTATAGTTAGTAGAAAAAAAATTGAATTGGACATGTTGGACCTTGAATAACTAATTCACCCAAACCCCCCCCCCCCCCCCCCCCCACCCCTCTCATGTATTCTAAAGAATTTCTAACAATTGGTATTAGAGCCATCTACTAATTTAGTTTCAAGGTACTAGAAGCAAGAAGATCCAGATGTCCAAGAGAAAAGTTCCCGAGCTCGACAAAGACAACTTTGCAACATGGAAATCTAATGAAATTTCACCTTGGATCAATAGGTGACTATGCACAGACCTCAATTGGAGTAGAACATGTAAATCTAGTAGGACCTCTTACTGTAGATGATTCAAGAAAAAGGAAGGAGCACAATCAAGAAATGTTGGAAATTGCCTCTACAATCAGTTACATAGAATATGATGACATCAAAGATTGTGATACTACATTCAAAATGTAGAAAGCCTTGTCAGATATCTACAGAGGAGATTAAAATGTTTAGAGAGCAAAAAGAGAAAGCCTCAGAGGAAAGTTTGATGTCATGAAAATGGAGGAAGGTGAAGATACTGCTCAATATGTTGCAAGAACAAAAGAAGTGGTAAGTGTAATAACAAGTCTAGGTGGTCAGTTGGAAGGAGAAACTATCATCAACAAATAATTAAGAACTCTACTCTTTATCTATGCAATTAGAGTTTCAGCCATCCAAGAGCTAAGAGGTGTACAAGGAAACACACTAAACTTTGAAGGAATAGTGGGAAGACTTACTTCATTTGAACTATCCAATTTTGATAACTATAGACTTGAGAACCTTGAATCTAATTTCAAGGCCAAGATGATAGTAAAAGACACTGAGGAGGACACATCAAGAAAAAGAGAAGAAAAGGAAAACATGCATCTAGTGATAGTAGCATAGATGAGGAAGATGTGGAATAGTTAGAAGCATTATTGGCAAGGAGATTCCATAGAGGCAAAGATAAATTTAAAGGTAAGCTCCCTATCATATGTTTCAATTGCAATGAATTAGGTCATATTGTTACAAAATTCACACAAAAGAAGAACTACAAAGAAGGAAACAAGTACAAGAACAAAAGAGAAGATGATAGCAAAGACTACAAAGAAAAAGACAAAAGATGCTACATTGTTGAAGATGATTCTGATGAGAATGATGATGTAGTCTATATAGCCATAAAGAATGAATTAGATAAAGAAGAAGATGAAGCAACAACATTGGTTTCCTGTATGAACAAGAATAACAAGTGGATCATAGACAATGGATGCTCACATGACATGATAGGAGATAAAAGTAAGTTCATTACCTTTACTCAATATGATAGAAGTAGTGTTAGATTTGGTAATGATGCTCTATGTCAAATTAAAGGAAAAGGCTCAATTAAAATCATAGAGAAAACTTCATGTGATAATGCATATTATGTTGAAGGATTGAACTACAACTTGTTGAGTGTGCCACAATTAGGCAATGTAGGTTGCAAAGTAGAGTTTGGAAACAAAATTGCCAAGATCTATGACACTGATGGAAATCTGATAGGAAAAGGTGAACAAAATAGGAGTAATCTATTTTACCTAGATATGGAAGATGCAACCTATCTTGTTGTTAGACTTGATTATGTGTAGTTATGGCATAAAAGGCTGTGTCATATTAATTTTGATAATCTGATTAACATCAGCAAAAAGAAGAAAGTTAGAGGGTTGCCCAAATTAAAGAAACCTAAAAACACAATGTGCAAACAATGTCAACTAGGGAAGATGACTAAGTCTACCTTCAAAATCAAAACATACACGTCCAAAGAAGTACTAGAGCTAGTCCATACAGACTTATGTGGTCCAATAGAAGTGCAAAGCTACCTAGTAGATAGATACATAATGCTATTTGTAGATGACTATTCTAGGATGATGACTGTTATGTTCCTAAAGAAAAAATTTGATGCATTTCAAATGTTCAAGTGGTAGTTGGCCAGAGTTAAGAAGGAAATATGAAAGAATCTTAAATGCCTTAGATTACATAGAGGAGGTGAGTTTACATCAAAGGAGTTTGAAATATTCTACAATGACAAAGGCATCAAAAGGAAAACATCATCACCAAGAACTCCACCATAGAATGGTATTGCTGAAAGAAGGAATAGATTAGTGATTGACTATGCTAGAACCTTGATGATGGAGAAAAATATTGTTCTAAAGTACTAGAGAGAAGTTGTAAGTACTATTGTCTACACTCTAAATAGAGTCCAAGTCAAGAAAGGTACAAATGCAACACCTTTTGAATTATGGTATGGTCATTCACCTAATGTAAAAAATTTCAAAGTATTTGGTTATAAATGTTATATTCTTAAAGAGACTAGAAATGGAACTAAAGTATGATGAAAAGAGTGATGAAGTCATATTCCTTGGATACTTCACCAGAAACAATGCATATAAGTGTTTGAATACTAATACTGACAAGATTGTGGAGAGTGCAAATGTAAATTTTGATTAGCATGTAGAAGTTCAAGTTGATGAGTCCAAGAAATTAGAGGATTATAGATCCTTTCTATACTTCTATGAAGGAATGACTGTTGAAGACAATGATGCAAATCATGTTGGGAATCAACAACAAATTTCAATATCAACTAAGTCACAGCAAGTGAATACTGAGCTGCATTCAGAAGTTGAGTTGTAGAATGTAGAAAATGTACATTCTAACTTTGAAATCAGTATACATGAGAGACATGATAAAGTACTAGATGAAGTAGATCAAAATGAATCTAAAATGAAAGGATCAAACATGGAAATAAGGACAAAACCAAGGTTAGCCAAATATGTAAGAATACATCACCCTATAGATCAAATCATTAGTGACAAGGATGCAAGACCAATGAAAAGGAATAGACTTAGAAATTAATCATGTATGCTGAGCAAGGTTGAACCCAAAACAATGAAAGATGCACTACAAGATGTTGAATAGTATAAAGCTATCGAAGAGGAGATAGATTGAATTGAGAAGAAAAAAACCTAGACCCTATTTCCCAGACCAACTGATAAGAATGTAATTGGTACCAAATGGGTGTTTAGAAACAAACTTGATGAGAATGGTGAGATAACAAAAAAAAAATCCAGATTAGTTTGCAAGGGCTATGCACAAGAAGGACTAGATTATGGGGAAACATTTGCCCCTATTGCAAGAATGGAAGGAGTAAGAACACTACTTGCATATGCTACTTACAAAGGTTTCAAATTCTACTAGATTGATTTCAAGTATATTTTTCTAAATGGTATACTAGAAGATGAAGTCCACATTGAATAGCTTAAGGGATTTGTCAATGAAAAGAACAAAGACATAGTCTGTAAACTGCATAAAGCACTTTATTGATTAAAGCAAGCACCTAAAGCATGGTATGAGAGACTGCACAAATATTTTGTGAAGATAGGATTTGAGAGAACATATGACAACAACAACTTATATATCAAAGCTAAAAACAAGTAAAGACATTTTGATATCAAAAATCTTTTTTGATGATATATATTTAGAGGAAAGGATTTATATGCAAAGATATTGCTGATCAAATGAAGCATGAGTCTGAGATGTCAATGTTTGGAGAAATCAAATTCTTTGTTGGTTTGCAAGTATATCAATTGAAGAATGGCATATTTGTGACCCAATCCAAATACATCAAGGAGATTCTCAAGTCATTTGAATTAGAAGATTCAAACTCAATCAACACACCAATGGCAACTGAACATAAGCTATCCAAAAATGATGAGTCTACTGAAGTAAATTAGACATTGTATATATCAATGATTGGAAAGTTGCAATATGTTGTACATAGTATGCTAGACATTGAATTAGCTATTGGAATAGTGACAAGATTTTTTGCAAATCTAAAAGAAAATCACTTAATAGTAGTAAAGAGAATACTGAGGTATCTAAAAGGAACTGATGATTTTGGTATGTACTACAAGAAAAGTGAAAAGTTTGAGCTAAAAGCTTACATTGATGCAAACTAGGGAGACAATAATGATGATAGAAAAAGCACCAGTGGAGGAGAACTTTTCATAGAAAAAATATTGATTACATGGACCAGCAAAAAGCAAAGTTGTACCTCACAATCCACTGTTGAAGCTGAATATGTTGCAGCTACTATAAATTGCACCAATATTGTATGGATCAACCATTTGTTGCAAGGTATGAAGGAAGAATTAAGTGAGCCTATGATACTTTATTGTGATAATACAAGTGCTATCAACATATCAAAGAACCCTATGATGCATGCTAAAACCAAGCATATTGCAATCAAGTATCACTATGTAAGAGAATTGGTGGAAGACAAATAAGTGAAGACGAAATATGTTAGCTGAAAGGAAAAAATTGCTGACATCTTCACAAAAGAACTACACCCAAGGATGCTTCTAAGTATCTTAGAAGTAAGCTAGGGGTGATACCCCTAGCCAAGGCTACTTAAGCAAAAGCAAGATTGCCTTGCATCAAATGAGCTAATTATTGAAGATTTTACACATTGATGCACAGGATGTTTACTTTAGGATTCATGATTGAAGTAATCAAAGTATAAAAAGTTCCAAATTAGTCATAAGTAAGGTGATAGAGGGAGAAATTGAATGAATCTGCACAAGCTATACTTGCATATTTAGATGCTAATATGTCTTTGGCATTGTTGTCAAAGAGGGAAAAGTTGTGAGAAATTGATCAACTACATTTCAACAAAAATATGACAGAGAAATATCAAGAAAATGTAGAAACTACTATTGTCACTTAGGTTTGCACCCTGGTCTAAGGCCTATATGCGAGGACAACCTAGTGAAACATGGAAACAACCTCCAAGTTGTGGGACTTGAATTGGAAGGTTGAGTCTCTGGAGAAGGCCGGCTTCCTCTTACTATCAGAGCACACCTAACTACTCTTGGAAGGAAAAGGGGAAGAAGGAGATGTAGACAACAACTCTACCCTACCTAAACTATGGAGGTGATGCACCAAAATAGAGTGTTCAGACTCATTTCTACCCATATATGCACTACAAAATCAAAATAACATTCAAGAGACATTCACATTCAGACTTACGTCAATCAATAACCACATACAGATCAGGAAACCAAACTGAATAACATAAGGAAAGGGAGGATTTCACTTATATATTATCCAATAGGTCAAGAAACATATAAAGTATGCAAGCCATAGATTTCAACAATACACCAATGAGAGGCAAGATGGATGTGCATGCACATTGATGGCTGAAGGAGATGATATAGAAGGTTATATAGCTCAGAGACAAAGGGAATTTTACACTGTAGATCTGCAAGTAGTAGCAGAGAAATCAGAAAGAGTCGACCCTTGAAAAAAGATCCCAAAATTGCCTTTATAGTTTAGGCATAACTAAGGATTTTTGCATTACATTTACTTCTCAACTACTGGTAATAACTTCTCACCTTGAAAATCCAATCAAAGATCTGGTGGTCTTGAGTACCAAAATCTGATATTCCTCTGAGAAAGAACCTGGAGAGGATAGAAATGGCGCCATAGCTGCACTCTGACCAGGTAGATGGATCGACTAAGTTGGTGGAGTGTCTTTTTATGTTTTGCATTCACTCCTGAGTTGGTGGCATTGATCAAAGGATCAGAATCTCATGGCAAAACCTGATTCATTGTTTCTAGTTCATGAATTCACGAGGTCAAAGCAAGTCAAATAATTCTTTATGTACTAACTAGGCCACGTAGGCCAATCGTCTCTCTTTATTTTGCCACTTCCTCAAGGTCCCTTGCATTGACCATTCCTTACGTTGGACTAACAACACCACCCAAGAACCGTTATCTTTAACTACAATGGTTACACTAACTACCAGCCGCTGACCATCAATCTTGACTGGACCAGTGAGACACGTGTCATCAGGGTGCCATCTCACTATCATAAATATCGTGCAGCTTCTTCATAGCGATATAGCGCCATCCATTGATCTCTGCAGATCTGACGATCATGAAGACTCGTCATGTATCGTACTTGCCTCCTACCCTAGGCCCCTCATATCTGGTGCCACCTCAACAACTGCACTACACCCAAATGACACCTGGCAATATCTGACCAACATACCCTATTGCAACCTGACACCACTGACACGTGGCAAAAGGGTGCCATGTCGCTATGGTAAAGATCGCACAACTTCACCATGGCAACATGGCGCCTTTCATTGATTTTCCTTGATCCAACAGCAAGAAAGATATACTATTCCTCAGCGCATTGATCAATAGGAACCGGCCACGTATCGCTGTCTATATTTCTTGTGTTGACCATTGATCCTAGACCCACAAGGGCATGTGGTAGAAGGGTGCTATGTCGCCATTATAAATCTCGTGTAGCTTATTCATAGTGTGATGGAACTTGCCATTGATCTTCGTAGATCTAATGATGGAGATCCTAATCTTTGACTACACCAACCACATTGAAGATTTGTTCCCATGCGTTGACTGTACTCTGACCTGGCATACATGGTTGTTCCTCATTGGTCTAACAAAGCAACACCCTGGCAGACTCAAGACCCGACCCCATGGAGCAACCATGTGTCGACTAGGTGCCATGTCGCTATGAGGAAATTGAGGCCAAATCCCCATAGCGCCATAGCACCCACTTGATGACATGTCCTTCTATCATAGATGTGTCTCCATTTGATTGGCCACCATAGCACCAGGCTTCCTACCGTGCATGCAAAGTACCTGTTGGGACCCACTGTGCCATGGTTATTCATCACGATGGATTTTTTCATTTTGGCGCTATGTCACCATCAGAAAACCCATGAATTTTCTAATGGTGCCATGGTGCCCATTGACTTTTCAACCTCCCAGCCACACTAACATGTGTTTGTCCAATGTAACACCTCCTGCCGCCATGAACTTTACCTGTCGAAAGTGCTGATCCTCTAAAAAAACACCTCTGGCCATCGTTGAACTTTTCAGCCCATCGAAAATGCTAATCCTCTAAAAAAAAACCTCTGACTGCCATTGAACTTTCTGGCCCACCAAAAATTGGACCCACCATGGCAACATGTTGTTAGGGTGCCATCTC
Source organism: Cupressus sempervirens (assembly GCA_028749045.1). Taxonomy (NCBI): domain Eukaryota; kingdom Viridiplantae; phylum Streptophyta; class Pinopsida; order Cupressales; family Cupressaceae; genus Cupressus; species Cupressus sempervirens. The sequence goes on from CM053786.1 coordinate 768,328,065, forward strand.
GCTATCATAAATCTCGTGCATCTTTTCCTTAGCACGATGGTGCCAACCATCGATCTGAACTAATCTGATGGTGGAGAACTTACAGGTCACAAAAAACATATTATAAGGTTTAAAACTTCGGTAATTTTAATATCTCCATGGGTATTTGAACATTAATAATTTGGGGAGGTGACCGTTGAGGGGGGAACCTTTGAATTTTGAAATTTGGTAGGGGCAAAAAAAATGTGGTAACATTCTCACGACTCACAGGGGACAAGAGCCTGCTCTTTGCATGATCAGTGGCCATATAAAATCCATTGGGCTACAGGGTCAAAAAATAAGATAGATTTTGAGCGTTATGTAACCCTAACCCTACCATGAAAGGCCAAAAAATGAAACCCTAGTCTCTGAAACTTGGAAACAGAAGACCCAAAACTGCCAAATTTTTGAAAAGCTGGCATCTCCCAGAGAGAGCCATGTGCACATGCACTTATTGAAAGCAGGAAACAACAGAAAGGAACCTAAACTAATATGTACATGGTTTTTTACAATTTCATCAGAAGCAAGACTTAAGATGGATCCCATTAACTGGAATGGGCAGTATCTCACCATTTGGGCTACTCAGTTGGAATGCATTGGCCTACTTGCAACTGGATATTAGATAAGGGCCACTCCACAATGCATCAAACTTGGAATGTCTTCCTGGTTTTTCCCTATCTGCATCCCATTTCAAAACTAGATCCCCTTCTTTGAAAGTCCTAACCCTGGCCTTCTTATCAAAGTTTCTTTTCACCTATTGTTGATGTATCTCTAGGGTCTTCATAGCTTTATCCCTTTTTTCCTCTAGCTCCATCAGCTCTACCCTTCTTACTGACATGGCATCATCTTCAATTAGTTCCAGCTGATGAGCCCAACTCCAAGGATGGGAACTCTAATGAAATTGGGAGTTTGGCCTCCCTACCATATACCAACACAAAAGGTGAATTCCCAACAGACCTCTTGGGTGTTATCCTATCAGCCCATAGAGCAGTTCTTAATTTCTTATGCCAAACCCTCTAATTGTCTTCTATTGTCCTCTTCATGATTCTGATCAGATTCTTGTTGGAAAACTCAGCCAAACCATTACCCTAGGGATAGTAATTTGATGTTTTTCTCAGGTAGATATTGTGATTCATTTCCCATGCACAAATATGGGTTTCAACAAAACAATTGGCATTGTCCGAAATGATAGTAGAAGGAGCACCAAATCTAGATACAATTCCATCAAGGAATTCAACAACTGATGGTTATGTGGCATCCTTCAAGGAAACTGCCTCTGTCCATCTAGTGAAATAATCAGTAGAAGCCAAAATCCATTTATGACCTGCACTAGATGGCAGATTAATGGGGCCTATAAAATCCAACCCCCACTGGGTAAAGAGCTAATCCACCTGAATAGGATGAAGGGGGAGAGCTGCAAGCCTTTTCTTGTTTGAAAAGAAAGCACATTTCTCACATTTTCTCACATATCCATAACAATCATGGAATAGAGATGGCCAATAATAACCAGCCCTCATGATCTTCATGGCAGTTGTTCTCACAGAGAAATGGCCACCATCAAGGCCATCATGAAGTTCCTTTATCATCGTCTTAGCCTGATCCTCTTCAATGCATCTCAATAGGATCTCATTAAAATCCCTCCTGAATAGGATACCATCAATTATAACATAGGGAATGTACTGCAGTCTATATTGTCTAATCCCTGAGGGTATCCATTTCCTGATAAGAAGCTCCTCATGTCATTTATCCAGCTTCTTGGACCATTAACATTTCCTTCCTCCTGCTGCTCTGTTATTACCATAGCAGCTTTTTCATCTGAATCCTAGCCTGATAACATTTCCTTGCACAATCCTCTCCCTCTTACCAGCTTGGTAATCTAAATATCAACATCATATTCCATTACCCTAGTGACCCATCCAGCTCTCTTTTCACTGATATCCTTGCTTAACAGGAAGTCTTTTACACTGGCATGGGGCACTAACAAATGGATCCTATTGTGGGATAAGACGTGTTTGAATTTCTTCAAGGCTCTGATGACCGCAAGGGCCTGCTTCTCAAAAAAGTTGTAGTTATCCTCATATTCTTTGAGCCCTTCACTAAAGAAAGCTAGGGGCTGCTCCTCATCCTTGTCATTTGTTTGAGTCAAGATAGCAGAGATACTTGACTCACCACCTAGAGTGTAGAGGATGAAATCTTTCTCAAAATTTGGGTTCATGAGAGTAGGGGCTAAGGCTATGGCTATCTTGATCCCTTCAAAACTCTCCTTCCCTTCCTTGGTCCATGAGAAGACCATACCTTTCTTAAGCATAGTTGTAAGAGGTTTTTCCATGGTAGCAAGATTAGGAATAAACCTTCTCACAAAATTTATTCTACCAAGGAAACTTTGCAGCCCCTTCTTGTGTTTAGGAAGAGGAAGGGAAAATATTGCCTTTTTCCTTTCTGGATCAATGGTTAGCCCATCCTTAGATACAATGTGTCCCAATAATTTTCCTTGGCTTGTAGCAAAGAAACACTTGGTTGGGTTAAGGGAGACCCCAAACTCTCTATATCTTAGAAATACCTACCTTAGATGATCAAAATGATCTTCTACATTTTTTGACTATATAGTTATATCATCAAGGTATACGAAGACAAACTTGTCAATTAATTTTTTGAGGGCCATCTCCATTGCCTTCTGAAATGTGGCACCTGCATTTGTTAGTCCAAATGGCATCTTGCAATAAGAATAGGTGCCCCATTTAGTAGTAAATGATGGCTTATATCTGTCAGATTCTTTAACCAGCACTTGATTATAACCAGAGAATCCATCAAAAAAAGAGAATCTCCTCGAACCACTGACTTTGGATAGAATTTGCTCCATGGAAGGGAGAGGGTGGTGATCTTTAAGAGAAGCTTGATTAAGGTCTTTAAAGTCCACACACAGTCTGATTTCTCCATTCTTCTTCCTTACAGGGACAAGGTTAGCTACCCATGATGAGTGTTTGATAGGAAATATTATAGTAGCCTCAATCAACTTGGATAGCTCTTTTCTCATTAGAGGTTCAATCTTAGGATTCACTAGCCTCTGTTTTTGCCTTACTAGTTTGGCCTTATCAATTAAATCTATGGTATACTAAAAAAAACTAGGGTCAAACCCTTTTAAATCATCATATGTCCAAGAAAATACATCATTAAATTCTTGACATAGCTGAATGAAGCTTTCTTGCTCAGTTTTAGAACATACCTTCCCCATTTTCAGAAATTTTCCCTCAGCAATTGTAACTAGGGCATAATCATCCTTTTTTGTAGCTAAATTCATTCCTTTGCCTCTTGTTTGATCATCAGGATTAAAGACACTCTCCAAGGTAATGAGACCCTTGGGCAACTCATTAGAACTGAGATGAATGATCTGATCACCATACTGATCTCGCAGTCTTGACTGATTTCTATCTGAGAATTCTGCCTCATTCTGCAAGAAACTCATGATTTGTTCATTAGAATCAAACACCTGCCAATGAGTGTTGTTGTCAGGGATGGTAGGCCTCACTACCATCCTTATTTGTTGCTTCTTCTTCTCCTCAAGATTCCCTGGTACATCATAAGCTACAGTCACTACTGCAAATCTATTAGCATGTTTATTTTCTTTCCTAGGAATGCTCTGAATATTAAATGCATTGAAGCCCCCAAGAAAATCCCAGATTCTATGTTTGTAAGACTTGAGCAGGCCATTTTTGGTGATATTCTTGTTTCTCACTTGGTTAACTACCAACTCACTATCCCCATATACTCTCAAGGCTTGAATTCCTCTCTTTTGGGCGAGTAGGAGACCTTGAATCAAGGATTCATACTCGGCCACATTATTGGTGCAACTGAATTGGAGCATAAAGGAGAAGTAGTATCTGATTTGTGTAGGAGAGATCAGCATAACACTAGCCCCTGATCCATTTCTATTCCTTGATCCATCAAAGTACATACTCCACATTCCATTTATATCATCATAAGTCCCAATTAAATTAGGAACTTGGGCATCTTTCTCTATCATGCAATATGTACTAAGGCCTATCTCAAGAGTCTCTAACATAGGCTTAAAACTGATATGCATTTGCCCACTCATCCAAGAAGAAATCAAGAATCTCTACTATGGAAGTGGCAGGCTCATTCACTATGTCATTTCCATCCATTTCTAGGATAGGGCAATTCATGTTGATGGGGTTGGGGTTGCAAGATTTAGTGTGATGAAGGGCTTGAGGTTTTTCTCTAATTGAGGCATTAGCTCCATATCTGATCTTAAATGACATATATGACCAATCAGCAGATATAAATCCACCAATTTGAGCAGTAAAGTCTCTTGAAAGACAGATGGAAAAATAGGACTTGACTTTAGCAACAGATATGTCTTGAATCATAGTGCAACCAAGGAATGCATGTAGGGCCATCTCCACATTCTTAAGGATACCTATAGTTTTGATAGTACTACCATCTAATTGTAACACATCCCTAACAATGGGCTCATATTTCATTCCTAAAGCATCAACAACACACCTAGGCATTACTGAGCTACTAGCCCCTGAATCTATCATGCAATTGTGGACTAATTTGCCCCCTATAATCAGAGAAACATAGAATGGAGGAGGTCTAACCTTTTTATTTGTCTCCACATCCCCTATTGGTTATACTAGACTTGTGGCATTCTCCATGATAGATGGTTGATCCTTGGGTTCAATCTTCTCTAATTCTTGTTGTAGTATCCTCTTCTGCATTGGTATGGTAGAAATAGCATCCCACATAGAAATGTTCACATTTGTCTTCTTCATTTGCTCTACCACACTAAATGGTGCATTAGGAACTTTGGTAGAAACTTTGGGAGCTGCACTTACAAGAGGTTGAGATGGGGCAACATAGGGATCACTTGCATCTTTCTTTCTAGAATCTTGCTTTTGCTATTGTGAAGTACTTGTTTGTTCTTTTGCTGCATGTATATGAGGTGTGGCACTTAAAGTTGAGGCCTGCTTAGGAGAAGGAGGGGCAGCATGTTCCATAGCTCTCTTCTTACTTCTTGTGTTATGGGCAACGGAATCCTGGTTTACATTACAATGCTCCCCAATCTAATGATTCATGAAAGAGAAATCATCACGTCCTTGAATATATGAGGCCTCCTTGGGATAATCCTAATTGTATGGTTGCATTGCTACAGGTTCTTGGTTAGTTAGGGCCAAATAAGATTCTACCTTCTAGCACATGCAATAGGTATAAGAATAGTTGCAAGAAGGACAAAAATCTTGATCTTGGGCCAAGTTATTTTGAGGGACTATAGCTCTGTTCTTATTTGAGCTTGAAGCAGAAGCATGACTATTTTGCCTACCCTGATCAAAAGAGATATTCCAATGATTAGTAGACCTACCACCATTTGGAGCTTGATATTGCAATTGGGGAGGCTTGCAACCTTGAGCTTGCTACCTTTCTAAGGACACAACCTTGTTACTCATCTTTTGTATTATAGAAAAACTATCCTCTAATCTCTTCCCTTGGTCCTTCAGCTCCCTCCCCTGCTCTTGCAATTTTTTATCTAGGGTCTTCTCTCTTTTATCTGTATTTAGAAGTAGACCTTGGAGCATCTCTCTGAGTTCATCTATCCCATTTGAGGATGTGGAAGCTTGAGGAACTGGAGGAAGGGCTTGTGATGTAGAAGTTGTAGGAAGAGGGGCCATTGCTGGTTGGTGGTTGGGAACATCAGGAAAGAAAGGCATAGGAGGCCTTGGAGCCAATTTTCCTCCTTGTATCAAGATATTCTCAGCTTTTATGGCTATCTCATAAGCATTAGGCAAGGTATCTCCTCCCATAGTTTGGATTATTGTGGAAATATCACTGTTAAAAGCTCTAAGGTAATGCAAGAAGGCATTACCAGGGGTAGGTTTCACCGAAGTAGGTATTCTATCCCATGTCTTTTGAAATCTATAGTGGGGGGCTCTTTTAATAGTAGTTAGCTATTCTAAAAGTGACAGATGGTCACTTCTATCCTCAAAATGTTTGCATAATCCTGCTCCTAGTCCATCCCAACCAGTTATAGAACCATGAGCTAAGCCTCTATACCACTGTAATGCTTTTCCTTTTAAAGATGAGGCTAGAAGTCTGATAGCAACATCATCCTCTGTAATACCATGAATATTGCAAACATTTGCTACCTCTTGGATATGCTCTAAAGGGGAGATGGAAGTTTCACCAGTAAAATCAAGTATACTTTTTAGTGCAGATACTATTATCTCATGTCTTTGGGCTAACAATAGAGGACTTCCACCATTAAAGGTGGAAAAAGCATGAATTCTTGGTTGTGCCATATAAAAAAGTGCTCTATTGATGAGTGTTGATGGCAATCTAGGCTGAGTTCGAATAGTAGGAGGAGTAGAGGTAGATCTTATAGGTATATTAACTGTTATTACACCCCTAACTAGTGATAATGAAGTCCTAGTCCTCCTTCTTATAGGATTTGAAATAGAAAGCTCTTGATATTGAAATTTATCTCTAGAAGATGCCCTTGTTTTAGCTCTGGGCATGAATTACTGCAATTTTGGCTTGGAACCAAATTTGTTGATGTCCAAAGTCACCAAGTACTTTGAAGTATCAGCCTCTTAAAGGCTTGAATACTGAAGCCAACACTACCTTTTCAGCATTAATCTCTAAAACTCTTTCTTCATGACACCAGTAGACTTTAAACTTTGTTTAAAAAGTGTCCTACAGGGCGTGCCAAAAATAGTTGTCACTTAGGTTTGCACCCTTGTCCAAGGCCTATGCATGAGGACAACCTAGTGAAATGTGGAAACAACCTCCAAGCTGTGGGACTTGAACTATGAGGTTGAGTCTCTAGAGAAGGCCGGCTTCCTCTTACTATCAGGGTGCACCTAACTACTCTTGGAAGGAAAAGGAGAAGAAGGAGATGTAGACAACAACTCTACCCTACCTAAACTATGGAGGTGATGCACCAAAATAGAGTGATCAGACTCATTTCTGCCCATATATGCACTACAAAATCAAAATAACATTCAAGAGACATACAGATTCAGACTTACATTAATCAATAACCACATATAGATCAGGAAACCAAACTGAATAACACAAGGAAAGGGAGGATTTCACTTATATATTATCCAATAGGTCAAGAAATAGATATAGTATGCAAGCCATAGATCTCAACAATACACCAATGAGAGGCAAGATGGATGCGCATGCACATTGATGGCTGAAGGAGATGATACAGAAGGTTATACAGCTTAGAGACAAAGGGAATTTTACACTACAGATCTGCAAGCAGTAGCAGAGAAATTAGAAAGAGTCAACCCTAGAAAAAACTTCACAAAATTGCCTTTATAGTTCAGGCATAACTAGGGATTTTTGCATTACATTTACTTCTCAACTACTGGCAATAAATTCTCACCTTGAAAATCCAATCAAAGATCTGGTGGTCTTGAGTACCAAAATCTGATATTCCTTTGAGAAAGAACTTGGAGAGGATAGAAATGGTGCCATAACTATGCTCTGACTAGGTAGATGGATCAACTGAGATGGTGGAGTGTCTTTCTATGTTTTGCATTCACTCCTATGTCAGTGGCATTGATCAAAGGATCAAAATCTCGTAGCAAAACCTAATTCATTGTTTTTGGTTCATGAATTCGTGAGGTCAAAGCATGTTGAACAGTTCTTTATGTGCCAACTAGGCCACATGGGCCAATCATCTCTCTTTATTTTGCCACTTCCTCAAGGTCCCTTGCGCTGACCATTCCTTACATTGGACTAACCGCGCCACCCTAGAACTGTTATCTTTAACTGTGACGATTACACTAATTGCCAGCCGCCGACCATCAATCTTGACCAGGCCAGTGAGACACGTGTCATCAGGGCACCATCTTGCTATCATAAATATCATGCAGCTTCTTCATAGCGATACAATGCCATCCGTTGATCTCTGCAGATATGACGATTGTGAAGACTCGTCATGTATCGTACTTGCCTCCTATCCTAGGCCCCTCATATCTGGTGCCACCTTAGCAACTGTACCATGCCCAAATGACACTTGGCAATATTTGAATGATGTATGCTATTGCAACTTGACCCCGCTGACACATGGTGAAATGGTGCCATGTCACTATGGTAAAGATCGCACAACTTCACCATGGCGACATGGTGCTTTCTGTTGATTTTTCTTAATTTGATGGCAAGAAAGATATACTATTCCTCAGTGCATTGATCAATAGGAATCGGCCATGTATCGCTGTCTATATTTCCTGTACCGACCATTGATCCTGGACCCACGAGGGCACATGGCAGAAGGTCGCTATGTCACCATCATAAATCTTGTGCAGCTTATTCATAGCGCGATGGTGCTCGCTGTTGATCTCTGTAGATCTGATGGTGGAGATCCTAGTCTTTGACTACACCAACTGTGTTGAAGATCTAGTCCCATGCATTGACTGTACTCTGACTTAGCATACGTGGTTGTTCCTTATTGGTCTAACAAAGCACCACCCTGGCAGACTCAAGACCTGACCCCACAGAGCGGCCATGTGTTGACTAGGCACCATGTCGCTATGAGGAAATTGAGGCCAAATCCTCATAGCACCATAGTGCCCACTTGATGACATGTCCTTCTATCACAAATGTGTCTCCATCTGATTGGCTTCTATAGCACTAGGCTTCCTACTGTGCATGCGAAGTACCTATTGGGACCCGCCATGCATTGGTTACTCGTCATGGTGGATTTTTCCATTTGGGCGCTATGTCGCCATCAAAAAACCCATGAATTTTTTGATGGGGCCATGGTGCCCATTGACTTTCTAACCTCCCAGCCACATTGACAAGTGTTTTCCCGATGTAACACCTCCCACCACTATGAACTTTGCCTGCTGAAAATGATGATCCTCTGAAAAACACCTCCGACCGCTGCTGAACTTTCCAACCCGCCAAAAATGCTGATCCTCTGAAAAAACACCTCTGGCTACCATTGAACTTTTAGGCCCACCAAACACTGGACCCACCATGGAAACATGTTGTTAGGGTGCCATCTCACTATCATAAATCTCATGCATCTTTTCCATAGTGTGATGGCACCAACTGTCAATCTGAACTAATCTGATGGTGGAGAACTTATAGGTCGCAAAAAACATATTATAAGGTTTAAAACTTTGGTAATTTTAATATCTCCATGGGTATTTGAACATTAACAATTTGGGGAGGTGATGATTGAGCGGGGAACCTTTGAATTTTGAAATTTATCTGGGGCAAAAAAAATGTGGTAACAACTACATAAATTAAGATAGAGGGAGAAGTGGATAGAAATAATCAAAAGTTGATCAAAATAGTAGAAGATGAGCAATGTAGACGGAGAAACAAAGAACAAGAATACAACAACTAAAAAGGTGAAGCAGAAATGAAGCAATCAAGATAGTAGAGGGAGATGTAAAAACTAATGGTGATGCTAACACAAATTTCTTTTTTTTTTGGCATTTGACTTACTATTCTAACCTAGTTAGCTTGTGGTTGAATAGTGTAGTCTAATGGTTGATTAGTTTGGTTTGCCATCAATGCGAAAGAGGGAGATTGTTGGAAATCTGATTGAAAAGATCATTGTGAGAAGAATATTGAAGATCAAAGAGGGAGATTGTTGTTAATAGAATGTTTTCAATCATTTTTTTCTCATTGATGTCAAACCAACTATTTGTAGGAATGAAATTTTCTTATAAGATCCAAGTACTTTCACTTAGTTGTGTTAGGATGAAAAATTACATGCTTCATTTTTAGTCCCATTTCAAAATTTGATAAATCAAGCCCCATAAATGCTTGTGTAATTGGTTGTACCTTTAAATCCCTTAAGGTGTTCAATGTTTCTGACACCTTTCATTCAGTTTTCCTAAACATTCCATGATGATAAATTGTCATTCTGTGTTATCTGACAAAGTCTTATTTTGAACCAATCCTAAATATGCTTTCTACCGTAACTAATATGCAAAACCCATTCAAGAACCTATTACTTTATGCAAATTTTCCACATCTTTTGAAATCCTTTAGCCCCTTCTCAAATTCTTACTTAGGGCATGCCTTTCAAACCTTAGGCAGTTATGGAATAATGTTTTGTTAAATCTATTTTAAGTTTAAGGTAACTATGGTTCACATGGTTTTAAATCTAAAAGAGTTTCATTTCAAACTTACCATGCAAGTCTTGGTGATCATTGATCTTGTTTAGATTGACGGACCCTGCATTCTTGCATTTCTCAGATGTGAGGCTATTACAAAATGCGGAGAAGCAAGAAGAGGGCATGTAGCACAGTTTGATTACGTGGGTCTGAAATAATTCAAAGGTATTATCTCTGCTCTCTGTGATGTGGATATGTCTAACTAGGTGGCACCTTCCATTTTGTCAGCATAATGTGATGAGGTAAATTAACATATGCAAGGTTGATTCACCATTGATCTTGGGTAGATCAACGGGTGTTGCTTTCCTGCAAGATGAAGATGAGCATGATTTAAATAAAGTGAGCAAGCACCCTAAGTGATATATGTCCCTTGTGAAGACACAAGGGGTATTCGTATGAATGAAGAGGACAATTTATGAACATCGTTGATCTATGAGAGATCGACGAATGAAGCATACCCACATTTTCAAGATGCAGAACAAATAAACATTGCGGGAATGCCACCTTGCAATGTGTGGCACAGTGGGACCAAGTGGGGAAGTGACGATGTCATGGGCACAAATGTTTTAAATGCCATAGTCAGGTTTGTTAGAGCACGTGCATTAAAAGGTGATTTCTCATTGGTTAGGATCATTTTAGTGGGCTACCAAATATAGAAATCTTGAATCACCGTTGATTTAAGCCAGCATCAAGGGCTAGCATTTGCCCGCATTAAGGAATCTCAATATGTTTTTAATAATGCGGGTAAACAAGTTGTGGACACGTATCACAATTGACCAAGTCATTCCATTTTGAAATGCCATGTGTTTTGTGATAAAGGAATAGTGCAATGGTTATTGAAGAGTTTTCCATCAACCATTGATCTCCTTTAGATTGACAAAGGGTATTGGCTCGCTTTATCAACATGCAGGGAGATTAAGGAAAGTGGGAATGCATCATAAAGACACATGTCCCTGGTGATATCAAGTCCTACCTTATGAGCTTACACAGATCTTTCTCAACCATTGATCTTAGTCAAATTAACGGTCGGTGCATTTCCGCTTTATGAAGATGCTCGTAAGATAAGAAATGTGGGAATGGCAAGCCTGATACATGGGATAGACTCAGGTCATTGATTCAATTCAGATCTACGGTTCTTACATGTTTGCATTTCTTAGAAGCAAGAAGCACCAACTAAAAGAGGAATTGCACACATGGCTAATTATGATTGGGTTATTTTGAACCAGCTTGTCTAGTGGATTTTGAAGTCATCATGTTCACAACTTCGACTTGTAAGATCTTCAGGATCGACGGTGCATATTTTACTATTGAAGGTGGTGTCATTTTGCACATTAATGAGATTTGAAAACCTTCACGTGTGAAAGTGAAGAACAGAATGTAACAGGTAAGATTTTCCCAATTTCAACTTGTGCAAGTAGAAATTCATGAGTCACCTCTGAACAAAAATAATTACTGCTAGGATTGAGATAAATTAGGCACGAGTGTCAAGTAGTTGGCTCAAGGATAAAGTGTAGAGTTATAGAGATAAAAAGAAAAGGCTTTAGGTAAGTTTGTATACCATAGTCTCTGCAATTTTCAGTCTTGTGTGATTTATTCAAAAGATGATTCTAAAGATTTCACTAAGTCTGAGGGTGTGGATAGCGGAAGAATTGCTTGTTAAGAGTAATTGTTTCTGGAGCACTGATAGTTTGAAAAATGATTTATTTATTTTCAAAGGATGGTTCGCAAAAGGAAAATGGTTAGCTTCATATGCATGTGTGTGATTTTTTGATAGAGGAAAGCTAGTAATCAGGTGTCGTAGTCAAGTCACCAGGGTGGTAAGAAGGACAAGGAAAAAACTTGATAAGCTAACAACCTATTCAGCAGTAACATCATCTTTTAAACAAATTTTCAAAACATCTTAGTTTGAGGCCAGGGTAGCATAAATATTTGAGACCCTATGCATAGTTTTGGAAGAGGGCGAAGAAGATTTTATACCCTTGGGTATAGTCGTTTTCATTTTTTGTGCATGCACCCCCTTTTTGTGTTAGTGGACGAAAAATTTTGGCAAGAAGTTGGTTAAGGAAGAAGACATGGTTGGGGATTAGAGGATCCCTATTTCATTATTTTTAATAGCTACATTGTTTTTCGGCTTCTGTACTGCATGCTAAGTAATGATTCTATTATTTTTGTAGCCTGGCATGATCAGTAAAGAGTGGGAAGTAAAGATGATTCTCATTCAGTAGTCATCTTGATAGAAACCACGGGCCTAGGTTGGTGCATAATTTTTAGAGTTGATTTTGTCATTGATGGGGTGGTCTTAGCAGTTGCGCACACAAAAAATCAGTGGTAGATCCGAGTCAGCAAAAAGTTGTAATAGAAAGGAGCCTACAGGAGAATATTTGATCTACGTGATGTTTTTTTAATCATTCTTCTTCTTTTTCTATTATAAACTTGAGATATTTTTCGTAAGGGACACTTGTCAGTTCTCTATGCCTAAAGCTTGTTGCATCTCATAGTATTTAACTAAGATCCTATGGCTAGAGAGGAGGTTGTTGATTGGTTTTCTATTTTCTAGTTCTTGGAGCTCTACTCAGGCTATGAAAGACACACACCCAACATATCTTGTATAAACAACATATGAATTTTATAGATAGTTCTGATACAGTAGTGTGATCTTGTATCTTGTTTTATGCATTCCTAATGTACTTATTTCAAGGAGATAAAGACAATGTGCATAAGGTTTTGAATTTCAATATAATTTTGTCTCCTTTCTTATTGAATTTGTATTTTTATATGTTCAAGAACAAAGAGCTTGAACCTAGTTGCAATTTCCCAGTTGTATGTTTGAGGTTTTCTTTCCTTTGACTCAAGGAGTCATATAATTGCTTGTGGTTTCTTAAAAGGTTGCAAATTCATTAAGAAGGATGTGTAAAAATATGGGGTTATATTGGATATTGTTGTCTAATTCATAACGTGAATAGATTGAACATGAATGTTTGAACATATGCCATATGTTGATTGATGTTCAAGGATGCGTAATTCTGGAGTATAGGATTGCGCTAATGGATAAGGCACTCATCATTTGTAGGATCATTAAGTTTTTTTTGCATATTTGACATGTTGTCTTTTTCTCAATATAAATCAATCATTTTCCCTTCATGTTGAAGTGGGCATAAAATTTTAAACCCTCACTCAATTTATGAATAACATAGGTTTGCACTTAGCTATTGTAGAATCTATGTTGTTTCATAAGCCGCTAGGAGAAATAAGGGGTTTTCATCTGTAGTAAATAAATTCAGGATATGTTTTGCACTGGTATAGTATCATTTGAATCTAAAGAGGTTCACCTACCTAGGTTTTGCAGAGCCTGAAGAAGAAGAAGGGTCATGCCTTCTAGTTGGCCTGTTGTCAGAAATGGCATGTTGAAAATGGGAGTTAGCTGCCCCTAGATATGTCACTTTCTTAGTGGGATAATTGAAAACCCTCTAGCATTTTTAAACACCACCAAGTTGATTGATGAAGAGGATTTGATCAACAAGATGTAACAAGAGTACCTAAGGGAAAGGGTTGAGTTATGATATTGTAATGAAGTGCAAGGATCAATTAAGACAATGGTTAAATTATGTATTGATAACATACTCAAAGATATAGAGGTTGGTCACACTTAGAAACATTGGAGGAATAAGTTGTAACTACATTGATTGCAAATCTTAAACTATGTTCATTAGTGGGTGCCAAGCAAGCTAGTTGAAGCCAAGCAAATTCTTTGTTGGAGCTAAGTAACAGGAAATTCTAGTGTATGCCAAGCAAAGTTTAGCTACCAAGCACTAAGAAAAACATAGTTGATGCCAAGTAACACAATATGTGCCAAGCACTAGTATTTCAATAATGTCATGTTGCTACATTATTTTAAATAACAAAGATTCACCAAATCTAAGCTAACTTAGTGGTTATATTGAATTTTGTGAACTAGTTGGATGATAAGGATGATGAGTTGGTGGCATAGAATTCTATGTAAATCATTTTTGAGTGAATTCAAAAGGATTATTCAAGAATTTTCTAGAGGGAATAAAATATGGGTTAGATACAATGAATCCTACCTAATTCATATGAATTGAAATTGAAGAATGGAAGAATTGAGCGAGAAAGGAACTCCAAGATTTCTATTTAGGAATTCATAGACCAAGAAGAAAATGTTATTGATGCTACTACTGCCAAAGAGCCAAATTGCAAAGTGAATAGAAGAGTGTCTAGAAGAAGGCATCTAGGAGAAGGAAGAGCATATAGGCTTTGTTTCTACAAGTGTTCAAGAAGAGATGATTGCACTAGTACATTGAGCATGGAGACTCAAGGAGACTAAGCTTGAAATGAGAGCAAGTTGTCAAGAGTTTCAGTGATTGAAGGCCAAACAATGAGAAGAGTTGAAGAGTGATATGAGATCTACAAGTTTAGTTGTATGCTATAATTAGGTCAAAATCCCTAATTGTTACTCTCTAGTAATTGTATCAGTTAGGATAGAAGGAAAATCCTATGGACTTAGGTTGGCCTAATAGCCATTTGTAAATCCTTTAACAGGGTGGCATTCCAAAAGAATGTTCTACAGTCCCCTAACTAGGCCCACTTTTAACAAGGTGGTTAAATCCTCTAACAAAGTCACATTTAATAGTGTGGTGTAAGCCTTTAATAGGGCAGGCCTTGCATAGGGCATCACTTTAGAAGAGTGAAAATTGAGTAGCATGTTACTGGTGGTTATTCCCAAATTGGGTTTCCATGTAAATCACTGTGTTATGTGTTAATCTTTTATGTGTTATGCTTGCATGTTGATTTACAATAACTTACTGAATAGGAATGTTAAAGCTTGGATGAATGAATGGTTGAATGAGCTCACTACACTTAGTAAAAAAAATTTTTGGATTGGATATGTTGGACATTGAATAACTAATTCACCCCAACCCCCCCCCCCCCCCCCACCTTAGTTATTCTAAAGCATTTCTAACAATCTTGACCTTGCATATATATGAATTCCAATGTCAATTCATCTTGAATACCCCTTAAAATAAAAAAATAACATCCATTCAGTCATCTTGCATAATCATACTAATAAATAAAACTTATTTGCTAAGGGTTGACTAAAACTAAGTCACTCTGTTACCACTAAGTTCCTTGGTAAGTGACTTGACTCAATTTACACTAAACTATTTTAGTAACCAACCTAACTCAGTTTGCATAGGAATTCATAAAATCTTTTTGGTTGATACTAGAGTCTTCTAAACAAGGTTTCAACTAGATGTGCTCAATTAGAGTATAACATTAGTGTAACATCAATGACAATATACAATTAAATAATTGTTATCATCAATCTTCATCTCTACCATTGATGGAAACACAACATGTAATTAAGGAAATAAAACTTATAAATATCAAAATTATTTATATGATTTTATAATATCCTTATTTTCATTCTAATTCTCCAGCCATCAATGAGAACTCACTCTAAAATTCTCCCTATGCCATCTTATCTTTAGACTCCATTAGATCAAGTTATCCCTCTTGAAGCCTCTGATTCTTCTCTAATTACATCAATATCTCCCTTAATGAATATATGGCATGATTCTCTCCCTCTTTGACATCAAATGCCAAAGAATTGACATATTGATTTTACAATGTACCTAATGTACTAGTTCAAATTTATTGATCTCTAATTTATTTTCATGAACTTGATAGATCTTCATGTAGTTTTGTTGATGCATAAGTAATCTATACTCTAGTGAGCATCAAATAGGGGAATGACCCATAATTTTATTCTTAGATACAAAAATACATCCTTAGGTAATGGTTTGGTAAATATGTTAACAAGCTCTCTTTTGTGTTAACAGATTCTCATATGACCTCTTTATCTTGAACCAATTCTCTCTAGGGTAAACTTTAAGAAACTCACCTCAAAAATAAGATTTAAAATCTTAGTGAATCTTCCATTATTTTGAAAGACAAAATTATTTCTTTGGGCGAATCTCTCAATTTTTTAAAAAATATTATTTATATTGGTGATAATTTTCGTATCATAACTTTTTTGTAGAAAATATTGATGAATCTCAATAGTAATAGGAAGCTCATTAATCACCATGGGGATTACAAATCAAAATTGAACATTTTTCACCTCATTGAATATTATGAGAATCATTACATTATATTTTAAATAAATAGTGAAAACTAAATATCGGTGATATATCCATAAAGTAACTAATAATTATGATAAATATTGGTGAATTAATTTAAATTTCTCCAATAATATAATATTTATTTGAATCAAATATAATCATGTATCAAATATTGTGGCGAATCTTTGAGATTAATTTTTTTAATAAAATGAAATATTGAACGATTTTAAATATTTTAGAACTAATTTTTATAAAAATGTGGCGATTTGGGTTGCATTAAATCTTAAATTATTAGCCATATTACTGACCAAAAATTTCTAAAATTAGCCAATTAATGAATATTAGCGACTGAAAAATACCTTGATTCTCTCATAAAATTATACTTGATTGCAATGTGCTTTTTTTTGGTGTGCATCACTAGATTTTTGGATATATTGATTGCACTTGTTTTATCATAATAGATAATGATTGGATCCTTGATTTCTACATTCATTTCCTAATAACAGTTTCTTGACCCACATTATGTTGGAGTAATTAACTACCACAACAACATATTCTACCTTTTTTGTAGACTAGGAGATGCAATTCTTTTTTATGCTTGTCCAAGATAGTAACCTCTTTCTAAGAAATAATGATTCTCCACTATTTCTCCTTGTGTCATCAATGCTTCCATCCCAATCAACATCGGTAAAGGATTTCAACTCAAATTTTCCTCCTTTCTTGTACCATAGACAATAGTCTTAAGTTCCTTTTAGATATCTCAAAATTCTTTTGACTTCCATCATATGATTTTCTCTAGGATTTGTAAATAATCTTGTTACTATACCAACTACTAATGCAATGTCAATTCTTGTAGGAATAACATACTATAGGTAGTCTGACTCACCTCTTCTCAATCATGATTTTTTGATAACTGATGTCCAAAAGACATAGGTATTCCAACTAGTTTGGAATCTTACATTTCAAAGGTCTTCAATATGTCCTTGACATATTTTGACTAAGTAATGTAAATACCATCCTTCACTTGATGAACTTGTAAACCATCAAAGAATTTTATTTCTTCAAGCATTGACATTGCAAATTCCATCTTCATTTCTTCATAAAATGGTTTAAAATTCATCATGACCAAGAAAAAGGGTATCATCCATAAATATTTTCTACTAACAAAATCTTATTTTTTAGTCCCTCTTTTATATACAAATTGCTATTATCATTGGTTCATATAAAACCAATATTTACTAGATATCCATGAAGTCTGTCATACCATGCTCTAGGAGCTTGCTTCAACCTATGTCTCTTTTATTTTGATCAATGAAACCTTTAGGATGATCAATGTAGAATTCCTCTTCTAGAATTCCATTCAAAAAGCTAATTTTACATCCATTTTAATACACTTTGAATCCTTTAAATTTAGCATATGCAAGTAGTCTTTTGTCTCCTTCATCTCTAGAAATAGGAGAAAATGTTTCTCCATAGCCTATGCCTCCTTCTTGAGAGTATCCTTTGCACACTAGCCTTTTTTTATTCCTTGATACTTTTCCATTTTCATTCAATTTATTTTTGAATACCCACTTTGTACTAATTACATTTTTGTCCTTGGGTCTAGGAACAAGAGTCAAAGGACTATTCCATTCAATTTTCTAAATCTCTCGTTCATTACCTCTATCCAAATTTTATTATTAAATGCATCTTTAACATTTGTACATTCAAATTTAGTAAGAAAACATGTAAATTATTTTTTTTTCCTTGTCATTTTTTCTCTTGTCTGATCTCCAATTATTTTCTCATGTGCATGATGCCTTGTGACATATCTAGCAAGTACAAGTATCTTACTTCTAGATTTTCAATTGGATTCACTTTGTCCACCATGCTCAAAAGTTTTGTGAATTTCCAAAATATGCTTTATTTATATTATCTAAGATTTGGTATCCATATATTATGACTCGGGTTCCTCTGTTTGAGACTCAATTTGAACTACCTCCCACTTGGGTTGCACTAGCTACAACTTGGTTGACACCTTAGACTTAGGTGACTTAGTTGGGGTAATTTGTTGAATGTTGGGTAGAGTATCAGACTAAAAGTACAATTTTTTTTGTAATCTTGAGGTTCCTTACTACTTAGTTCTTCATTATTTTCTATAAAATCATGAATTTTTACATGTATACTTTCTATAATCTTGTGAATAGAAAGATTCAAACATTTATATGCTTTTCTCTTGTTTGGGTATCTTAGGAAAAATTCCTCATCACTTTTCACATCAAACTTTCATTTCCTTGAATCTTTTAGGATATAACATTTTCTTCCAAATAATTTTAAATAATATACATTAGATTTAGAGGCATACCACAATTCATAAGATGTTTGATTTGTATGTTTCTTTAGTTTTGTTGAACTATTGTGTTGATTTCTTCCTTCTAGTATTTGGTTGCAACAATTTTTTCTATCATCAATGTTCTTGCACAAGCCATGATGGATTTTTTTCTTTTGTTTGCTATGCCATTCTCCTAAGGTGTACCAGGTGTAGATACCTATCTTTTGATACCTATCTATTTGTGTCATTCTTGCTAACTATTAGCCTTAATTTTAGTCACCATATTTTAAACTTGGTCTAGTTTCCCTTAAAGCCCAAAGTTACAGATTGAACAAGCCTTTATGTGTCTCATATCTTACCAATATCATTGACCCTTACATTTAGAAATCAACCTTATTTTGACTAACACAACTCTCATGTCTTGAACCTCTTTGAGCCTCTTCGAACCTCAGTTTGAAGTAGTTCAAAGTAGTTCAACCAAAGGTTTAGACACTAACTATTTTCTACATGTGGGACTCAATGAGCATTATGAAGATGCCTATCTGAACCTCTTTGAACCTCAGTTTGAAGTAGTTCAAAGTAGTTTAATTGCTAAATATTATTTGAGAAAAACAATAATGATTCTCCAAGTATGACTAATTCCCCATAAATTAATTGAGATGTTAGTAGTAATGATTGGGGATCATGTTAGATTTAATTTTTGTTTGAGACATAAGATCAATCGTCATCATGATTCAAAAAGGTAAATTTTTCATCTAGGGTTTGGATTATTTATCAATAACTTATAATTATTACAATGACACCCACGAAGGATGATCATTTAATGAAGGCGTCTTATCAAAGTTTTGAGCATGACAATCAAGCTGCAATAAAATTGGCATGAATGCCTCATAATAAGGCAGTACTTTTACCTGTATGCCTCCTTTCATTTTAAAGTATGAGTTTCTTGTTTCATTTCTTTATTATGTAAAAGTACAATTTGAATGAGGAGCTACCATAATCAAAGCAAAAAGGTTTGGTTTTCTCTTAGAAAATAATAGGTGATAACATAAGAAACCCCTTTTTCTTTCCTCTTTATGTGTGTGTTTCGAAGAACACAACAATGTTGGGTTTTTATTTCCTTTGCTTAAAATAAAGTCTATTTTACATTTCTTTGGGAACATTTCCAATTTTGAATGTAAGAGGCATTTCATTATTGATACTAATTTGGAGGGTTTCAATGTTGAGAAATTGCAAGGAATTTTTCTTCAACAAGCTGACGAATCAATGGTTGTCTAGAGATTTTGACAAGTGGTTTGGTTGAAGTTGTGACTTTTCCCCCTACCCTTTTGAGTCCTGACTTATTCCAGTTATGTATTGACCACTATGATGTGAGGACTAAGAGAATTTTGAATAAAGATGGAGAACTAGTGCTATCCATCTCTAGGGAGACTATTTCATCAGTCTTGCATTTTTCTAAATGTACTTCTGCTACTTTTAGCCGTACCCAGTCTTTAGTTGAGTACCAGGAGAGCCCAGAAAAATATTGCAACATGTTGCCTAGGAAATAGACAAAAAAAAATTATAAAGGAAATTCAAGACTCCCTAAGATAATCACCAAATATCATATGAAACCTCATATTCATGACCTCATGGTCTTACTACACCAAGTTAAGGGTTCTTTAGATGTTTTTCTCTTTGAAGAGTGGATGTACTATTATGTAGAAATCATTCTAAAGGGAGAAAAGCTATTGGATTGTGAAATTTTGATAGCCAAATCAATGATAAATTAGGTAAAACATGCTACTTGGTGTTTAGTGAAGATTTCTATATATCTTCTTATTTGACCTATTGCATTGTGTCTGTCAGTAACATCACTTCTCTTCCTTGTGAAAATTTGAGGGAAGACATAATTATATACCACTATTTTCCTTTGATCTAAAGGGATATATTATTGGAGGATTTTAGGAAAATACATGATGTGTTGATAGAAAGTGTACACTTGAACCTCAAAAAGGCACACATGCCTAGATTATCCCTGGAGGTGCAGAAGCTAGTTCATACCTATAGGATTTATTTTATCCAATTTCCAAAATTTCATACTTGAGAATAGAAGGATTTGAAGAAGAAATAGAAGAATTCCCTCATTATGCTCTAGACTATTTCGTCATAGCTGAAATTTGTAGATAGTTGTTTTCAATAATTAAAGATAATCTACCTTAGGAAAACTAGAAGTTTGTTTTGCCTATTATACTTAGTCATTTGATTTAAACAAAATTATCCATGCCTTAGTCATTGGGAGGAACTTTCTTAGTTTTAATTTTTCATCCTACCATGGAAGGAGAAATTTTGATAGCAAAGGTTTTGCAACTAATATACTTGGTATGAAGGGTCAATCATTCACGGTTCCATATTTAGAAGATTTATGGTAAGATTGTAATGATGGATGAGAAGTGATAAAGAAATACCATTTAAGACTAAAACCATCACAAATAAATTCTCTCAAATTGAAGTTTCAATTGGAAGGAGTAGTTGAAGATGGTATGGATATTGTTGAACTGAGATGGGAAGAAGCAAGTGACTTAGAACAATTGGGGCTAAACTAGAACAAAGGGGAAGAAGATGATATAAATTTGACAACTAGATCTAACCTTACTCAAATAGATAATTAGTTGATAAGGAGAAACATGAAGGCTATCAATGAAAAATAAACTGGAAAATCTCCAAAGAAAGTTTCTTTCGCTGAAACATTGACCTTTGACATGTCAATTTCTTCTCATATTGCATGTGGTACTTTAGCTCCCAATAAGTATAATAGAACACAATCCACTAAACAAAGAATGGACCCTAGAACCAAGTCAAAGACTAACTTAGAGGCACTCATATAGTAGGAGATTCAAAAAGATAAAATGATGTCTGAAGGACAAGGTTTGGGAGAGGAACTCAGCTTATCAGACACTAAGGATGAAAACGTGCAATTAGTAGAAGCTCCTAGGTTGGATTAGCCTAAGTTTATGACTCCTCCTAGGGTAACTCAAGGGATGATAGATAATCCTACTATTTCATTATGGATATCTAATTCTATTAGTAAGAAACAAACCCTACAACCTGTGTCTATGCCTATTAAAAATATTGTCACAAAGTATGTGGCTCATGGTTCTAAGAGTAAAAAGATGAAGAGTGACACACAGTTGATCAAAGATCCAGTAACCAAAAGGGTAATGGTAGAAGTGGCTACATACAAATAGAAAGAGGAATCAAAATAAATTGATGCCAAAGGGTTTAAGGTCACCACTATAGAATTGGGAGCCATTGCCAAAGACACTAGTAATCATTTCTTCAAATTCTTTGCAGACCATATGCTAACTCAATAAAAAAGGGATATCAAGGAGAAGAAATAATTAAAAGCACTATTAATCACCATGGAAGCTTATATATATATGCTAATTAATTTAGGCACTCTTCCATTAGTCTAGACCCTACAATCTTTTGATCTTAATTCCTCTAATAGCCAGCAATTGGTTAAACGAATGCAAACAGGTAAGCTACTCTCAGATGCAGTATAGGAATGGGTGGCATCCATTGTGAAGGAAGGTAGTAAATTAATTTTGGACTTTACCACCAAATTTGTTGAAGGAGAAGTGTTATTGAGTGAAATTCAAACCATCATTCCAGTTTGGGAAGCTGACCAGAATTGCTACCAAGCCATTGTATTCTAGGTTCATGAAGTGGAGAAGTATGAGGTATTGGAGTTTCTAAATGAGAACCCCATGAAAATTTTGAATTCATGCATGTTTTTCATTCTTAAGAGCAATATGGGATGGAAGGAATCAATTTACAAAGAAGCCATTGAGGAAATGCGATTAGTACCAACTGAAATCCTAGGAATGCACAAAGAACTCCTAAAGGACATGTTGGTCATCAACCCAACAAAAATTCCACAATTTGAAGATGGTAATATGGACTCTAAGTTTTTGATAAAAAAATCTGATAATGTTGTGATAGAATTCAAACAAAATGACACCCCTACCCCTAAAGACTTCCCTACCCTAGCAAACATCAAATTGATGTTATATCTAAACAAGAATCTCATGCTAAGGAAAAGTGAAAGGATTACAGAACTAAAGTGGCAAAAGGATGCTTCCAAATTGAAATAACTCAATCTAAAGAATCCTCACTCCCATGTAATGTAGGAGTTCAAAAATTCCTTTAGTAGCTAGAAAGTGGTGAAGTAGACTATGGAAAATGGAGAGAATACTGGCGGTGGTTTTTAGTTAGGAGTAGTTATTTTCCATTTTATCTTTCAAGTTGTTTTTAAAATTGTTTCTTTTTCTCACAGTTGTTTCTAACTGAAAGGTTGGGCTTGAATGGAGGCCTTTCTGAATTTGTAATAGATTATAAATGCTAGAGCATTTAGCTAGTTAGGAGTTATATTTGAAGTAGCCAAAATATACTCTAATTAAGCTAGTACTATTTTAAGTTAATTATCTAGAAGTTGTTGGTCTAATTTTGTACAGTGCAGAGAAATTCTAAAATTTTGGTGAAAAATCATTTAAGTCATTGTATTATGCAGATGAGGGTTTTGTTCCTTATATTTTTCAAATTTTAGGTTGCTCTAGTCTTTCCCTAGTTCATGTGGTGTCTAAATTCAATTAAATTCTCAAGGTTTGTCTCTAAGATAGTCATTAAAATACCTTAAGTATGTAAAAACCCTAGGTGTCTTGATAAATTTTCAAAAGGTTTTGTGAAGCACTTAATTTTTTCCATTTATGATCTTATGGTGTAGGGTTTCACATAGGAATGAAATACCCTCTTGCTCATGTTTATGTTGTCACATTTTATCATGCAGCATAAAAGCATAAAGGACTTCATGTTTTATGTGGATATTCTTTTTCTTTTTATAGTAGCAGATCAATTCATTTTAAGGTTCCCCGTTCATACACTTGATCTTTGGGTGAAGAAGTGTAAAGGATTTTTGTGCTTTGAAAGTGGGTTTACAACTTTATGATGAACAATTGAGTAGGTGAGCAAAAGGAGCTTGAAGAGGTTTTCCCCATCATATGTTAAAGTATTAAAAGTGTGATAATTAAATATTTTAAAAGGATATGTGTCATGTCACTTTACAATTTTACGAGTAAATTGTTGAGTGGAGGGGTGGATAGGTATTAAGGTTTGATCCACGCATCTAAGTTCTAATGAATGGCATACGGGTGTAATACCCTGGCATGGCATAAATGATTTTTTATGAGAAGGCATAAAGTGTTTTATGGTTCTACATGTAAAAGGAATTTATAAGAGTGAAAGTGAGGTTCAATTGTGTTTACGTGCATATTCTTCCTAGACCTGTAGACAACCATAAAGCCATACACAATAGTAATTGTGCTAACTGGCACCTGTTGAGTTGTTACATGGGCCCTAATGTGATTGAATCAGATGGTGACACATCATGCATATCAGATGGGCCCAACCCACATGGTAGAAGACTTGAGTTCTTTATTTTTCATGTTCTTAAAATCAATGGCAATGTTCTTTCCCATTTTTCTAAGATTCAATCTGGGTCGTTCATAAGTGTAAGATAAAAATTCTCACTACACCTTTATGGTTGTAGAGAAAGCATATGAATGGAGGGCTATTTCATCCCTTTTTCCATGGTTACAAGCTAAGTTTGAGCATATAAGCATAAAAGGATAGATGAAGGGATGAAGAAAAGGCTTTACACTTCTACGAAGAAGGAGAAACATAAGAGCGGGATGTCATTTGTAAAAGCTTTCCAATATTATGAGATTAAGGCAACTCATGCAAGTGTACAGGAGAAATAAAGAAAAGGTAAGAGGCATTACAATGCCATGGAAAGGCCTTAAGTGTATCATCAGAGGATGGATGTGTAAAGATTTATGATGTCTTGGGTAATGAACTAAACATAATAGCATAAAGAAGCTTTTAAAGGTTTTTAGTGATACAAATCTGTATGAGCATAATGGGTAAAGTAAAGGTTATAGAAAAGGGCTTTACACTTATATGAGGAAGGTTTGAAGTGTAAGAACAAAGGTATCAGTTAAGAAGTCTTGAGATGTTACAGTGTAAGAGCGTAAAAGGATTTTCAACATAGTGTCAAAGAAATCCTAAGGCTTCTACACTTGGGATGTTTTGAAGCGTCACTGGATGAACATAAAGGCTTACCAAAAAGGTTTTTGGGGATATGAAGATTGAAAGACACAGACTCAGCATAAGAATTAAGGACCAAAATTTGAAAAGAAAATGGTTGAATGTCATGCAAATTTAGAAAAAGGACAAATTCACCATGGCCAAGTAAAATAAAACATTGAAAAAGATATTAGGATTGAATTTCATGGTTGATATTCCTTGCTGTCACCCTACGAGGGTGGTATTAAAAGCTCATCCATGTAGAATTTATTAAAAAATCTAGTGAACTATATGATTAAAACATAAATATTTGATTGAACATTCAAAATATTTCTATTCTGAGAATTTGTGTTTGTGCTCTAAAAATTTCTCCAAGTATCCATAGCATTGAGATTTCTATGCCATAGTTTAAAATATAATTGCAAAGAAGATGACTAACAAGGAGGTTGAGGAGGTGTCTATAGAAGAGGTAGAGTTTGAAGATGAAGGTGATGATGTCATAGAAGTCACACTTGAAGGCAAAAGGAAGAAGGTTGCTACCAAAACTCAGAAAAAATTGAGGGTTAGAAAGCCAAACAAACATGCTGAAGACTGTCTAAAACTTATTGCAAGGTCATCTAACACCATTTTGGCTAATGACCATATCTTCAAAGACCTTTACTTCATGGTCAAGGAAGCACAATGCCCTAGAATTGATGGTTTCAATATATTTTTATACTTCTATCAGAAAAAAACTAAAAACATACCAGTCTATAACCCATGGAATAGGAATATGGAAAAATTGATATTTCTAGAAGTTTTTGTTGATGTGGACATGCTAAAAGTACTGATAAATTCCTGTAATCTAGTCACTAGGATATTTCAAAGGCATAATGGGAGTTTTTTCAGCACATTGGATAGAACTTGTTTCATAGAAGCTTTTGGATTAGAAAGGCAAATGGATGTGCCTATTGATATTGAAGACTTGGAGAGGAAATTTGGGAGCAATAAGACCTATTTGGTGAATAATGTCATGCTAGCCCACATCCCTTATAGTGTGAAAAAGGAAGGGATGATTCCAAAGAAGGTTGGGGATATTTTTCCCTTGAGCAAATTCAAGAATTATTTCAAAAATATAGTATATGGGCTACACAAAGTGTTGGGAAGTGATGGTGTAGAGGATTGTGTCTATGGTTCCCTGTTCCTAATGGCTTGTGACATACAAAACCCCTTCCACCATAAATAATTTGAATATGTGGCCTTTATCATGGATAGCATGCACAAAAAAATTGTAAACGCAAAGAAGGGAGAAATGAAGGATTCTAAGTTCCACCATTATTCACTGCTGATGCACCTAATCTTAGAGTACAACATTGGTTACATCAGCCGAGACTTTATTGATCAAAATTCTAATGAATTTGGTGAGTTACCTTTGCAACTTTGGACTTGCATTTGGGATAAGAATTTTCATTATTTAAATGCTCTTATGCTCTTTAATTTGTTCAGTTCTATTATTATGAGGCAATTGGACTATACCTTTTTTAGGACACCAAATGTTTTAAAAACCTTGCTCAGACCTTCATTTTTAGATGAGAAAACCAAAATAGATCATAACTGGGGGGAACATATTTTTGTTTAAGGAATGCACATTGATGAGAATATATGCATGCCCATAGCTCCTCACCTTCTACCCAAATATCTACCCCCTAGATTGGCCATTATTGAATTCTTTTGGTAATTTTTACTGATGAACAATGAAATGATCCCTCCTTCTCTAAACAATCCCACATTTGTTTGTAGAACATTTAGGGTAGGGGATTTTGAAATAGGAAAAAATGCATATGAGGAATTGAGTGAGTACCTAGGCTAGTACAAATTTTCTATTGGACCTTATAGGATATATGACCCTGAAAACTATATTACCAATGAGGTTAAGGCCATTAGGGGATACATCCTACATCCAAGAAAGTCAATCCTTGTGGAGGATTTAATTGCTAACATAGTATCAATAGTGGAGGATAATGAGCTGCTAGGAAAATATGATCAAATAAGAAAGGTAGAGGAGGCCTTGAGAAGGACCAACCTTGATTTTAAGGGTTTTTATATAGAAGTTCCCTACCTTGGCAAGCTAAGAAAAATGGTAGAAAATTTTGAAATAATTATATCTCAAAGGCCACATGAGCTAGAGGGAGAGAAAGCCATTGTAAATAGATAATACCCTAGGCAAAATGTATAGCTAGAGGTTAAGTTGGAGGAGGAGTAATCATCAACTTCAACATGGGTGCCAAACGGCAATAAAAGGTAGAAAACAATGCATATCCTAGAGAGGGTTGTATGTAGAGCCTTAAAAGTGATGCTAGGAAATGTTCAATATTTTTTTTATATTAGGAAAAATTGTTTACCTCAAAGGGCCACAGAGGTATGAAAAGCCTCTAGTGAACTCCAAATTGCAACATCACAATTGGACGACAGGCTCATTCAATTTGAAAGGTTTATGGAAGATGGTGATTTCATGAAATCATCATAATTTAAAAGTTTTCTTTATAAGATAAAATAGAATGATCTCACATTGAGCCTCATGCTAGGAGAAAATCTAGATAAGAACAAAGAGTTAGTTGAAAATTGTTAGCCTATGATCCTAAGAGTGAAGACAATGATCCCTAAAAAAGCTAGCAAGTTAGTGCACAGGAGTGGTATGATTCTAATACCACATTGGGATATTCAAAGGGATTTTGTTCTTCATCAAATGAGAAGACAAGACAAAGCCATAAATTATGAAGCTAGTAGCAGTGAGGAACTAAAGAGAGGGTCAAGCTTTAACATAGACACAAAAAATTGTAGTAGTGTGGAGTGTTGCCCCTGACACCAAAATGCCCAAAATGATGGATATATAGGAAACTACATAGGCAAAATTATTGTATGGACATTAGAAAATACTACTGGGAAAGAAATCTCTAGCCTAGTCAAATAGTTTGCACTCATGAATGAGGTAAAAGTAGATGAAATTAAGGATAGGCTAGCTATTGTATTTAATGAATGTATAGATATCATAAAATTGTTTGAAGAAGAGCTCAAGATGAGCTATGTGTAGAAATAAAGAATAGAAGTGTTGGAGGGGAAATTCATAATTTAGAAGTAGAAATAGAATCCCTCAAAGAGAAACTAAAGGCTATAATAGAGGCAGGACATGCACAAGGCAAGTGGAAGAAGAAAGGCACACTGTAGAAGTTGAGGCCCAAACAGAAAAGATACCTATAGGGGTAACAGAGCCAGTGCCTTTGGTAAATGTGGAAATAGAGCCTCATCAATCTGATATTAAAATAAAAAAGAATGTTATGATGAATATACTAAGTCATAGAAAAAATATTTTCAAGAGAATATCTCAAGATGCATATAGTGCATTCATTAATTTACAATCTAAAAAATAGGTATCCAAGGATGTAATAGGATGGCTTGATCCAATATTCCAACAATGGGGACCATATATGAAATTCTTTGATAGATTGATACCATTGTTAGCAAAAAAGCTATATCTACCAAATAAAGTTATTGTTGTGAAAGAAGGCATGGACAAAGTGAAAGATCTATTACAATTTTTCATAGGGAAATTGGCAACAATACAAAATAAAATGAAAGTATTAACAACTGGCTTCCATTCTTTAATTCTTTATGTCCTTGATTCTAATAGCAAAGTGAAGGATTTCAATGAATGGTCTAATTCTTTTGACCATATTGTAGACTTGCCATAGGTGGCATCTATTTCTAAGGTGATATAGATGATTGTATTTTCAATGAACTTATTGAAACCCTATTTGAGGTTGAAATTGAAATGAATAGGTTTACCATAGAAGGGAGAGTGATCACTAATACGAGCTAGCAAAAGTCTGTTAATGAACTAGCAACAACCAAGACATGCGATTGGCCCACCAAGAGAAAATTTATTGTCTAGGAAGAAATTTCTCTTTGCTTGTTGCAACTCATGTTATATAAATGAGTTTTCAAGGCATTGTGAGGGTCCAAAATTTTTTGTATGTTTTTAATTTTTAAGAAAGTATAGTCGATCCAGTCATTTGTAGTTTTTTTTGAGTTTAATTCAGTCATGTAATTTTTTGATGATAAATAGAAATGACAGAATCAGTATGAATTCATGGGTTTTATTGAGTCTCTATTGGTTATTGTATTAGTCAGCAAAAAGGATAATGCAAAAGGGTATTTACACTAGATTTGTGTCACCATTTTCTATCTCCATTTCATGAATTTGTTAATTTTGAAATCATTTGAATGAGGTTCAGTAGATTGAATGCTGTCTAGATGGGTTGTGTATTGGTTATATTGTTGCTTTTAATTCAACAGTTTATGTAAATTCTTCAATAAATTAGTAAAATTCATTATTTTATGAAAAGGATATCATATAGGAATGGAAACATGTGATTAAAACTAATAAATCCAATTATAAGTTAATTGAATAGGATCTCCTACCACTAGTTGACTCTTTGTTCCCAATGGATAAGGTACTAGTCATATAAATCAAACATGGTTGAGAGTAAAATTTTCTTCTACACGTCAAAACAATTATAATTTTAAAGTTATTTTTCATTTCATTTTGTTCAAGGTTATAATGCTGGTCACCACTTGTCTACATTTAATTTTTGAGTCTTAGGTAGCTACAATTTCCAGGAATACTTGTAAACTCTAGGAGAATTATGGCTATATCTGCTTATGAGGGATGCATATAAACTTGAAAGCATTAAGAAAATTGTTGAATTGTGTATGTACCTAAGGGTAGAAGATGAAAATCAAAATGAAAGTAAGATAATTTTCATACAACAGTTTGCATTAGAATCATCCCTATGTAATCCCACCTTGGTTTTGTAGACCCTAAAGAGTAGGGAACCATCTTTGGTTTTGTTGAAGTTGGGTCCATCTAGTTTACTTATATAATTGATTATAGGAAGTGGCTAATCCTTAGGTTATATGAGTGTTATCATTTTGGTATTGAGCATTTTTTTGTTCAGTAGTTTCAAACACCAACAAAATGGTGATTCTACTAGGGACAACACTTTAGGAGTCATAAACTAGTGTGTCATTTGAGATTTGTGTTTTCCCTTGGGTAGAGTCTAAGGCAAGCATTTTCATGAGAACTTTTCTATGATCTCGAGGGTTATTTTCATTTTGTCTATGATTAATAGTGAAAGAATTGTGATCTATTTAAAAGTTTTCCCATTCTGATATGATGGGTGGTGACTCACAAGGTTATATCTAGTGTCATTATTTAGCAATTTGTTGTCTCAAAATCATGGAAAATAAAAGGAATACACGAGCAAATGCAAGAAAAAACTTGAGAATCAAATAACAAACTAATCTCCCTCGTAGGGGAAGACAAAACTGGGCTATGAATAGATCTCATATGCATAGAGAAGACCATCCCCAAGAGGAAGAAATAAGGGGAGAGAATGTTCATTTTACTACTTTGGAAAGGGAATCATCTTGCCAAAGCTCTAGATCTCATCCTGGACTATTTGGTGATGACTTTTTTAGCACACCCAAAGTGATATACCAAGAAATAGTAGAACTGCACAATACACCCAATTTAGACAAAAGGAATAGCAACAATATTTTTCAATGAAGTACAAACCCTTTCTCATTTGACTATTCTCAAGGAGAGGTAGGACCAAAGCATTTATATCCTAAGAGTTTCAATGATGAAAGAACTGCTACTTCTGAGTTTACTATCCCAGATCCTGATGAGATTGAAGTCCCGAGGATGTAGCTTCCTTAGCAAGAAGCCATAAATAAAAAATTGCAAAAGGAAAGGGAGGAAAAGATTACAAAATCCTTTGAAGAAAAGTAGATATTACTTAGGAAAATTACTACCCTAAGGAAGAAAAATGAAATAGGAGCTAATGCATGGCAACCAAAGATTGTAGGTCAAGTTGAATAGCTTAAAATATAAGAACAAAAGCTATTGGAAACTTAGAATATGAACCTAGAAGGGCCTATAATACAATATATTAAAAGATATAGTGCTCTCGAAGCTAACAAAAAAAAAGAAAAAGATGTAGGGCAAGCTATTGAAGCTAAAAGTAAGGGGAAACAAAAGGAGATTGGTGTTAAGATTAATGAACCCACAAAAATTGTTCAGATCCATGATTCCATGTCACTTTTAGATATTGACCTCGAGAAGAAAATGAAAGAAAAGGATTCTTTGGTTAAGAGATTAGAGATTGCAAAAAATGAAGCAGCCATAGCTGAGATAAATAAAAAGATCAAATTCTTGGAGAATGCTAGAAGGAAATTTGCAATTATGCCCAAGGATGATGGTCGATCTAATCATGCAAATCAATATACTACTCAGGTATCTATTCCTTTCTTATCCTCATTTTCACATAAACTAGATCTTAACAAATCTATTGGTGATGGCAACAATAGTAATACTATGGGTAACACTAGGAAAGATATTGACCATCACCTTAAGATTAATTTACAAAGAAGACCTGTCCAATAAGAGGGTTATAGGAAAATATGTTTTGATCAAATCCCTATTTACCCTAACCGCATCCCACAAGAAATAAGGAAAAGGTTGCCTAAATTTTCTAGGAACAATGCTATTACTTGTGAAGACCATTTGAGGAGTTTTCTTGATATGATGAGTGATTATGAAGTTGAGGCTAAGGATGTTACTATGAAATTGTTTGTTCAATCATTAACTGAAGATGCTAGAGAATGGTTCAAGAGACTTCCTGAATTATCTATTGTTGATTGGAAGGATACTAAGTATTATTTCAAATAATAATATGGTGACAAGAAAAATCAAAGCTATATCCTAAGTGAATTCAATAATAGTAAGAGGTTATCTAATGAATCTGTCACTGAATTTATTAATAGGTTCCAAAAAAGAACGTATAGGCTCATGCAAGACATGTGAGTTGATGACAAGATCTATTTGATTATTTATTTGAATGCTTTTGATGGAAAATTACATATCAACTTAGGGATAAAGAGCTTAGGACTTTAAGAGATGCTTTTAGAATTGTAATAAATGTGGAAAACAATTTGAGAATTTTAGGAAGGTTGGAAAATAAGAGAGATGACCCTATATTGTTTGGAAATAAGAGAAACATAAAGGAGGATAACAAGGGCGGAGGTGGAAAAAAGAAAGAGCCTAGTGAGATAAGTCAAGTTCTAAATGTTATAAAGAATCTAAATATCCCTCAGGTAAAAAATGATAGGAATCCCACTAAAAATAGGATCCCTTACCAGTCAAATTTCAAGAGATAGAATAGGTTGCAAAATTTCCCTTATACTACCACCTGGAAAGATGGTGAGCTAAATGTCCCTCCCCTGAAGAATACTAACAATAAGGTGACCCCTAATCCCTTATCTAAAAACTTTGTAAATGTAGTGGATGATCCTGAATTCACTACAAAACCTATATGGTGCTTTGTGTGTCAATTATCTCATGCCCCTGAATCTTGTGCAGTAGCCTTGTCTTTCCCTAGAAATCATACTATAGTAGAGAAGTGTCAATAACATGAATAAAACAATGATGATGTAGGATATAACATGTTTGATTCAAACTATGATTATTCTAATTGTAACGATTATGATAGAGATGTAAATGAGCAAAGGCAGTTTCAGAATAAAGTGCAACAACAAGTATTATCTAATGAGAGTGATGTTGAAGATAATGTGTGTAATATGGTAAGTGCCCAAGAAGAGGTCACATTAAGGAAGCCCTCTAGGGAAGAAATTGATTAGATTATGGCATACATGATAGCTCAAGTATAGATAGGAAACATGGCTCAAAAGGAGGGTAATGACAAGGTGGCCGGTATGTTTATAAAGGGAGTTAATCCTAAAAAAGGGGAAGCTATGAACTCCAAAGAAATCCCTACTGAGAAGGTTAAAATTACCAGGAAAAAATGGGAACCAAAGAAGGAGAATAATTTTAAGGCTTGTGATTTCCTAATAATAATCTAAATAAGTTAGATGAGAAGGTACCAAAAGTAATCCCTAGCAGTGAAAAAAATCACCAAGGTGTTGTAAATGTTCTTGATAAACATCATGATAAAAGGAGTATTGTCATTGATAGCCCATTAGATTCTTCTATAGATATGACTACAATATTATCAAAAATCATTGTCAAAGTCCCTTTGTCTAAATTATTAAGGATCCCTGAACATAGAAATAAAGCTTTAGCATGGTTGGGAAATACTGGTACAAATGTGAAACATGAGTGTAATGAAAATCACAATCCCAAGGAAAGAAATAAAGAAAAGTTAAAGGAAAATGAGGCTGAAGTAGTTGTGTCTCAAATTCTTTAGATGTTTTTGGATTATTTTGTGAATCAATGTTTGGGAAATGGTGAACCATTTTTCTTAAGTATTTTAGTAAATGGTAAAACATTAAAAAATTTCTTGATTGACTCTAGTGCTTCAAATATTGTGATGCCTTTTGAAATAATGAAAGAATAAGGCTTGAAGGTAGATACTACTCAAGGGATATGTTGTGCTTTGGATAAAAGAGAAATGATAGCCATAGGTACTATTAATTCTTTACCATATAGACTAACAGCCTATCCTAACAAATAACTTACTATGAGTGTATTAGGTGTTGATATCCCACCTCAATACGGCATGTTGTTATCTAGAAAATGGAGTGCTTCCATGGGAGGGAGTCTAAAATGTGACTTATCATTTTCTACTTTTAACATTGAGGGGAATTTGATAAAAATAAATAGGGAGCCTAAAAGTGTATACATGATAGAAGAACATGTAGAGGACAATATGAAAATTTTTGTGGATACAGATACTAATGCATTCTGAGTTAAGGTCTTGAATTTGAAGAAATCCAAGCATAAGTCTCAAATGGAGGTAAAAGTTGACAAAAAGCCAAAAAAAGGTTATCTATGGTCGATGTTTTTTGATGGTGCATGCTACAAGGATGGATTTGGTGCAGGCATTTTGTTGATATCTCCAACAAGGGTAACATAAAAATTTTCATTTACATTAAGTTTCCCATGTACCAATAATATAGCAGAGTATGAGACTTTACTATTAGACCTTAGACTAGCTCATAAGCATAGGATAAAATTTTTACATGTTATAGGAGAGTCTGAGTTGGTTGTATCCCAAGTAAGAAATGCTTGTGTCAAAGAACAAAAGATTAAAACAATATAGAAATGTTGTATGGGATATGATTGAATGTTTTGATGCATTTGGGATAATTTGGAAAGATGGGACTAATAATAAGATGGCAAACTTACTAGGAAATATAGCAATAAAGCTTGATGATATCACATTTTCTGGTGTGTCTGAAATTGAGATTAAAACTATGCCTATTTTCCCTAATAATATCCAAAATTGGCAAGTATTCAAAGATAATAAGGATATTTTGAGATTCCTGAATTGTGAGAGTATGTTGTTAGAACAAGAAATTGATCATGTAGCTTATGTAGAGAATATAAATGGAAATGATATTGTTTTTGGGTAGGAAGTTGTGCAATTAAAGATAAAAAAAATTTCAAAGGGTCTAGTTGTTTTAGTAATCATTTTTGACAACCAAGACAGGTCACAAATGAATATTAGTGAACACTGTTGGTCAAACGAATAGTATTGACAATTGAGTGTCAACACATTTAACCATTTTCATCATACATGTCAAGTAGACAATAGATGTCGAGCCAAAATTTCAATAGGTTTTGAGTCACAATTCGTGTCGAGCAAGTTAGAATGTAGTATGTGCCGAGTAATCCAAAAATGTTCAGATGTCGAGCAATACATATTATATAGGTGCCAAGCATTATAGAATATATCGGTGTCGAGAAAACCAGGAAAGTAATAGATGTCGAGCAATCCAGGAATGAGTTCATGTTGAGCATCAGTAATGTAATGATTGTCGAGTAACTCGGGATCAACATAAGAGTTTGTATTTGCACAAACTAAGATGTGAATAATTTTTGGAACCAACTCAGAGAAATTTCAAAGGATAAAAAGAATAAGGATGAACCATTTACATTCCCTATGCAATATGCATGCAACGAATCAGAAAAATGGTGAAGGCATGTAACCAATAAGAAAAATGTAAAGTATGAGTAGGAATTTGAGATTCAATATGGATCATAGATCCATACCTAACCCTAAGTCTTCACATTCTTTGTAAGGAGAAAAAATGCACCATTGCATGTGTGGAAGAAAATAGTATAAGAGGAGATTATAGTGAAATTTTTGTGTGAAGAGAAAAGACTTAGAGGAATAGACCAGAAGTTTCATATCAAGTTGAGTAGAAAAACACAAGGGACAAGGAACACATACAAAGATTAGATCAAGCAAAGATCAAAATAGGAAGAGTAGATCTAGTACTTGAATCTAGTAATTTCAGAATGCATTCAGTCAGGTCAAATGTTCTAATACTCTCTCACAATTGTATTAGAGGTTGAAATCCTATGTTGATAGGTTAGCTTAATAGCTAAGTACGAGAACCTTTGGAGAAGTTCATGAAAATCCTATGTATTAGGTGGGTTTAACAACCAATTGTAAATCGTTTAACAAGGTGACACTTCATGTAAGTGTTTGTAAATCCTCTAACTAGGTCACTATTGACACAGTATAAAGCCTTTAACAAGGTAGGACTTTCATAGGGCAGACCATCAGAAGTGGTTGAACATTGATTATTGCAGTGATTTTTGTGGGTGTCATCCCCACCCCTATTTTACCTTCTTATTCCTAGAGGGTTTCTAGGTTACCAAATATTTGTGTTATGTTTTGATGCATGCTTTCATTTCATGTTTGTTTGTATGCTTAAATACATAGAAATTATTTTTTTAGATATGTGTTAATAAGGATTTGAAAGGATAAAAATTGGCTACTTCTAATTCACACCCCCCCACCCCCTCTCAGAAGTACTCTTCCAATTTGAACATTCCAAAAATTTGTATCAAAGCTAGGTTTTCACAAGGGGAAGCCTAATATCTTGGAGAAAAAGGTCAGAAGATGGAAGTCTTCAAACTTGGGAAGATCATTGATGATCAAGTGATTGGTGTGCAACTAGCTCTACACAAAGTAGAGGAAGCCAGGGAGTAACTAAGAAAATCTTTGAAAAGAAGAAAGGAGATATCCATAGCTAAAAATGACATACACTAAAAAGATATTGCCACCTCACAAGTGTTTTGTAATGGAGACTCCAAGGAATTTGATGCAGCAATAGCAGCATTAATGGAGAAAAATAGAGCACAAGCTGAAGAAATTAGATTACTCAAGCTTGAACAAGAATCACAAGCCATAATGCTTTTGTGAAGTGACTAAACAAAAGAAAAGAGCTATTGAAGAGAAGGCCATGGTAGAAGATGACAAGATAAATCTCATTAATAGGCTAGAAGAGAAGACAATTGAATTTGAAAAGATTTCAAACATGTAGTTAGACACCTTTCGCTAGATGATGAATACTCATCATGAGCTAAACATGAAGGATATTGAGATCTCCACCTTGAAGATATAGAGTTAAAAATTAGAGAATGAATTGAAGAGAGAAAAGGAAATAGTAGAAAGTTACAACAAACCCAATGAGGCCATCAAGTACTTTTAGCAATTGCTCAAATCACCAAGGGCTAGTAATGACACTATAGGACTTGGCTGCATTAGCATTGAACAAGGAGAATCATCCAAGGCTGAAAAAGAAAGAAGCAACAAAGGTAAGAAAACTAAACCTACTTTTTGTTTCTATGGTAAAAAGGGACATACCTTTAATGTGTGTAAAAGCAAGAATAATCATTAGCATGGTAAGCCTACAAATGCAAATTTTTGTCACAAGTGCAAAAAGCAAGGACATTTAACACAAGACTATAGAACCAAGACCATGAGGACACCAAGATTTGAGGGTCACTACTACAACTATAAAAACTATGGACATACAGAATTTTAATGTAGATCAAAGCCTAGGTGGACACCTAATCAGCCTACAAGAGGAATCAATCATGCACATCACTACAATTAGGACTATAATACTAGGTATAGTTATCACTATTGTTAAGAATATGGACACATTACTAAAAATTTCATAAGGACACATTTCAAGAGAAGTTACAATAGGTCACTAAACCAAACTACATGTTTTAGTTGTTTAAAGACTGGTTATATTAGTAGAACCTGTCCTACAAAGTCAAAAGCATCAAAGACTAAAGTCAACAAAGGAAAAGAGAAGATTGATGTTGAAAAAATAAGAGGAGAAATGAATAGGACTTGGAAGAAGAAAGGTGAATGTAGCACATCAAAAGGAGAGATCACTTCACCCAAAAGGTCAAGTGATCACACCTCATCTAATTAAGCACAAGATAGATACATGGGGTTGATACATGCAAAGATGTATCATACATCAGCCCAAGAAAACATAGAAGTACTGCAAAGAAGAAATATGCATGAGAACAAATGCCTAGTTAAAAGTTAGAAGATGATGTCGAGCTACCTTTGGTTGCCTAGTAAAACTCTAGTATATGTCGAGTTGGATAGCATAGTGGATGTCAAGTAAAGAGATGTTAGTGGTTGCCAAGTGATTAAAAAGAGTTCAGTTGATGACAAGTGAAATAAGATAGCAGATGTTGAGGAAATGAACTTTAGTGGAAGCCAAGTTGGTAAAATATTTGGAGCCCGAGTGTACAGCTGTAATCACAAGTTTAATAAATGCTAGGTTTTTTAACCTAATAAAGGTAAAAAATGTTCATTTTTGAATCATTCAAACATGAAGTGAAGTCAAGTAGAATGAAGAGGCGATTCTACAATG
The DNA here is from genome assembly GCA_028749045.1 of Cupressus sempervirens. Lineage (NCBI taxonomy): Eukaryota > Viridiplantae > Streptophyta > Pinopsida > Cupressales > Cupressaceae > Cupressus > Cupressus sempervirens. Next base: position 768,365,570 of record CM053786.1, read on the forward strand.
AAAAAATAGCTATTTGTAGCGATTTCAACCATGATTCAACTCTAGTCCATTGATTCACAGTTATTTCATCCAAGTGTCGAAATACGTAGAATTTGAAAGTTTATTTAATTTTAAACCCTAGTTTGGAAAAGATGGCATCTGGGTCAAAACCTACCAAAGGGGGGGAAATTCATGAAATACAACTAGTCAGTAATGAAGTTAAATAGCTAGAGTTTAGATCCATCCCTGAAGTCTCTTATAAACATGATCCTACTAGTGCCCTATCCTTAATTCTTGATAAAGTTGTTATGATCCAAGATGTTCGAAAATGTTATAATTGTAAAGTTGGAGCCATAGGAGATTTGGAGATTTTTAATGCATTTGAATAACTCTATGAAAATGGGAAACTTAAAGATGAATTCTCAATAGTTGAGAATAAGGGTCTGACCAAAGCCCTAGTTTTCATTATTGTCTTCAAAATAGAATGGATACGCATTGTGTTGAGTAGAATCCATGATGGAGCTTTTTGGTTAGAAACAATGCCAGTAAAGTTTACAAAGAAAATTGTACATAGGGTTACTAGTATTCCAACCCTAGATTGGCGAAAGACCCTAAGAAGTGACAAAAAGGAAGCCATAGAGAAAAATACAGGGGAAAAATGGAATAATAGGGGAATGACAATAAACACCATCACAAAACCCCTACTAGATTTTGTTGTGAGAGTCATATCACACAAATTTTACCAGCCAGGTAGATTGAATAGTGTACCATGTATAGCAATTGTTGTTGCTTATAAATTGGTGAAGAAAGATCATACATATGATCTTCCAAAGCTCATTTTACAACATATCAATGAAAATATAGGAGCTATAAGGAAGTCTAAGGGAGCTCAATGCAAATTTGGCTTAGTTTTGGTTTGCATGTTTTTCTACATTATGAAAGAATTCCTTTTAGTAGGAAAGGTGAGATGGGATCAAAATAAGACCATTGTTGACCAAATAAATGGATTCATTGATCAAATGGGTGAGAATTTTGATGCCCAAATGGTCCTAGCTATTTTGAGGGCTTCAAGAATTCCATGAAACAAACAATGAGGATACTAGTCTCACTAGTTGAGAAGCATGAAAAGGACATTTGTTTTCTTGTGGACATTTATTACACTTACATATAGGAAGTCATACCTAAAGTAAGATGGCTTAGGCCACCAGGTTATGAAATAGATATTGATCAAACCTAAGCTATAATAATAGCTCTACTTGCAGAGGAAATTGATAAAACTACAAAACATTCTAGAACTTGTCACATTATTAAATCAAGGGTGGTAACAGACCTCAAAACAACCACAATAGTGAAGAAGAAGCATAAATTGGTCAAGAAGATCAAAAAAAAATTTGGTGTTGAAGAGGTAGGTACAATAGAGGAAGAGGAAGCAGATGAAGAAGAGGAAGACAATGAAAATGAAGGAGATGTGCCTGAACAAGAACCTCTACAATTGACACAAGGCTAAGGTGAGGATAAAGAGGAAAGTGCCGAGGAAGAAGAAGTGAAGGAAGCACCTATCAGAACTAAAGTAACCAAGAAAAAGAAAAAACTCTACCTGCTCTTAACTAAAAGCTAAGAATGTCACAAAATCTACACCAAAGAAGCCCACTACTAGAGCTCCCATGAGGGCCACAACACAAAAGGAAAGAGAAGAGGTAGATAAGAAGAAGAAAGCCACCAAGCAGATAGATGAAGAGCTAATAAAGAGAAGAAAATATGTGGCTTAGCTTGAATCTGATGGAAAAAAGTGTGAGACAGATGATAACAATCAATTTAAAGTGGTAAGTCATCTACCAAAGTCTTCAATTGATAAATTATGAATAAAGATTAAAAATGATGACTTGAAAGATTTAAAGAATTTCGATTTTAATAAGCTCACAAAAGAAGAGCAAAATAAATTAGAGGAATCTGTGTATGCTATGATGGCTGAATACAAGCACACAACTCTAGAGGTAGGTGGCTCAATGCCCAAGGAATTATACAAAATAGTAGAAGAAAAATGGTATTTTTGGCTACAAATGGAGAAGGAAATAAGAGAATCTACTTTAGTAAGATTTTTTCCTAGTTTGACTAAGGGTCAAATAGCTAATTTAGTTAAGAGGCACAATAATAGATTTACTCCAAAATATAGGGCATTTAGTATTTTACAAAATAAATTTGAAGATGTAGTCAGCAAATCCACAAGATTGTGGAAAATAATATACAAGAAAATTGATGATTTGTTTGATGAAGAATATAAGGCAGAAGTAAGTGCCAAGTAAAAGGAAATGAAAGAAATAGGGAAGAATGAGGAGGAAAAGAAGGTAAAAGAGAAGAAGAATGAGGAAGAGAAGAAAGATGATGATTCGGTGGATAGTTTCAGTGAAAATTGAAGTGTCTTCAAAACTCCAATTTTTTTGCACCATCAAAAAGATCTCAGTGTCCTAATTCCAATGCAACTTGAATAGAGCAAAAAGGAGTCTATTCGTGCAAGTTATGCTCGGTCAAAGTTTTGGTTAACAGGTAGACCAGAGGGCTAGATAAAGGGGTGAAATCAAACCCTCTAAAAAGTGGTCAACAGTGGATTTCAAAATGAAGAGCTTGATGAGAGCTTTCCAAGGACATTCCTTTTGTCAAAAACAAACTTCATATGTGAAATTTATGGTCGTTTAAATTTTGGAGGCAAAGTGTAATAGTGATGATGTCATCATGATATCAGTAGCTCAAGTGATGACACATGTCAAAAATATGAGCAAATAAAATAGTGCCACATGGCACCTCAAGCTCAAATTTGGTGGTTTAAAAATTTGTTGAGGAGGTTTCAACCTCCAACCTCCCATTTACCATTTTCCCTCCTTGCCACTAGACCACACGGAGCTTTTAACAACTTTGTAACTGATTTCTTATTTAAACTATGGATGCCACCAAAGCACTTGATGAGGTTTGAACCCGTGACCTTGTGGCTATGGCAAAATTATGATTACCACTATGCCACGCATTGGACTTGAAAAGCATGTGGCAAAGTTTCTATTTAACTTTTTAAATAGACAAACTGCCCACTCTTCAAATAGGGCTTATTTGTTATTTTATTAATAACTAAACCCCAAAATTGTATAAATGCCAAAATGTAAAAATGGCAAAGGGGGTTATTCGAAGGGGGTGTTTTGTTTTATACCCTTAATTGTTTTTGAGCTAATTTAAGAAAATTATTTTGTATAAAAAGGCAGGTAGGATGTCATTTATAGGTAGTGGAAATTAAGGGAGACTTGGAGAGAAATTTCTCTTGGTGAAGTTTTGAAGGATTAGGGAGATTTTTGGAGCCATTTTTGTACTCCATTTTTGCAGCATGGTATTACTCCATAGAACCCTTTGACATTAGTGTCAAAAAGGGTGAGATAATAAAGTAAGTGGGAGATATATGCAGATAGGGGAGATATATGCAGATACTCTTGAAGATACCAAATTTTGAACCATTTTTTATTTACATTCTTTCATTCATTTTTGAGAATAATAGTGGAAAGTTTGCAAATAGCCAAAAAAGGGGAAGTCATGTAATAAAGAAGAAAGGGGGAGATGCAAAAATTTTGAACTTCATATAGATCAGATATAGCACACAGGCTCAAAATGTTGAAACAAGGCAAAGGACAAGAGAGGATCAGGCACATTAACACAAAATTTCAGTCTCAAGGCATAATCAACCTAGGGGAAGTCATAAGGTATATTGTTACTTATAATATTTTTGAAATTTTGCATGAATGCCAAGTGAATAAAGGATGTACTCAATAAGGTTAAGTTCATAAATGCTTAGTTCAGTGTTTTTGACACTCATGTCAAAGGGGGCATTGTTGGTCAAAAGAATAGTCTTGACAATTGAGTGTCAACACACTTAACAATTTTCATCATACATGCCAAGCACACAATAGATTTCGAGCCAAAATTTCAATAGGTGTAGAGTCACAGTTGGTGTTGAGCAAGTCAAAAAGTAGTATGTGCTGAGTAATCCAAAAATGTTTAGATGCCGAGCAATATAGAATATACAGGTGGCAAGTAATACAGACTATATAGGTGCCAAGAAAACCATGAAAGTAATAGATGTCAACTAATGCAGGAATCAATTCATGCTGAGCATCAGTAATGTAACGAGTGTTGAGTAACTCAAGATCAGCATAAGAGTTTTTATTTGCACAAACTAAGATGTGAACTATTTTTGGAACTAAATTAGAGAAATTTTGAAGGAGAAAAAGAATAAGGATGAATCATTTACATTCCCTATGCAATTTGCATGCATCCAACTATAAAAATGGTGAAGGCATGCAACCATTAAGAAAAATGCAAAGTACGAGTGAGAATTTGAGATTCAATATGGATCGTAGATCCATACCTAACCCTAAGTCTTTGCATTCTTTATAAGGAGAAAAAAGGCACCATTGCATGTCTAGAAGAAAATAGTATAAGGGGAGATTATAGAAAAATTTCAGCATGAAGAGAAAATACTGAGAGGAATATAGTAGTTTCATATCAAGTTGAGTAGAATAGCACAAGGGACAAGGAACACATATAGAGATCAGATCAAGAAAGGATAAGAATAGGAAGAGCAGATCTAGTACTTGAATCCAGTAATTTGAGATTGCATTCAGTTAGGTCAAATGTTCTAGTACTCTCTCACAATTGTATTAGAGGTTGAAATCATATGTTGATAGGTTAGCTTAACAGCTAGGTAGGAGAATCTTTGGAGAAGGTCATGAAAATCCTATGTATTAGGTGGGTTTAACAACCTATTGTAAATCCTTTAATAGGGTGACACTTCATGAAAGTATTTGTAAATCCTCTAACCAAGTCACCATTGACACAATGTAAAGCCTTTAACAGGGTAGGCCTTTCATAGGGAAAACCATCAGAAGTGGTTGAACATTTATTACTATAGTGATTTTTGTGGGTGTCATCCCTGCTCCAGTTTTACCTTCTTATTTCTAGAGGGTTTATGAGTTACCAAATCTTTGTGTTATGTGTTGATGCATGCTTTCATTTCATTTTTTTTATATGTTTACATGCATTCAAATTGTTTTTTTGGATATGTGTTACTAAGGGTTTGAAAGGATAAAAATGGGTTACTTCTGATTCACCCCCCCTCTTAGAAGTACTCTTCCCATTTGAAAATTCCAAAAAATACAATGCCAAAGATCTAGAGAAGGTAAATTTGGAAACTAAAAAAACACCAAAAAAAGTATACATTAGTAAGAAATTGTCTCCTAAGATTAGGAAAGATCTGATAGACCTACTAAGGAAGTATAGACATGCGTTTGCATGGTCATATGATGACCTAAAAGCCTATAGGGAAGATCTTTTTTCAGTATGAGATCCCTTTAAAACTAGATGCTAAATATTTTAGGAAAAAAAAAGGGCCAATAAATCCAACTTTGGCTCCAAGATGCAAGAGGAACTAATCAAATTAAGAGATGCAGGAATCATAAAGCCTATCAAACATTCTTCTTGGGTATCCAATTTAGTCCTTGTTAGGAAGAAAAATGGAGACATAACATTATGTGTTGACTTCAAGAATCTTAATATATCTTCATTGAAGGATAATTATGGATAATATGGAAATTATGTTGCAAAGGGTCATTGGTTCTAAGCTTATTTCTATGATGGATGGAGCTTTGGTTACAATCAAGTGGTTATTAAAGAATCATAATAGTTCAAGACTACTTTTACTACTCCATGGGGTAGTTATGTTTATGTTAGGATGCCTTTTGGGCTTACTAATGTTGGGGCTACTTTTCAAAGGGATATGGATGTGGCTTTTGCTGATATTATTGATAAATTTTTGGTTGTGTATCAGGATGACCTCACTACTTATTCTAAGGATGAGAATGGTCATTGCACACATTTGGAAAGGTGTTTATTAGAGCCCTTAATTATAGTATTTCTTTGAATCCAACGAAATGTAGTTTTGGTGTTACTAAAGGAAAGTGGTAAGGACATCTAGTTGGTAAGCATGGATCGAGGATTGACCCTGAAAGGGTAGAAGCAATAGACAAGATTCAAAAACCCAAAAGTGTTAAAGGCATTCAACTATTTTTTGGACAGATCAACTTTATGAGAAGATTTGTGACTAACTTTGCAGAGATTAGTAGGCCTATATCAAGGATATTAAAGAAAGGGTTTGAGATAAAATGGGAAGGTGAACCTAGCATTACATTCCAAAAGATCAAGCAAGCTATTAAGATGCCCCTATTCTTAGAGCACCTAATTATGAAAACTAATGCATATATTTTCTTTTGCCTCATTTCACACTATTTCTATAGTATTGTTATAGAAAAATGAGGAAGGTTATCAGTATCCCATTGCATTTTTTAGCAAATCCTTGCAAGTAGTAGAACTCAAATATGATATAAATGAAAAGAAGGCATATGCACTGGTGAAAAGAGTCAATTCTTTTATGTGTTACTTAATGAGAGATACTATTATTGCTTTTGTTCCTACTACCACTGTAAAGGATATTTTTTCACAACAAGAGGTATCTGGTAGGAGATGTAGATGGATTAATAGGATAGAAGAGTTTAACATTGATATTTAGATTACCAAACTAGTTAGGGGTCAAGGTTTGGCCAAATTGATGGCTAAAGCCAATCTAGATGCAAACCAAATCAATCAATTTGATGATAGTTGCAGGGATAATCTTTGTGATATGGATTCTTCTAATTGGTACAGACATATAATTTATTATTTGCAAAAGATGAAATCTCCATCAGTGTTAATAGATAACTAGAAAAGATCCCTTAAGTTACAGGCCATAAGGTATGTTATAGTGCAAGGTCAATTATGGTGGAAAAATATGGAAGGGGTACTTTTGAAGTGTATAGATTAAATTGAATCTAAAAGGATTTTGAAAGGTATGCATGAAGGTGTATGTGGTGGTCATTATATGGCTAAGACCACTACTCATAAAATTCTTAGGGCTAGCTTTTGGTGGCCAACACTTTTTAGAGATGCTCATGAATTTGTCAAGACATGTCATGCTTGTCAAAGGTTTAGTGGAAAGTTAAATTTTTTTGGGAATTTACCATTAAGCCCTGTTGAAGTACATGCACCATTTCAACAATGGGGAATTGATCTCATAGATTAGATCTCAAATAAATCTAGTGGTGGAAATTATTGGATCCTGGTGGTTATTGATTACTTCACTAAGTGGTTTGAAGCAATTCCTACTAAGAATGCGACAAGTAAAGTGGTGATTAATTTCATTCTAAATAATATTGTGACTAGGTTTGGATGCCCTCAGAAAATTGTAACTAATAATGCTATGTGTTTCAGATCTGAGGAATACAATTTTTTTTTGTAAGAAGTATGGCATTATAGAGTACACATCATCACCCTATCATCCCCAAGGAAATGGTCAAGAAGAATCAAGTAGTAAAAGTATATTTAAAATCATCAAGAGGATTTTAGCAGAAAACAAGAAGGCCTAGGATTCAAAATTTTTACTAGCTTTGTGGGTTGATAGGGTTACTATGAAAAAGGCGATTGGATGTGCTCCATTTGATCTAGTTTATGGTATATAGGCTAGGCTTCCACAAAATAACTTAAAAGAGATGTATAAATTTGTTCAACTATATGAAGATGATATCATTGATGAGATGCAACTCAAAATGTATGATATTTTGCAACTAGAAGAAGAAAGGAGAGAATCTTCTATTTAGAATTCTAAGTTACAATCATAGATGAAAGACTTATATGACAAAAGAGCCATTGAGAGGAAGTTTGAAATAGGTGACATGGTATTAATATGGAATGCTAGAATGGAAGATAAAGGAAAGCATGGTAAATTTGACCAAATTTGGCTTGGCCCATATAACATTTGTAATACAAATGGAGAATATTCATATTTTCTAAAGGATTTAACTAGAGATATTCTTGAATTGCCAGTTCATTGATAGTTCTTGAAGAGGTACTTTTCTTAAAATATATATTTTCCATGAAGAGTAATTTTTAGGTTTCCCTATGCTCTTGTAAATTTTGTATATTTTGTAAATCCCTGTAAAAGTCTTTGTATAGTCTAGTTCCCTATTCTATTGTTTTATTATGTGTTCTCTAAAGAAGTTATCATTCTTGTACCAAGTATGTGGTCTGCTCCTCCATAGATTCTAAATTCTTGCATAGACTCAAGTAGTCTATCATCCCCAAATAGAGCCATTGTTGGTCTAATTTTTCACAATGTAGAGAAATTCTAAAATTTTTGTGAAAAATCATTTAAGTCATTGTATTATGCAGATGAGGGTTTTGTTCCTTATATTTTTCAAATTTTAGGTTACTCTAGTCTTGCCCTGGTTCATGTGTTGTGTGAATTCTATTAAATTCTCAAGGTTTGTCTCTAAGATAGTCATTAAAATACCTTATGTAAAAACCCTAGGTATCTTTTCAAATTTTCAAAAGGGTTTGTGAAGTGCTTAAGTTTTTCCCTTTACGATCTTACAGTGTAGGGTTTCATGTAGGAATGAAATACCCTCTTGCTCATGTTTCCATGATGGTGTTTTATCATGTAGCATAAAGGCCTAGAGGACTTCATGTTTTTTGTGGATACACTTTTTCTTTTCATAGTAGTGGAACAATTCATTTTAAGGTTCATTGATCATATATAAAGGCTTTTTATGCTTTGAAAGTGGTTTTACAACTTTACGGTGAATAGTTAAGTAGGTGAGTGAAAGCAGCTTAAAGAGGTATTCCTAGGCATACATTAAAGTGTTGAGCATGTGATTGTAAAAGGTTTTAAAAGGAGATGTGTCATGTCACTTTATGGGTTTACTAGTAAACTATTGAGTAGAGGGGTAGAGAGGTATTAAGGTTTGATCCATAAATCTATGTTCTAATGAATGGCATAAGGGTATAATACCTTGACATGGCATAAAGGATGTTTTATGAGAAGGCATAAAGTGTTTTAAGGTTCTATGTTTAAAAGGAATTCATAAGAGTGAAAGTGAGGCTCAGTTGTGTTTATGTGCATATGCTTCCTGGACTTACGAACAACTATAAAGCCATATTAAAACAATAATTGTTGTAAGTGGGACCTGTTGAATTGTTAGATGAGCCATGATGTGAGCAAATCAGATGGTGACACATAATTCATATAATATGGGCCCAACTCATGTGTTAGAAGACCCAAGTTCTTTATTTTGCATGTGCTTAAAATCAACAGCAATGTTCTTTCCCATTTTTCTAAGATTCAATCTAGGTCGTTGATAAGTGTAAGATGAAATTTCTCATTACGCCTTTATAGTTGCAGGGTAAGCATATGAATGAAGGGCTATTTCATCCCTTTCTCCATGGTTACAAGCTATGTCTAAGAATATAAGCATAAAAGGATAGATGAAGGGATAAAGAAAATGCTTTATGCTTCTATGAGGAAGGAGAAACATAAGAGTAGGATGCCATTTGTAAAATCTTTCTGATCTTATGAGATTAAGATAACTTGTGTAGGCATAAAGGAGAAATAAAGAAAAGGTAAGAGGCATTGTGATGCCATGAAAAAGCCTTAAGCATATGACTGGATGATGGATGTATAAAGAGTTGCGATGTCCCAAGTAATGAAGTAAGTGTAACAATGTAAAGAAGTTTCTAAAAGTTTCTAATGATATGCATGTGTATGAGTGTAATGGGTAAAGTGTAAGTCATAGTAAAGGGCTTTATACTTATATGAGGATGGTTTGAGGTGTAAGAATGAGGGTATCAATTGAGAAGTCTTGAGATTTTATGGTGTAAGGGGTTGCATAAGTGTGTAAAAGGATTTTCAACATAGTGTCAAAGAAACCCTAATGCTTCTATGCTTGGGATGTTTTGAAGTGTCACCAGATGAATGTAAAAGCTCGCTAAAAAGGTTTCCAAGGTTACAAAGATTGAAAGATTCTGACTCATTATGTGAATAGAGGACAAGAATTTGGAAAGAAAATAGTTGAGGTGTCATGCAAATTCAAAAGAAGGACAAATTCACCATGGCCAAGTAAAATAAAACATTGAAAAGGACATCAAGATCAAATTTAACAGTTGATATTCCTTGCTGTCACTCTACAAGGGTGGTATTAAAAGCTCATGAATGTAGAATTTATTGAAAAAGTTGGTAAACTATATGATTAAAACATAAATATTTGATTGAATGTTCAGAATATTGTCATTCTAATAATTTGTGTTTGTGCTCTAAAAATTTCTTCAAGTATCCATAGCATTGAGATTTGTGTGCCAAAGTTTAAATTATAATTGCAGAGAAGATGGCTAACAAGGAGGTTGATGATGTGTCTGTAGAAGAGGTAGAGGTTGAAGACTAAGGTGACAATGTTGTAGAAGTAAAGGGAGAAGGGTGCTACTAAAATTGAAAAAAAATTGGGGGTTAGAAAGCCAAAAATACATGCTAAAGACTGGTTAAAACATATTCCAGGGTCATCCAATGCCATTTCAACTAATGACCATATCTTCAAAGACCCTTAATTCATGATTCGAGATGCACAATGCCCTAGAATTGATAGTTTCAATCTATTTTTATACTTTTGTCAAAACTAAACTGAAAACATACTAGTCTGTAACCCATGGAACAAGAATATGGAAAAGTTGATATCTCCAGAAGTTTTTGTTGATGTGGACCTACTAAAAGCATTGAAAAATTCCTACAATCTAATCACCAGGACAATTCAAAGGCATAATGGGAGTTTTTTGTGCACATTGGATAGAACTTCTTTCATAGAAGCTTTTCGATTAGAAGGGAAAAAGGAGGTGTCTATTGATATTGAAGACTTGCAGAGGAAATTTGGGAGCAATAAGACCTATTTTGTGAATAATTCCATGTTGTCCCACATCCAGTATAGTGTGAAAAAGAAAGAGATGATTCCAAAGAAGGTGGGGGATTTTTTTCCCTTGAGCAGATTCAAGAATTATTTCAAAAATACAGTAAATGGGTGACACAAAGTGTTGGGAAGTGATGGTGTAGAGGATTGTGTCTATGATTCCCTATCCCTAATGGCTTGTGACATACAAGACCCTTTCCACCATAAAGAATATGACTATGTGTCATTTTTCATGGACAACATGCACAACCAAATTGTCAATGCAAAGAAGGAAGAAATGAAGGATATTAAGTTCCATCATTATTCATTACTAATGTACCTGATCTTATATTACAATATTGGTTACATCAGCGATGACTTTACTGATCAAAATTCTGATGAATTTGGTGAGTTACCTATGCAACTTTGGACTCACATTTGGGATAAGAATTTTCATTATTCAAATGCAATTATGTTCTTTAATTTGTATAGTGTTGTTAATATGAGGCAATTGGACCATACCTTTTTTAGGGCACCAAATGTTTTAAAAACCTTGCTTAGACCTTCATTTTTAGATGAGAAAACCAAATTAGATCATAACTGGTGGGGACATATTTTTGTTTAAGGAATGCACATTGATGAGAATATATGCATGCCAATAGCCCCATCACCTTCTATCAAAATACCTACCCCCTAGATTGGCCATTATTGAATTCTTTTGGAAATTTTTAGTAATGAACAAAGAAATGATCCCTCCTTCTCTGCACAAACCCACATTTGTTTGTAGAACATTTAAGGTAGGGGATTCTAAAATAGGAAAAAAATGCATATGAGGAATTGAGTGAGTACCTAGGCTAGTACAAATTTGCTATTGGATATTGTAGGATATATGACCTTGAAAACTATATTACCTATGAGGTTATGGCCATTAGGCGATACATCCTACCTCCAAGCAAGCCAATACTTGTGGAGGATTTAATTGCTAAAATAGTAGCAATAGGGGAGGCTAATGAGCTACTAGGAAAATATGGTGAGATAAGAAAGGTAGAGGTGGCCTTGAGAAGAACCAACCCCAATTTTAAGGGTTTTTATATACAGGTTCCCTACCTTGGAAACCTAAGAAAAATGGTTCAAAATTTTGAATATATTATGTCTTAGAGGTGACATGAGCCAGAGGGAGAGGAAGCCATTTTAAATAGAGAATCACCTGAGCCAGATGTACAGTTAGAGGTTGAGTTGGAGGAGGAGCAACCATCAACTTCAACATGGGTGCCATAGGGCAATAAAAGGAAAAAAATAATGCATATCCCAGAGAGGGTTGTAAGTAGAGCCTTACAAGTGATGCTAGTGAATGATGAGTGTTTTTTTGATATTAGGAAAATTTATTTACATCAAAGGGCTATAGAGGTAGGAAAAGCCTCTAGTGATCTCCAAATTGTAGCATCAAGATTGGATGATAGGCTCATTCAATCTGAAAACTTTATGGAAGATGATGATTTCATCAAATCATCATAATTAAAAAATTTTCTTTATAAAATAAAACAAAATGAGCTCACATTGAGCCTCATGCTAGGAGAGGATCCAGAGAAGAACAAAAAGTTATTTTAAAAATGGTTATCCTATGATCCTAAGAGTGAGACAACAACCCCTGCAGAAGCTAGCGAGTTGGTGCATAGGAGTGGTATGATTTTGATACCACATTGGGATATTGAGAAGGCTTTTGTTGTTGATCAAATGAGAAGACAAGAAAAAGCCATTAGTTATGAAGCCAGTAGTAGTGAGGGACCAAAGAGAGGGTTAGGATTTAACATAGACACAAAAACCCTAGCAGTGTGGAGTGTAGCCCCTAACACCAAAGAAACTAGAATGATGGATATATAGGAAACTACATAGGGAAACATGATTTTATGGACATTAGAAAATACTACTACGAAAGAAATCTCTAGCATAGTCAAACACTTTGCACTCATGAATGAGGTAAAGGTAGATGAAATTGAGGATAGGCTAGCTATTCTATACAATGAATAGATATCAAAAAAATTTATGAAGAAGAGCTTAAGATGAGCTATGTGAAGAAATAGAGAATAGAAGAGTTAGAGGGGAAAATCCATAATTTAGAAGCAGAAATACCATCCCTCAAAGAATAACTGAAGTTTGCAATAGAGGCAGAACATGCACCAAGTAAAGTGGAAGAGGAAAGGCACATTGTAGAAGTAGAGGCCCAAATAGAAGAGATACCTATAGGGGTAATAGTGCCAGTGCGTATGGTAAATGTGGAAATAGAGGCTCCTCAATCTGACATTGAAATAAAAAAGAATGTTATGATGAATATACTAATTCATAGAATAAAAAAAAATTAACAGAATATGTCAATATACATACATTGCATTCATCAATCTACAATCTACAGAATAGGTATGCAAGGATGCAATAGGATGGATTGATCTAATATTCCAACAATGGGGACCATATATGCAATTCTTTGATAGGTTGATACCATTGTTAGCAAAAAGGCTAGACCTACTAGATAAAGTTATTGTTGTGAAAGAAGGCATGGACAAAGTAAAATATCTATTACAATTTTTCATAGGGAAACTGACAGCAATACAAAATAAAATGAAAGTTTTTACAATTGGCTTCCATTATTTAATTCTTTCTATCCTTGATTCTGATAGCAAAGAGAAAGATTTCAATGAATGATCTAATTCTTTTGACCATATTGTAGACTTGCCACAAGTGGCATCTATTTTCCAAGGTAATATTAATAATTATGTTTTAAATGAACTTATTGACACCCTATTCAAGGTTGAAATTGAAATGAGTAGGTTTATCACAAAAGGGAGAGTGATCACTAATGCTAGGTGATAGAAGTTTGTTAATGAACTAAAAAAAACCAAGACATGTGAGTGGCCCACCAAGAGAGAAGTCATTGTCTAGGAAGCAATCGCAGAAATAAAAACTTTACCAATAGCATGTAGTTAGAGAAAAAGACAAAGTTAAAGATTTTATGCTCCAGTTATCATCTGCAACTAGTCTTTGTTGTTTCTTTTTGAATTAAGGTGTCTAGGATATTTTGTAAAAGGTTGTTGTACTTATTGTTGTAAAAGGACACCTATCAATCACAATTGTCCTTTTCTTGTTGCAACTCATGTTATATAAATGAGTTTTCAAGGCATTGTGAGGGTCTCAATTTTTTTAGTATGTTTTCAATTTTCAAGAAAGTACATTCGGTCTAGTCATGTGCAATCATTTTTGAGTTTACTTCCAGACATGTACTTTTCTGATGACAAATAGAAATGACAAAATCAGTATGAATTCATGAGTTTTTATTGAGTTTCTATTGGTTATTGTATTAGTCAGCAAAACGGATAATGCAAAAGGGTATTTACACTAGATCTTTGTCACCATTTTTTTGTCTCCATTTCATGAATTTGTTAATTTTGAGATCATTTGAATAAGGTTCAATTGATTGAATGCAATCTGGATGGGTTGTGTATTGGTTATATTGTTTCTTTTAATTCAATGGAGTATGTAAATGCTTCAATAAATTAGTAGAATTCATAAGTTTATGAAAAGGATATCATATAAGAATAAAAATAGTTGATTATGGCTGATAAATTTAATTACAAGTTAATTGAATAGGATCTCCTACCAATAGTTGACTCTTTGCTCCCAATATATAAGGTACTGGTCATATAAATCAGAGATGTTTGAGAATGAAATCTGCTTCTACATGTCAAAACAATTATAATTTCAAACTCATTTTTCATTTCATTTTTTTCAAGGTTATAATTTTGGTCACCACTCATCTACATTTAATTTCTACATCTTAGGTAGTTGCTATTTCTAGGAATACTTGTAAACTCTAGGAGAATTATGAGTAGATCTACTTATGAGGGATGCATATAAACTTGAAAGCATTATGAAAATTGGTGAATTGTGTATGTGCCTAAGGGTAGAAGATAAAAATAATAATGAAACTAAGATAATTTTCAGACAACAATTTGCATTAGAATCATCCCTAGGTATACCCACCTTGGTTTGGCAGAGCCTAAGGAGTAGGAAACCATCTTTGGTTTTGTTGAAGTTGGGTCCAAATGGTTTACTTATATTATTGATTATAGGAAGTTGCTAATCCTTAGGTTATATGAGTGTTATCATTTTGATATTGAGCATTTTGTTGTTCAATAGTTTTAAACAGCAACAGAAGTAGTGATAGACAAATAGTCATATATTTGGAAATTCTTTCTTAAATAACTTATTTCTAAAGAAGTTTTTTCAAGTTTATATTTATCAAATTTTTTTTGTTCTATAAAACTTAGTGTTTGAAGAGGTTATATCATAATTAATTTGTGAACTATGATGATGTGTTCTATATGAAATCTATTTCTCTTTCTTTGTTGTCCCTCTTATTTATGTTTTCCTAGTTTCAGTTTGGTTTTATAGTAAAGTTCAATTTCCAAATTAATTTTTTCTTATTTGTGGAAAGACTATGAACTTTTCATTCATTAAATATTTGAGCATGTAATTTATTACCTCAGTACCCAAGAGTACATGAGCATTACTGATGCATTTTTTTGGCAAAGTGTGCATTTAGTTGATTTTGAACTTTCAAATTTATCGATAAATCTTTGGTAAAGGGAGTTGTACCTATAAAATTCAAGGGGAAACCAATAACTCAACATTTACCCAACTATTGTGAACTTTATTGGATTTTTCAAGCCTTGGGCATAAATTGAATTATTTTTTTAGTAGGAAAAGACAAATTGTTTACTAACATATTTTTGCTGGTTCTGCTGGGGAGTCCCTAGAGAAAGAGGACTAAGCACTTTGAAGTAGTAATGAATTAACATGGTCCTACCACACGATATTTTTTTTCCTATTTTGTAGCCTAATCATAGATTTGAAGATACATAGGAAGATATAATCTCTAATTTAGCGTTAGTTGCCTAGACATTACACCACAATAATCAGCAATTTGAACAAGCATTGAATATGCTTGAAAGAGAGGAGGACCAGTTCAAGAAGAAGTAGTGGTAAATAGACTCGCTTGACCCCTTGCAAAACCTTGAACATAAAGATGAGAAGTAGACATGGCTAAAAGGAGGTACATGAGAGGAGAAAGAGAAAAGAGCATTTAAGATGAGAATTTTGAGCCTTTAAAGAACTTGAGTTCTCTACCCAATTTTAATGACCTCAAGAAGAAGAAAACTAAATCCTATAGTAGACCTAGCTCTCTCCCCAAGCCTTCTCCTCTCTCACCTTTGGTACAGTCTTTACTTCCATTGAAATCTCTTGTCCCCTCCCATCTAAACATCCAACCTGTGTAATTCATACTACCAAACATGATTGTCAACCAATCATGGGGGTAGAAAATAGCCCCATTGAGTCTTGGGGTCAATCCTATAGTGTTGCCCAAGGTGTAACCAAATTTTTCCCTAAGTTTAGTGGAGATGGAAAAATTTCTATAGAAGATCACTTGAGTGTTTTTCATACAGCCTGTAGAGTTATAAGTGTTCCTACCCAATAAATTATTGTCAGGTTGTTTGTTTGAATGCTAGCTAATGCTACTACTAATTGGTTCAACCATCTACCCCAACATTCCATAACTAGTTGGGATGATAAGAAAATATCAATTGAAACTAGATTCAAAACCCTTGATAATGAGTGTCCCTTATTACTTCAGCTAAGTCAATTGAAGAATGAAATGCACAAACCCATGAGTGAGTTCATGGAAAAATTCAATATATTGATCCAAAAAATCCCAACTACCTTAGACCTAATGGAGAAAATAAAAAATATTCTTTGCTAATGTTGTTCCCCTAGATGTGAGTTTTTATCTCATTAAATATGAAATTGTTGACTTAGCTATTGCTCAAAGATTGGCTATCCAATTAGAAGATGCATTTATTACTCTTGGTAAATGGAGAAGGGATGTTCAATCCTCTAGGCCTGCTTCTACCTCTGCCCCCAGAGATCCTCTCACACAAAGGTTAATGAATGACATAGCTATGTTGAAAAGAAAACAAAATAGACCTAACGATCCTTATCAATCCCCCTATCAAATTATTAGTAGGCATCAACAACACCAAGGTCATGACAAAGCCCCATTTCTGATAGCCCCTTAGCCAAGGTTGAAAATTGAAGAAATACCCAAAGAGACTATGCGTTCCTTCCATTTGACTACAAATCACAATGGGAAAACTTTCACAGATTGGTCAAGATGTGTTTAGTTGGAAAAAGATGCTCTTAGCACTAAAATACTAGTTGAAAATGAAAAGGGAGAAAATGAGAACACACACACTTATTTTCTTGAGTATGAATCTAACATAGAAAGGGGAGGTGATGCTTTTGTGACACTCCAAGATCCTACTTGCACTGTCATGACTAGGAATCAAAGAAATTAAAAGTCCTATGTAGGAACTAACACAACTACTTCAGGTTCTAAAGGAAAGGAACACATGCACATTGATCCAACAAATAATGCAGATTTCAAGATATTATCTAGAATAGAATTGATGACTAGTACATATGTTTTTGACATTGTAGAATTTTGTAAATCCTCTTCCATATCCTTTTCCCCATTAGAATATTTAAGAATGAACCCTAAGGATTTGGATAAGTTAGTCCAATATGTGAAAGGAGGGCCTGTCACTAATGCCCAATTTACTAACGATGTGATTGGAAATCAAACATCTCTAGAGAAACCATATTTGGTATCTAAAAAGGGTATCAAGAAAGTCCTTAATACAAGACCATTTTTTAATGCTATTGAAGGAGAAGTAGAAGAAAGAAAACCTAATCCATTATATCTGTCTTTATTGCTAAATGGAAAAAAACTTAGTAACTATATTATAGATTTGAGAGCTTCTGACAATATTACGCCAGCTCTAGTTGCTAAATATCTTGGCTTGGATCTCACTAAAACATTTGAGCATTTCTATTCTATAGATGGAAATAAAGTCCCCCTCATTGGCCAAGTAAATGATGTACAAGAAGTTCTTTATGCTTGCACAAATAAAAGACTGAAGCTAACCATTTTAGTGGTTGATAACCCAACTAGTTATGGAATGTTGCTTTGTAGAAATTTTTTTAGGGATATGGGAGGAGACATAAAAATGAATTGGTCTATGGATTATATTCTAGTAGGCAAGAAGAAGATAAACCTAGAATTGAAGCCAAAGAATAAATACACTATGGTGTCTTCAGACAATCCTAAAGCCCAAATATTATATGAAGAATGTCAATTTGGAAACTATGTCATTTTACTTGATGATAAACTTGAGGAAGAGAAACGGAAAGGCTTCAAGGATGCTTTGTGGATTTTGGAATTTGATGGTAGCTACTCCAATTCAAGATTAGGGGTAGGAGAAGTTTTGATCTCTACCTCAAGAGGATTGTTTCCCTTTTTCTTTTAAGCTAGATTTTCACAATACAAATAACACAAAAAAATATGAAGCCCTACTCTTAGGATTGCAAGAGGCTAAGGCAAGAGGGATAAAAAAATTGAAGGTAAAAGGTCATGCTGAACTCATTGTAAAATAAGTAGCATATCAATTTTCTATGGAGAATGATATATTGAGACACTATAGGAACCTATTTTGGGATGAGATTGAATCTTTTGATACTTTTTCTATAGAGTTTATACCTCACTCTCAGAATACTAAATCTGATTCCTTAGCTACATTTGCTTCCTTATTATTGCCACATCTAGACTTTGAGAGTGATACTTATATGATTGAAATGATCTAAACACCTAGGGTCCCAAATAATGTGAACCATTGGCAGGCTTTTGATAATGATTCACAACTAAAAGATTTTCTTCGATGTGTTGGAAATTTTGTTAGCATTTTATTTGAAGGGTTGGAAAATGATGGCAAATCAATTAGTGAAGATTCAGTAGAATTGCTTTTGTTTCACAATGCATGCCCATTTCGATTGGAAATGGGGACCCCCTACTTTATTTTTATTTATTTATTTATTTTTTTTTTTTTTGGCTTTTCAAATCCCTAGTCCAAGGTTCAAGTCTTTTTCTAGTTTTTTTGGTTAGATCCTGGTCCTAGTTCAAAAAAACCAAAGTCCAAATTTCATCGTCAGAGGAGATAAATATTTTTGCAAAGCAAAAAGGTGCACTAGTGCACCTACCTAGGTGTGCTAATGCACCAAAACACATAAAAGGGCACTCATTATAGGTAAGTGCATAGCAACATAGCTGCGCACCCCCCTCACTCTTCCACTTGTTATTCTTGCTTCCTCCAGCTTTCCTTGTCACATCATCACACCAGAAGAGGTGTGCAATACCCCCTCACCACCTCCCCTACCTGCACTCAAGAAATGGAATAGTGTTAAAACTTTGAGTTAAGGTGCGTAGTAGTGCACCTAATGAGGTGTACCTACTGCACACTTTAGTATTCATTTTTTTGGTTTAAGTGTGCTTAAGTCAACATAGGGTGCACATCAGCACACCCCATAAGGTGCGCTGCTACACACCCATATGTTAAAACTTGATGAAAGGCGCACTTGTCAGATGTGCTAGGTGCATCCTTTTTTTGCATTCAAGGGGTAAAATTAGGTTTTTAAGGTGTTCTTGACACTTGGGGTTTTTGATTTGTTTACTGTTGTTATTAGGATTTGTCTTAATTAAGTATTTTTAACTCTTTGGATTAATGTTTGCATTTTTGTGTAGATAAAAGCACATCCTCAACTTGTCAGGGTTATAACTTTTGACCTAGAGCTTAGAATTTAGAATCGTTTACACCATTGGAAAGAAGAAATCAAGATCTTATTACAATCCCTAAAATAGTGAGCCTTCAACTACTAGTTTTAGGGACCAATGAAAGTTTCAACCTGATATTTTGAGTAGAGGACCTCTAAAAAAGCCAGTTAAAAGGACCTAGAAAAAATTGTAAAAAAGTATGAAATTTTTTTAAATGTTTGATTGTTTTGGATAATCCAAATCACTTGGTCTCTAATTGGGAAGGATCAGGTAGTTGGAGAGAAGATAGAATCAATCAATTTACACTAAAGATCAAAGATACAGAGGTCGAATACGTGAACTAGAATAGGTTCTTCATCTTATGCAACTATTAATGACAAGATTCAATATAGGTGCCTTTGGATTTTAGAGCCAGAAGGAGTTCGGGTTTACGAAAGCTTTTGGCTGTAAAGAGGGTATAAATCATCAAAAGGATCAAATTAAGTATAGAAAAGTGATGTAGAATCCCATTTGAGAAAAACCTAGAAATTGTTTTCAAAACCAATAACTTTGATTTTTTGGTGATTTGAGCACCTTGCACAAATTTTATCTAGGTACACAATTCACATAGGTGCATAGGTGTACAGGTTTGCAAGTGCATAGTTGAGATGCACAATTGAGTTGGTATTTAGTTAAGGTGCCTAGGTTTGCAGGTGCACAGTTGAGGTCCGTAGTTGAGTTGATGCACAAGTCCATAGCTCTCTAGGTCTGCAGGTATGCATTTCTAGAAGTTCCATTGATAGTTAACTGTTAGTTTCAAAAATAGAGCTTTCCATGCATTAGAAATGCATTTTAACAATAGTTTAACTCTGATAGATGCCCAATGAAGGATCAACTTCCATTTTTGGCACTTCCAGACACTTCCACTTTGATTAAAATCTTTCTTATTCTTTCTCCTATCATAAACTCTTTGTTTTTGACATGTAAAGGCTCATGCATCCAATTAATAAATATAAAATGGATGGAGTCTTACTAAGCACCAGGTAGATTGTTAGTTTGTTTTATTAAATTAAAAGCATATTATTGTATGAAGATATCTCTTACTCTCAACACAAAATGAGGAGATGATTTCTTATAAATACTCCATTGTAACATGTAATTGAGGCCATCATTATTTTGCAATAAAATTATGCTTTTGGTGCTCACATTTGGAGTGTAGTAATTCTTGCATGAATGCATCATATTTTTGTGAATTTTGTTCATGCAATTGTGATTGAGCCAAAAGTTTATTTCTTTTTTTTTGGTTGTGTGATCTTTTAGTTCTGGTGTTTGCCATGGTTTTATGAATTCTACTGACGTATCTAGCTTGAGAAGAAATCATTGAACTGTGCTTGCATAACTCTCTGTCTCATATGAGCACACTTTTCATGGCCTTGCAATATGATGAAGAGTGAAACATCATACAATTACTAAGTTTCTCACTGATGATTGCATTATTAGAATTGAGGAAGCACTACTCCTACTTTCATTAGTTACCTACCAATTTCTTTGAAAGCTTAATTTGTAGATGTGTTATTTTCTATAGCTTATGTCTGTTAGGATTTCAATTTCATGTTATTTTCTTTAAAGTTCTTGTTATTTTCTTTATTAACCCCTTTTTTAGAATAAGATTTCATTTTAGTTGGATTGTTAGATTGCATTCATGAAAACATTAAAAATACAAAAACATAGTTCTTTTTGTGTGTTATTTTTGAAATAGTGTGTAGATTCTTCATCTCATCTAAGATCAAAATGAACTAGCAAATGACTGCTAGAGAAAATTCACATTTATCTTCAACTGAGTAGATTCCAATAGGTCACAAGATTGCTTGAAACTTTAGAGTTGATTCACAAAATCAAAATTTTAAGAGCGGAATTTGCAAGAATTCCTGTCATTTAGCATCATGTAAAACAATAGCTCAACAAGAATCTAGAGAGGTTATTCAACTAAAAGGAAATGAAATCCCAAAGGGGTGTATGTGCAAGATCATGGTCAACCAAACTATGGCCTTAAGTGGCAGTGAAAAATAAGCAAAGCAGGGTTATGTCGAATTGATATATAATTTTAAAGTGGTGTGTGTGTGTGTGTGTGTGTGTGTGTGTGTGTGTGTGTGTGTGTGTGTGTGTGTGTGTGTATATAAAGTAGACTCATGCCCGAATGTGATGTATATTTTTGGGAATTTTTATTCCAAAATAAGTAATTAATTATAAATTTTCTACTATATTATTTTCAAATTTTTGAAACTCCCATGTCTGACCACCTTAAATAGTTCAAAATTAAATTATTATTTTTCTTGTACTAGTCAAAGCATAGAATGTGACACATCTTCTGGATTTCACAAATCTTATACGGTATGAAAGTTATAGCTATTTTTCAATTAGTATGTCAATCAGCACTTTGTAGATAACTCCTCTATTAAAAAAGTAATAATTACTTAACTCATAATTTGATAGACATTATATTGATGGAAAGCTAAAAACATTTTCAAAAAACCCTTTTCATTTCATCAAATTTTTATGAAAAAAGGTCGTCACCTACATTGTTGAAGTCTAAAACACAAAGGAACACACCAAAAACACATTTTTGGGATGTTTTTGGTGTTCACCATTGAGGGTTGGCATCCAAAGCAAAACCAAACCTAATTGAGTACCTATTCCCAAATCAGATACCAATTCTCTAATTAAATACCCATTCTCAAATTGAATACTTTTTTTTTTGTTATATATATATATATATAATTTTTGTTTTTTTTTTTAATTTTAATTTTTTAAAATTCTTTTATAATAGTATAACCCCTTCTTAGGATACTTAATAAGTTTTTTAAAGATTTTATGACCATTAACTATACATATAATGGTTCCAAAGGATAAAAAGGGGTCATAGGGTACCTTTTGACAATTTTTAACCCATTCAATCACAATATGTGTCATTATGGTTTCTAGGACCCCTAACCACATAAATGATATGATCTAATAACTCAATATGGCCTTCAAATATCTTATGATTCTTTTTTACCCTCTCAATGACATGAAGTGTGCTTAGAGGTCATAAGATACTCTATTACCCCTTTCAACTCATTTGTACACATAATATCTATTCCTAGGACCCCTAAGAATTGATTTTCTTATTTTATGAGTCAGAAGGGGTCATAAGGAACTTTATAATCTCATTCGACCCATTCAAACACATAATGTATGTCCCTACGGGTACTAGGACCCATAGACACATATGCGGTCCTACTCCTTTTGACCCATATAAATGATTATAATATGTCCCTAGGAGTCATAGGACACCTAGAGACATATATTGTCAGGAAATGTGTCAAAAGGGTTCATAGGTTATCCTATGACTCCTTTCAACCCATATAAATTATTATAATATGTCCTTAGGGGACTTAGGACCCCTAGAGGCATGTTATAATGAATTATTTCAAATAGAGTCATAGGTTATCTTGTGAATGCTTTCGACACACATAGATGATTAGAATATGTCCCTAGGGGTCCTAGGACCCCTAGAGACATTTTTTGTAATGAAATATTTTGAAAGGGGTCATAGGTTATTCTATCACTCCTTTTGACCCATATAAACAATTATAATATGTACCTAGGGTTCTTGGGACCCTTAGAGACATATGTTGTAATAAAAAGTGTTGAAAGTGTTAATAAGTTATCCTATGACCCCTTTCAATCCACATAAATGATTATAATATGTCACTAGGGGTCCTTGGACCCCTAAAGACACATGTTATAATGAAATGTGTTGAAATGGGTCATAGGTTATCCTATGACCCCTTTTGACTCATATAAATCATTATAATATGTCTCTAGGGGTTCTAGGACCACTAGAGACATATGTTGTCATGAGATGTGTGTCAACCCATATAAATGATTATAATATGCTTGTATGGTCCTAGGACGCATAGAGACATATGTTGTCATGAAATGTGTTCAAAGTATTCATACGTTATTCTATGAACCTTTAGACCCATATAAATGATTCTACTCTATCCCTAGGGATAATAGGACTCCTAAAGACATATTTTCTCATGAGATGCATTGAAAGGGATCATTGATCATCTTATGACCCCTTTCAAACCATAGAAATGATTATAATATGTCCCTAGGGGTCCTATGACCACTAGAGACATATGTTGTTATGAAAATATGTCAAAAAGGATCAGAAGTTATCCTGTGACCCCTTTCGACCCATATAAATGATTCTAATATGTCCCTAGGGGTCTTAAGACTCCTAAAGACATGTTGTCATGAAATGTGTCGAAAGGAGTCATAGGTTATCCTATGACCCATTTCAACTCATAAACAATTATAATATGTCCCTAAGGGTCCTAGGACCCCTAGAGACATATATTGTAATGAAATGTGTCAAAAGGGGTCAAAGGTCATCTTATGGCCCCTTTTGACTCATATAAATGATTATAATATATTCCTAGGTGTTGAAAATGATTGAAAAGATCATGAGGGAGATTGTTGGAAATAACTAAAAAGATCATGAGGGATATTGTTGGAAATGATTGAAGAGATCATACATAAAAAGTAATGGAACTGGTAAAGAATGTTCTCAATCATTGTTTTGTCATTGATGTCAAACTTGCTACTTACAGGAATGACAACTACTTTAGTGATCAAAATACTATCAATTGGTTGATTGACAAGGAGGAGGCAATCAATAAGATGTAACTAGAACACCTAGAGAAAGGTTGAAGTTATCATGTTGTAATGAAGTAGAAGGATCAGCTAAGCCATTGATGAAAAAGTGTATTGATGACATACTCTAAGACACAGAGAATGGGCACATTGAAACATATCAAAGATGTAAGATTTTAGCTAACTCATTTGTAAAGCCTAACTAAGTTCATTAGAAATAAGTGCCAAGCAGATACAAGTGCCGAGTAGATACAAGTGCTGAGTAGATACAAGCGTCGAGCAGATACAAGTGCTGAGCAAAAACAAGTGTCGAGTAACACAGAGGTGTCGAGCATCAGTAAACCAATAGTGCCAAGTTGCTGCATTATTTCAAAAATTGAAGATTCATCAGATCTAAGTCAATAAGGTTGTTATCTTGAATTGTTTGAATTAAATAGAAGATAAGAATAATGAGCTGGTGGCACAGAACACCATGTAGAACATTTTCTTTTTTAGAGAATACAACTAGACTCTAGATGAAGTTTTTAGATAAGAGCAAGATATGGGGTAGATACATTGTATCCTACCTAATCCATTTGAAACCCTAAAATTGGAGAGGGAGAATCGAGTAGCAAAGGAAATCCATATTTCTATTTAAGGAGTCATATGATCATGAAGCAAAGAGAAAGAGGAGGTCAAGCATGAAAGCATAAAGTGTTGAAGGAGGTGCTAAGGAGTGAGAAAGCACAGTTACTTTGCTTCAATAGATGACCACAGATATGGTTGCATTGGTATGATGAGTAAGAAGATTCAAGGAGGTGAAGCTTGAGATGAAAAGTTGTCAAAGCTGAAGTGATCAAAGCCAAGCAAAAGGACTGAACCAAAGTGTGATCTAAAATTTGCAAAGTATGTTGTAAGTTGTATCAGATCAACAAGTGATTATTGTTACTTTCTAGCAATTGTAACAGATAGTTTAAATCCTATGGACTCAGGTTGGTTTAATAGCCATGTTGTAAACCCTTTAATAGGGTGACATTCCAAGTGAATGTTCTAAAGTCCTTTGATCAGGCCCATTCCTAATAGTATGGTAAAATCCTCTAACAAGGTCACACTTAACAATGTGTTGTAAGCCTTTAATAGGGTAGGCTTTTAATAGGGCATCACTTTAGTAGAGTGAGAATTAAGTAGCATGTTATTGGTGGTTTTTCTCAAATTGGGTTTCCATGTAAATCACTATGTCATGTGTTGATCTTGCATGTTTTATCCCTGCATATTGATTTACTGTAATTTGCTAGGATGATTGATTTAAGCTTGGATGGATGAAAAGTTTATGGATTCATTATAATTTGTGAAAAAGTATTATTAAGTCATTTGGACCTTGGATAATGGATTCACCCCCCCTCTTAGTTATTCTAAAGAATTCTAACAATTGGTATCAGAGCCAAACTGTTGATTCAATTTAAAGGGACTATAAGCAGAAAAGATTAGAATGCCTAAGAGAGAAGTTCCCAAGCTCAACAAAGACAACTTTTTTGCATGGAAATGTTTGATGAAGCTACATCTTGGATCCATAGGAGATTATGCTTAAAATCCAATTGTTACTAAACATGTTGATCCAATTGGTACTCTTACTACAGAAGATTTGAAAAACAAACAGGAACACAATCAGACAATGCTAGAGATTGCTTCTACACTCAACTATGCTGAATTTGATGATATCAAAGGATGTGACACTGCATTCAAAATGTGGAAATCCCTATTAGACATCTATGGAGGAGATCAGAATGTCCAAAGAGAAAAGAAAGCCTCAGAGGAAAGTTTGACGATATGAAAATGGAGGAAAGTGAGAATGCTACTCAGTATGGCACTAGAATAAAAAAATTGGTAAGTGCAATAAGATGTTTGAGTGGTCAATTGGATGAAGATACTATTAATAGTTAGTTCTTAAGGACCTTGCTCCTTATCTATGATATTAGAGTATCAGCAATAGAAGAACTAAGATGTGTGCCAGGAAACAATATAAGTTTTGAAGGTATAGTGGGAAGATTGACTGCATTTGAGTTATCCAACTTTGACAGCTACATACTTGAGAATGTTGAGTTTGCCTTTAAGGCCAAAGATGCTAAACAGGTGAAATCAAAGAAAGGAAGAAAAATGAAATATGTATCCAGTGACAGTAGCACTGATGAGGAAGATGTGGAGCAATTAGAAGCATTGCTAGCTAAAAAATTTACTAGAGGCAAAGAAAAATTCAAAGGTAAGATACCTATCATTTGTTTCAATTGTAATGAAGTAGGACATATTGCTACAAGTTGTACACAGAAAAAGGATTACAAGGAAGGAAACAAATACAAATATAGAAGAGAAGATGATAAGAAAGATTACAAAGACAAAGGCAAGAAGTGTTATATTGCTGAAGAGAATTCTGATGATAATGATGATGAAGTTTTTTATGTAGCCATGAAGGATCACTCTGATGAAGAAGAACCTACAGCACTGGTAACATGTATGAACAAAAATGACAAATGGATCATAGACAGTGGATGCTCACATCACATGATAGGAGACAAAAGTAAGTTTGTTAACTTTACTTAGTATGATGGAAATAGTGTTAGATTTGGTAATGATGCCCCATGTCAAAGAAAAGGAAAATGCATCATTAAGCTCATAGAACAAATTTCATGTGATAATGCATACTATGTTGAAGGATTAAACTACAATTTTATGAGTGTCTCATAGTTAGGCAATGTAGGATGCAAAGTAGAATTCGGAAACAAAATTGCAAAAATCTATAGTACTGATGGTAAATTGATAGGAAAAGGAGATCAAACAAGAGGTAATCTATTTTATCTTGATATGGATAATGTTTCTTGTTTTAATGCAAAATTTGATGATGAATGGTTATGGCATAAAAGGTTATGTCATGTCAACTTTGAGAATTTGGTCAATATCAGTAAAATGAAGAAAGTCAAAGATTTACCAAAATTGAAGAAACCTGATAATATCATGTGCAAACAATGTCAGCTGGGAAAGATGACAAAGTCAAGTTTCAAAAGCAAAAACTATACATCTAAAGAAGTACTTGAGTTAGTTCATACTAACTTATGTGGTCTAATGGAAGTACAAAGCTATAAAGGAGATAAATACATAATGTTGTTTGTTGATGACTATTCTAGGATGATGACTGTTATTTTCTTAAAGAAAAAATCTAATGGTTTTCAAATGTTTAAGTGATATGTGGATAGAGTTGAAAAGGAAACAAGAAAAAGTTTGAAATGCTTGAGCTCAGATAAAGGTGATGAATTCACATCAAATGAATTCGAGATATTGTGTAATGACAAAGGAATCAAAAGACAAACATCAGCTCCTAGAACTCTCCCATAGAATGGAATTTCTAAGAGAAGAAATAGATCTATGATTGACTGTGCCAAAACATTAATGATGGAAAAGACTATTGCTCTAAAATATTGGAGAGAAGCTGTAAGTGTAGTTGTTCATACACTAAACCGAGTACAAGTTAAGAAAGGTACTAATACAACACCTTTTGAATTATGGTATGGTCACTCACCCAATGTAAAACATTTCAAAGTATTTGGTTGCAAATGCTTTATCCTTAAAGAAGCTAGAAATGGAAAATTTGATGCAAAAAGTGATAAAGTTATATTCCTTGGTTAATCCACTAGAAGTAAGGCATATAAGTGTTTGAATACTAACACTAACAAAATTGTGAAAAGTGCAAATGTAAACTTTGATGAGCATACAAAAGTCCAAGGTAAAGAACCAAATAGAATGAACGAATATAGAACTTTTGTGTATTCTTATGAAGGAATTCCTGTTCATGAGGATGATGTCAATCAAATTGGGATTCAACAAAAAATTTCAGTTTTAGCTGAGTCATAACTAGTGAATGTTGAGTTACATTTAGAAGTCGAGTTATAGAATGAAAGAAATGCACAATCTGGTCCTAAAGTTAGTACACATGAAAGAGATGAGGAACAATTTGACACCTTAGTGCATAGTGAGCCTAAATTTGAAAGATCAGATATGGAAACAAGGATACAACCAAGATTGTCCAAATATGTAAAAAGACATCACCCTGCTGAATAGATAATTGGTGACAAAGATGCAAGACCAATGACAAGGAACAAACTAAGACATGAATCATGTCTAATCATAAAATTTGAACCTAAGACAGTATATGGTGCATTACAAGATGATGACTGGTATAAAGCTATGGAAGAAGAGATTGATCAAATAAAGAAGAACAAAACCTAGAGTTCGGTTCCCAAACTAGTTGACAAGAATGTGATTGGCACCAAGTGGGTATTTAGAAACAAATTAGATGAGAATGGTTAGATTACTAGAAACAAAGCTAGACTTGTATGCAAGGGTTATTCTCAAGAAGAAGGATTAGACTATGGGGAAACATTTGACCCTGTTGCTAGAATGGAAGGAGTAAGAACTTTACTTGCATATGCTGCATATAAAGGTTTTAAAGTCTATCAGATGGATGTAAAGTCTACTTTTTAAAATGGTATACTAGAAGAAGAAGTCTATATTGAACAACCAAAGGGATTTTTTGATGAGAACAACAGGGATATGGTTTTTAAATTACATAAAGCACTCAATGGTCTAAAACAAGCACCTAGAGCATGGTATGAGAGACTTCACAAATATTTAGTGTAAATAGGATTTGAAAGAACTGATGATAATAGCAACATGTACATCAAATCAAAATAAGGTAAGGATATTATTGTATCTAAAATTTTTGTGGATGACATAGTTTTTGGAGGAAAGGAAGTGCTTTGGAAAGGCTTTCCTGACAAAATGAAAAATGAGTTTGAGATGTCTATGTTTGGAGAGATCAAATTTTTTGTTGGATTGCAAGTACATCAACTAAAACATGGTATATTTGTGACACAATCAAAATACATCAAAGAGATACTTAAAAAGTTTGGATTGGAGGAGTCCAAACCAGTCAGCACACCAATGGCAATAGGAAATAAGCTACCCAAAAATGATGTATTAGCTGAACTCAATCAAACAATGTACATATTCATGATTGGAAAAATACAATATGTTGTACATAGCAGACCAGACAAAGCATTAGTAGTTGGAATAGTGGCTAGATTCTCTGCTAATCCCAAAGAAAATTGTCTTATAGTAGTAAAAAGAATAATGAGTTATCTCAAAGGAACTGATAACTTTGGTCTATATTACAAAAAGAATGAGAAGTTTGAGCTCAATGCATATACAGATGCAGATTGGGGAGGCAACATTGATAACAAAAAAAGCACAAGTGGAGGTACATTATTTTTAGGTAAAAGGATAGTTACTTGGACTAGCAAGAAACAAACATGCACATCCTAGTCCACTACAGAATCAGAATATGTGGCAACAACACTTAATTGCACAAACATTGTGTGGCTCACACATCTATTGAAAGGAATGAAAGAAGAGGTAACTAAACTTGTGATATTGTATTGTGATAACACAAGTGCTATAAACATATCCAAAAATTCAGTAATGAATGCAAAAACCAAGCATATTGGAATCAAGTATCATTCTATCAGAGAATTGGTAGAAGAAAAACAAGTGAAGTTGGAGTACATTCACACAAAGGAACAAACTGCAGATATCTTCACCAAACCATTGCCCAAGGATTCTTATGAATATCTTATAGGAAATTTGGGGTTAATACCCCTAACTCAAGCAGTATAAAATAACAAGGAATTTGCCTTGCATCAATAGGAATAAATCATTGAAATATCTGAAGAATGATGTAGAGGATGACAACAAGAGCAGAAACTCCAAATTAGTTACAAGCATGGTGACAGAGGGAGAAGACATCATAGCCAAAGCTTATATTGTATATATTAAAGATGCTACATCTTTGGCATTTATGTCAAAGAGGGAAAAATATGTAGAAAACTGATCAATACAAAGGAAGAGGGAGATATATAAGAAAGAGGGAGATATATGAGATCAGTAGTAAGGATGCAACAATCAAGAAAGTAGTAGACAATGTAAAATCTTGGTGGTAACTAAGTTGATCAATTGATTTGTTTGGTTTGCCATCAATGCCAAAGAGGGAGATTGTTGGAAATGATTGAAAAGATCATGAGGGAGATTGTTGGAAATGACTAAAAAGATCATGAGGGAGATTGTTGGAAATGACTGGAGAGATCATACATAAAAGGTAATGGAACTGGTAAAGAATGTTCTCAATCATTGTTTTGTCATTGATGTTAAACTTGCTACTTCCAGGAATGACAATTGCTTTAGTGATCCAAATACTATCAATTTGTTGATTGACAAGGAGGAGGCAATCAATAAGATGTAACTAGAACACCTAAAGAAAGGTTGAAGTTATGATGTTGTAATGAAGTAGAAGGATCAGCTAGGCCATTGATGAAAAAGTCTATTGATAAAAAAGTGTATTGATGACATACTCTAAGACACAAAGAATGGGCACATTAAAACATATCAAAGATGTAAGGTTTTAGCTAAGTCATTTGTAAAGCCTAACTAAGCTCATTAGAAATAAGTGCCGAGCAGATACGACTGTCGAGTAGAAACAAGTGCTAAGAAGATACAAGTGTCGAGCAGATACAAGTGCCGAGCATAAACAAGTGTTGAGAAGATACAAGTGCCAAGCAGATACAAGTGCTGAGCATAAATAAGTGCTGAGAAAAAACAATTACCAAGAAAATACAAGTGCTGAGTAACACAAAGGTGTCAAGCATCAGTAAACCAATAGTGTCGAGTTGCTGCATTATTTCAAAAATTGAAAATTCGTCAAGTCTAAGCGAACAAGGTTGTTATCTTGAATTCTTTGAATTAAATAGAAGATAAGAATGATGAGCTGGTGGCACAGAACACCATGTAGAATATATATTTTTTTTTTGGAGAATACAACTGGACTATAGAAAAAGTTTCTAGATAAGAGAAAGATATGGGGTAGATACATTGTATCTTGCCTAATCCATTTGAAATCCTAAAATTGGAGAGGTAGAATTAAGCACCAAAGGCAATCTAGATTTCTATTTAAGGAGTCATAAGGTCACAAAGCAAAGAGAGAGAGGAGGTCAAGCATGAAAGTATAAAGTGTTGAAGGAGGTGCTAAGGATAATTAAAGCACAGTTACTCTGCTTCAACAGATGACCGCATATATGGTTGCATTGGATGATAAGTAAGAAGACTCAAGGAGGTGAAGCTTGAGATGACAATCTGTTAGAGCTGAAGTGATCAAAGTGAAGCAAAATGATTGAACTGAAGTGTGATCT
The DNA here is from genome assembly GCA_028749045.1 of Cupressus sempervirens. Lineage (NCBI taxonomy): Eukaryota > Viridiplantae > Streptophyta > Pinopsida > Cupressales > Cupressaceae > Cupressus > Cupressus sempervirens. Next base: position 768,397,042 of record CM053786.1, read on the forward strand.
AAAATCTGCAAAATATGTTGTAAGTTGTATCAGATCAACAAGCCATTATTGTTACTTTCTAGCAATTGTAACAGATAGTTTAAATCCTATGGAGTTAGGTTAGTTTAATAGCTATGTTGTAAATTCTTTAACAGGGTGACATTCCAAGTGAATGTTCTAAAGTCCTTTGATCAAGCCCATTCCTAACAGTATGGTGAAATCCTCTAACAAGGTCACACTTAATAGTGTGGTGTAAGCCTTTAATAGGGCAGGCTTTTAATAGGGCATCACTTTAGAAGAGTGAGAATTAAGTAGCATGTTACCGGTGGTTTTTCCCAAATTGGGTTTCCACGTAAATCACTATGTCATGTGTTGATCTTGCATGTTTTATCCCTGCATATTGATTTACTATAATTTGCTATGATGATTGATTTAATCTTGTATGGATGAAAAGTTTATGGATTTACTATAATTTGTAAAAAAGTATTATTAAGGCATTTGGACCTTGGATAACTAATTCACCCCCCCCCCCCCCCCTCTCAGTTATTCTAAATAATTCTAACAATAGGGTCCTAGGACCCCTAGTGACATGTGTTGCCATGAAATGTGTTTAAAGGGGTCATAGGTTACCCTATGACCCCTTTTGACCCATATAAACAATTATAATATGTTCCTAGGGATCTTGGGACCCCTAGAGATATATGTTGTAATCAAATGTGTTGAAAGAGGTTATTGGTGATCCTATGACCCCTTTAGACTCATATAAATAATTCTAATATGTCCCTAGGGCTCCTAGGACCCCTAGAGACATATATTGTCATGAGATGTGTCAAAAGGGGTCATAGGTTATCCAATTGTCATGGGATGTGTTGAAAGGGGTCGTACATTATCTTATGACCCCTTTCAACCAATATAAACAATTCTAATATGTCCCTAGGGGTCCTTGGACCCCTAAAGACATATGTTTTGATGAAATGTGTCAGAAGGGGTCATACATTATCCTATGATCCCTTTCCACCTATATAAATGATTATAATATTTTCCTAGGGGTCCTAGGACTCCTAGAGACACATGTTGTAATCAAATGTGTAAAAGGTGATGAAGCACAAACCACAACCAGAATGAATGCAATAGGAAAAATGGGAATATTATTATCAGTAAAATCTACTACTACATTTAGTACATATAAATAGACCCAAAGACATGCCATATGGACTTACAATGGTCATATCCTGGAGAAAAGTCCTCCTCACAGTACCTTCTCTCAAACTCCACCAAGAACTGCCTTTACAATGCCAAAAATGGTCTCAAATGAACCCTAATTAGGCTCAATGTTAGAAATACATTCTTGAATATGACATTTGGCATCCACTTCCAAAATAAAAGGTTCTAGAAATCACATTGGAAGTCGGGGTAAAATTAGAAATATATTCTAGAATATGTCATTTGGAATCCACTACCAAAATAGAAGGTTCTAGAAATCACGTTAAAACTTGGTGTAAAATTAGAAGAATCCAGAAATGGTAGTCCAACTCTCAGGAGGCATAACTTTTGATCTGAGACTCTGATTGATGAACCATTCACATTTCTAGAAAGCTCTCAAAATGCCTTATAGCCCTATGGCAAAGCATTGCTTATCCCTTTTTTTGGGCCCATACGAGGTCATTTAGTGCCTTAAATTCGAGAAGCACTCTTAGGAGGTCTTTAGGCAACTTAAAACTACAATAACTTTCAAACTATACAACCTTTTGACCTAATTCTTTTTCTATAGTGTTTTAAATTACAAATATAATCATCCCTCCAACTTACACCCTCTAACACATCATAATTATGGCTCAATTACAAAATAACCCATTTTCTACATTGGTACATATCCCAAGGTGCTCAAAAACTCTAACCCAGAGAACCAATAGTGGAACTATGAGAGTTGAAATCTTTATTTCACCCAAATGGGTATCCAGAAATGAAAAAAAAATTAAATAGAAACTAACACTAAGCATATTTTTGGGTGATACATGATTTCCCTTACACCATTGGATTCTCTTGCATCAGACACCCAGGGTAGATTGAAAAGTGACCCTGTCACTTTATAGCTAGTAGAGGGAAACTCGAATGGGAAACCTCCATTGCAAATATCCAAGTTGATTCTTCTATTGGTCATCCTTTCCACTTCACCAGGTATTCTTCATAAATTTCTTATTTCTGGTACTCTGGCTTGCACAACTATCCAGAATTTCTTCAATCTCTTCCTTCACCAAAGTAGGAATTGGACATGGGTCCAGCATCAACCCCTCATCTGCAACATCATTGTGATATTCTATTAAGTCTACAATATTAAAGATAGGAGAAATGTGAATCCCATCTGGCAACTCCACCTCATATGCATTTCTTGAGTCATGTTTCTTCAGAATTTTGCATAGACCAAATTTCTTCATCTTCAACTTGTTGTAGGTACCTACTAGAAATTGTTCCTTCCTCAAGTATATCATAACCAGATCCTCTACTTGGAGCTCTTTATGTCTCCTCTTTTGATCTACCCTAGCCTTATACTATTGGTTCATCTTGGTAATATGTACAAGTACTTCCTCATATAGATTCTTGACACATTTAGCCAATTCTTCTACCTTAGCACTTGTCCTCTCCCCTTGCTCCATCTTTCTCAACTCTGGTGCAGTCCTTGGACTACTACCATACACAATTTGGAATGGTGACCTATTTGCTTGTGGTAGAATCAAATCCCACCCCTTGTACTTATCTCCCACTAAACACCTTAGCAAATTGCCTAGACTTCTATTTACTACTTCTGTTTGTCCATCAATTTGTGGATGATGTGTAGAACTGAACTTCAATTCTATCCTCAACTATTTCCACAAAGTCCTCCAGAAATACCGCACAAATTTAGTATCTCTATCAAAAATAATATTCTTTGGGAGACCATGTAGTCTAACCACTTCTCTGAAAAACAAATCTACAATATGTACTACATCATTATTCTTGTGGCATGAAATGAAATGCACCATCTTGGAGAACCTATCAACCACCACATATACTGAGTCATTACTCCTTTGTGTCCTTGGCAATCCAAGAACAAAATCCATACTTATTTCCTCCCAAAGCTTTGATGGAATAGGCAATGGCTGATAGAGTCTAGTATTGTGACTAAATCCTTTGGCTACTTGACACAATTGACAACTCTACACAACTCCTTCATGTCCTCTAACAATTGAGACCAAAAATAATGTTATTTAATAATGGAAATAGTCTTATCCTAACCAAACTGTCCTATCATTCCTCCACTATGTTTCTCCTTGATCAAGTTCTCCCTCATAAAACTCTTTGGAATACATAATTGACTACCCTTGAACAACATACCATCCTAAATTAAATAATCTAACCACCTGATTCTATCTAGAGTAATATGTTCTTTACAATCCTTCCATGCTTTAGCAAAATTAGGATCCTTAGTGTATAGATTCTTGAGTTCATCTGACCCAACCACTTCAACTCCCATTACTGTCAGCAACAATTGTCTCCTACTCAATGCATCTGCTACCCTATTAGACATTTCACTTCTATGTTTCAACACAAATGTATAGCTTTGCATGAACTCTACCCATTTCAAATATCTTTGATTCAATTTACCTTGGCTACTTAGGTACTACAATGCCTAGTGATCAATATATAAGAAAAATTCTTTTAGCAATAAATAAAGCCTCCATTTCTTTAAGGCTTGAACTATTGCATAGAACTCTTGATTATAAACAAAATACTTCTTCTTTGCATCATTCAATTTTTCACTAAAATAGGCAATAGGCTTACCTTCTTGGCTCAATACAACCCCAATAGCACTACCACTAGCATCGCAACCCACCTAAAACACTTTATTGAAAATAGGAAATGCCAACACAAGTTTCTCTATCACTTTCTTCTTCAACAATTCAAAACTCCTTGCAGCTCATGTAGTCCACTTGAATGCTTTTCTATCCTCTCTCATTTTTTTAGTCAAGGGTGCACATATGCTGCTGAAATTTCTAATGAGGCTCTAGTAAAAACTAACCAAACCATGGAATGGCCTCACCTCAATAGCAGACCTTGGAGTAGGCCATTCCAGGATGGCCTTTACCTTCTCTGGATCTATTTTGAGACCCTCATTTGATACAAAAAACCCCAAATAGAGTAACTCCTTTTTTGACAAAGCTACACTTCTTTAAATTCAGTCAACAATTTTACTTTCCTCAACCTTTCAAGGACACTAAAAATGTGCAATAAATTTTCATCCAAAGACTTTCTGAAAATTAAAATATCATATAGATATACAATAACAAATTTTCCCAAGAATTTCTTTAGTACCTCATTCATAAGCTGCATAAAGGTGCTTGGCACATTGGTTAGTCCAAAGGACATGAATAACCAGTCACATAGACCCTCCTTGGTCTTGAATGTAGTCTTCCACTCATCTCCCTCTCATATCCATATTTGGTGATAGCCACTCTTGAGATCTATCTTTGTGAACTACTGAGCTCCACTCAAACAATCTATAAAATCATCCATTCTTGGAAAAGGGAACCGATACTTAATGGTTATTCTAATTTATACCTTGAGAGTCTATACACATTCTCTACTCTCCATCCTTTTTTGGTGCCAACACTACATGTACTACACATGGACTCAAGCTCTCTTGAATAAAACCTTTCCTCAATAGCTCCTGAACTTGTTTGTTTAGCTCCTCAGTTTTAGTAGGAGTCATCCTATGAGTAGCCTTATTAGGAAAACTAGCTATAGGGATTAAATCTATTTGATGATTGATTTTCCTTACTAGTGGTAATTCTTCTGGAACATTATCAGAGATGACATCTCCATACTCACTTATTAGACCTAAAACTTGAAGTGGAATTTCACCACTACCTTCCTTATATTTTCTAGGAATCAAAGCATAACACATGTGTTGATGTCTTATTCCATCCAAAAAATTTCTTCCATCAACAAGACATATCCTAACACTACTACATACCTTTTCACCTTGCTTTATCAAGTGCTTCAATTTGTGGGGAACTCCATCCTTTGTTAGAGAGTATGTATTTGCATGACCATCATGTACAACATGCCTATCAAATTGCCACAACCTTCCCAATAATAAATGGTAGACATCCATTGGAATGATGTCACAGAGAACCTCATCATGGTAACTCCCAATCTTAAACTTCACCAGACATTGTTCACTAACTAGGACCTTATGATCATCTTTCACCCAAGCAATCCAATAGGGTTGGGGATGTTTCTTCCTCTTGAGCTTTAGCTTTGAGACCATCTCTTCTAACACCAAGTTATTAATGCTTCCACATCAACAATCACTTCAAAACATTTACCCTCACACTTGCACCTGGTATGAATCAAAATCCTTCTTTTCCCAGGTTCAGTCTCACCACTTAGTAAGAAACTTTTATTTACTAGAACCTCTCTTATTTTTACATCCTCTAAATGTGATGATTGTGCATCTTCATCCAGATGAGCAACCCTTGCTTGACCATCAGTTCTCCTATCTAACCTTCCTTGGTGTTGAGGGCATTCAAAGGCATGAGAAACTTCTTCATTTCAATGAAAATAGGTACCACAAAAGCCTCCTCTTTTTGAACCTTGTCTACATCCTCCACCTCTTGCTCTTTGATCCCTAAAGTTTTGATCACGAGAGTGGTTGAAACCCCCATTCCTCTAGTTTCTGCTAGTATCCACATCTTCATTTTTCCTCTAGTTCTAATTTCAGCCTCCAAATGAACTACCACCACCTCTTCCTCCCTGACTGCACCCTCTTTGCCTTCCATCAAACCTTTTGTTTAGCTTCTCCTCAACTTGCAGGGAAAAATAGTAAGCCTCTTCAATGCTAGTCATTCTGAATAGACTTAACTCTTCTTGAGTCCTAGGTCTCAATCCACTAAGGTAATGGGCAACCTTCTCCTTGTTTGCTTATGCATGCCCTACCTTGATAAGAACTCGATAAAATTCCTCTGTATATTTCTAGATAGATTTTCCTACTTGCTTTAACCCTTGCATTTTCTTGAACAAAACAAGCTCAGAATCAACAGGAATGAACTCCTTCTTCAATTTGTCCACCATGCGATCCCATCTTGTGATTTTATCCTTTCTACTTCTATTTCTTTCTAGTTGAATCTCTTGCCACCATAGTTTGGCATGGTTTTTCATTTTAGCCTTCATAAACTTAACCCTATCTAGGTCCCTGATACACTCATACTCAAAATATTCCTCTAGTTCATTGACCTAGTCGATCAACTCATCTAAGTTTAGAATTCACGAAAACATACGCACGTCAATTTTAGGTCTTTTTCTAATCTTAGCAATGGCCCTAAAAAGCCTCTCCTCTACCTAGTTTAGGACATCTCTATCTCCTTCCCCTTTTGGACCAATATTTCCTTCTTCATTTTCTTCCTCACTTTCATGGCCTATGGAAACATTTATCCCTCTACGGATCTCCTCCTACAATGCTTGGACTTCTCTCTAGAGGGCTCCAACCACAAGACTAACAACTCTATCCCTTCCACCATGCTCCCTTCATGGAGTAATATTCTTGTCTCAAACTCACAACCACACAATCCTAGTGCAAACTACCTCACAATCGATGCTCTATCTACACAATTAGAAAATCTTGCTCTGATACCACTTGACGAGGGCACAAGCCACAACTAGAAAGAATGCAATAAGAAAAAAGGGAATATTATTACTAGTAAAATCTACTACTACATTAAGTACATGTAAATAGACCCAAAAATATGTCCTATGGGCTTACAATGGCTAGATCCTAGAGAAGAGTTCTCCTCATAGTACCTTCTCTCAAACTCCACCAAGAACTACCTTTACAATGCCATAAATGTTCTTAAATAAACCCATATTAGGTTTAGGGTTAGGAATAAATTCTATAATTTTCTATTTGGCATCAAATACCAAAATATAAGGTTCTATAAGTCATGTTAGAAGTCAATGTAAAATTAGATGAATCCAAAAATGGTAGTCTAACTTCTAGGAGGCCTAACTTTTGATCTGGGACTTCAATTGACAAACCATTTACATTTTTAAAAAGGTCTCAAAGTGCTCCATAGCACTATGAATGACCTCAGCTCATCCCCCAAGTTTTAGGCCTGTACTAGGTCATTTAGTGCCTCAAATATGACTTTAAAGTGCTCTTAGGAGGTCTCCAAGAAAATAACAACTGTAATAACTTTAAAACCATAAATTTTTTTGACCTGATTATTTTTTAGAGTGTTTTAAATTACAAATATAATCATCCCTCCAATCTACACTATCTAACTCATCATAATTATGGCTCAATTACAAAATAACCCATTTTCTTCATTGGCACATATCCCAAGGTGCTCAAAAATTCTTACCCAAAAAAAAATAGTGGAAATCTGAAAATTGGAATCTTTAGTTGACCTAAATGGGTGTCCAAAAATGAAAACACTTTAAACAAAAGCTAAAACTAAGCATACTTTTGGGTGATACAATATTGCTCTTACACTACTAGATGCTCCTATATCAAAAGGGGTTGTAGGTCAACCTATGTCCCCTTTTGGCCCATATAAATGATTATAATATGTTCATAGAGGCTTATGGCCCATAAAGGCATATGCTTTCATGAGATTTGTCAAAAGGGATCATAGGTTATCCTAGGACACCTTTTGACCCATATAAATGATTATAATATGTCCCTAGGGGTCCTTTGACCCCTAAAGACATATATTGTAATGAAATGTTTTGAAAGAGGTCATAAGTTTTCCTATGGCACATTTTGACTCATATAAATTATTATAATATGTCCCTAGGGGTCTTGGGACCCCTAAAAACATATGTTGTAATTAAACGTGTCAAAAAAGGTCATCGGTTATCCCATGACCCCTTTTGACCCATATAAATGATTATAATATGTTCCTAGGAGTCCTAGGACCACTACGGACATATTTTATCATGAAACATGTCAAATTTTTTCTTCTTGGGGGGTGAATTAGAATTACTAATCTCTAACCAATAAAACTTTTATCTTTAAAATAATGCATGCATAAACATACTAAAATAACAAGTAAACTAAATGCATCCACATAAAAACTTGACACCATCTATGATTACCTAGAAACCCTCCAATGAGAAGGTAAAACTGGGGTGGGAATGACACCCACAATTCTTCACTACTGCAGCAATAAAGTTCACCTATTAGGGTTACATGTTTTGACCATTCTCATGATTTTCCTTGTAAAAGGCCTACCCTATTAAAGGGTTACAAAGGACTGTTAGATCCTACCCTATTAAATGATTTCACACCATGTTAGAAGTTTCCCTAGCTAAAGGATTTTATAACACTCACTTGGAATGTCACCCTATTAAAGGATTTCTCAATGACTGTTAAATCAACCTTAATACAAAGGATTTCATCCTATTGATACAATTATTAGAAAGTACAGTAGAATATTTGATCTGATATACTTACAATCTAGTATTGCTAATTTCAAATCTCAATTTGGTCCTTCTTAATCCTTTATGATCTAATATGGAATTGCTATATCCTTGATCCTCTATTCTGATAACTCATTTTGTAATTCTGTCCTTCTTCTAAGTCACCTTGAATGTATGCTTGATCAATTCATGCCTTTCACTACTATCATCACCTCCTCGCATGCATTATCTAATGCTCTCTCTCATTCATATCTTTATTATGGGGCTTTGTCTCTCTTTAAAAAGAATTTTCTGGCTTAGGGTTAGGTATGAATCTACAATTGAGATTCATCCAACTTTTTGGCTCAATTCCTTCCATTTTTCTGATTCGTTACATGTTGATCACATAAGGAATCCAAATAGATTTAATCTTATCTTCAAAGCTTCAAGATCTATCCATATGTCAGCTCAAAAATGGTTTACATAGTTTTTTGTACCATCACAAACAACTAGGTCATTTCTGTATTACTCGGCACTTGTTAATACTAGTGCTCAACACATACTATAATTATGTCTGGCTCAACACTTGAACTTGCTTGGAACTAACTATTCACTTCACACTTGAAACTTGCTAAGCTTTGTTTATTTGCTCAAAATTTAATATTTACTTAGTACTCATTGCAACTCTACATCTATACATATTATACTTTGCTTATGTTACTAGCTCGGCATGAACTTAGTAAATGTCTTAAGTTTGTTGACACTCAATTGTCAAAACCAATTTTGAGATCAACAATCTCCCCCTTTGACATTAGTGGAAAAAATACTTAACTATACATGATGAATCTAATCTCCTCAAGTATAAGATACATCTTATTCAACATATGTACAAAACTTCAAAAAGGCATTCAAAATTTTATAAAGAACTATATACCTCAAAGTTCTATAACTCCCCTTGAGTTAACGTATCTTTGCTATATGAAAAACTCTCTAAGTAGATTTTCCTCTATTGTAACTCTTTTTTTCATTGTAATACTCTTATCTAATATGTTTCCTATTGTTTCCTACTATTTTCTCCCCCTTTCACATGTCTCTCCTTGCATAGGTATTTCTCTTGCTTTAAACATTTCTTCCCCTTTTTGACACTGATGTCAAATGGTTTATACACTAAGTGTATATTTATCCAAGAAGTTCTTATTTACTTCCATTACAATTTTGAGAGTAGCATCACACTTTTCTATTACAACATCTAGTGATTTTATTTGAATGGTTGTCTCTACTTCAAGGTGAACTAAGCCATCTAGTGTTGAAAGATTAGGATCTTTCTTGAGTACTGTCTCAGCATAGGCTAGTTCTTTCTATAGGATTTCCATGTGTGAAGTCAAGAAAGCTTGAATTTGAACTAACATGGCTCTTGTATTAGCCACTTCTATTGTTAATATAGCTAGTTCCTTTTGTGTGTGAAGCATGGAATGAAAGTCCTTCTCACTTTGAGCTAGGTTTTGTGGTAACTGCATACCAGATATTTTCAAGTCTCTCCAAAATCAAAATTATTTGGCTAGTTTCTTGTGTGAAGAGTGTGGGGTCACACAATTTAGTGTACAATAAGAATATATTCTCAAGTACCTTCTTCACTTTTTCTATTTTTGTAGCCAATTCCACTTGTGACAATGCTATTCAACTGGATATCTTCTCATTTACCTTTCCTTAAAACTTCTTTTCAGACCATTCCATGAGTTTTGCATTGGTTTCATGGTCTTCATTTCTCACCTGTTCAACAATTTCTAACAGTTGTTCCAATATTGGTTTTGGTTTCATTAGGTGTTTGCAAGTTGAATGCATCTAGAAGGATTTCTTTGATTTCATGTGATGCTTGCCTTTGCTTATACTCCTTTCTAAGTATTTCTTGTTTTTTCTTCCTTTCCAATGCCTCTTGCGTCCTAGTGATCTATTCAAGGTTCATGGTTGCATAGTGATATTTTGGTATAACAATTTCTTCATTTAATGTTGGGCCTCTATAGTGAAGTACCCTTGCAACCTTTGTGGAGCACGAGAAATTTGGAGTGGCATTGCATCAATACTTGGCTTCTCAAGAACTTTTGTATGAGTCCCAGTAGTTGGTAAATAAACCAATGTTTGAATTGATTCCTACTCCTTTTCCTTTAGAATTTCCTTCTCTTCTTCTATTCTTCCTTGATCAATCACATTTATTTGTGTTGCACCTTGTGTTTGTGCATTAGGTATAGATATCTCTCTCTGTCCTATTTGGTCCTTTGTTGGCTCTCCTATAGTTTGAGTTTTTTGTCTAGTTATGACAATGTTTACTATGGTATCAACCTTAGCTAATGTATCTTCATATGCTTTCTCTTGAGATTGTTCACTAGTAGCTATAGGGGTGGAGGAAGGTGGTTCTTGTGTATTCACCTTGTCCCTAGTTAGGTCAGCTACTGCCTTTTGTTGCTCATCTACACTGACCAATACTAGATTGTCACACAACTTTTCTTGTAATGTTTATTGGTCAACGATCTTCTTTATATCCTCTAAAGTCAAAGGATTGATTTTTTGAGCTAAGCTATTAGGAACATCCTTTACTTTTACTATCTCTACAAGTGTGTTTGAGTCATGTGGAGGGTTTAATGATGGAAATTGTGTGTCTTGCACACTTTGATCTATTTGTTGCATCTCAGCAATTATCATTTCATCTCCCTTTTGTTGTGCATCCTCTACTATGTTTTCTGCCTTTTCTTTCTCTATTTCTTTTTTTTTGTCATTTTCTTCCTCTTCTCCATTATTTCTTCCCTCAAAGAGGTCTTCCTCTCCTTCTTTAATAGTACTCAACCCATATATCAGCTTCCATATTTGAGTGGACTTTTTAACAATATCTTCAATCTTGTTTTGAAGAATGTTGAAGGCCCTATACTTAGGTGCAAACTTGCTACCATGTTTCTTGTTTGTCTTTGTTATTTTTCCTTTTGATAATTTTGGCATCACTTGTACCAATGTTGATTCTCTTATTTCCTTCTCCATGTTCAGGCAATAATGTTATTTATTCTCAACAATGGAATATAGATCCTTAGGCATTATAGTGTCAAATTCATATGGGGTATTCTTGAATTTTTCCATCATGGCATACACTAATTCCTCAATCTTATTATGATCTTCTCTATTTAATTTATTAAATTTAATACTTTTCAAACTAATTAAGTCTACATTATCCCTAATACTATCACAAATGTTTTCAATATTAGACTTGGGTGCATGACTTACACTTTGAATTGGCTGGTGTTTTTTGACTCGGTCCTCTCTTTATCAGATTTTGGTTGTGCAACACATTTCCTCCTTATTTTCTTCTACACTAGACCTAGTTGCTTAGTATCCTTCTTATTATCTTTTTTTTCTCCTTATCCTTTTGAGTTTTGGCCCTTGTGTTTGCTCTTGTAGATGGAGCAATAGGCTTAGTAGGGACAGGTTCTGCAATCTTTTTACCCTTGGGCTAATTTATAGGCTATATCTTAGCCTTTCTCTTCTTTGGCTATAGTTCTATTGGTGCTTCCTTGGCTTGTTCCTCCTCAACACCTTCATCTTCATCTTCTCCCATACCTTGTGTTAGGGCAAGAGGTTCTTGACCCTATTCTTGTTCTTGTTCTTGTTCTTATTCTTCTTCATCATATTCATTATCACCTTTAGCTCCTTCGCCAAATTTTTCTCAACTTCTTGACCATTTTATCCTCCTTTTTGAGAGTTGAGGTATTTTTCAACTCCATTTCAACCTTGGATTTGACAACATTATAATTTATAAATATTTTTGCTGATTTGTCAACTTCATTAGCAAGTAATGTAGTGATGGTTGTTGATTCTTCATCTATGTTAATCTCATACCCCAAAGGCCCTAGCCATCTCACTCTGGGTACTGCAGCCAAGAAGAAAATGTCATTAAAGTACTTTTCCACTAGGGAAACTAAGATTCTCAATCTTTGTTTCATGGATTGCTTCAAATCCTCAAAGTAGCTAATCATTATAGACTCAAAATTGTCTCCCATTTGTTCAATGTATTCATTTATTTGTATAGCTATAGACCTATTGGTCTTCCATCCTACCTTACCAAGAGAAGGAAACTAATTCTGAACAAAGAAAAATATACATATCAAAGTTGAACCAAATTTGAATTGTGCACTTTTGGATCTCCTTATTGCTCCTAAACTCTCCATGATTTTTAGCAACTGTAGCTCTACCAAATCATAAGTATGATCTTTCTTCACAATCTTGTACCCTACATCAAATACTATGGCACACTATTTAGTCAGCTTGACTGAAAAAATTTGTGAGATATGACCCTCATTAAAAATCCTAGAAGTGTATCCTTGATGGTATCAATAGTCATTTCCCTCTTATTCCAATTTTCCCCTGTATTCTTCTTAATTGCTTCTTTACAATCACTCCTTGGGGTTTTAGGCCATTCTAGGGTTGGATGTCATGTACCCCTATGCACAATACCTTTTGACAACTTGATGGGTCCTCCTTCCAACCATAGGCACCCATCATGGATTCTACTCAAAATAATTCTTATCCATTCAGTCTTAAAGATAGTGTGGAAATCTAGGACATAGGTTAAGCCCTTCCTCTCAATGATTTGGAATTCTTCTTTCAACACTCCATTCTCACATAGTTTGTCATATGCCTATCAAATTTCTATATCTCCTATCCCTCCAACCTTGCATTTATAGCATTTCTTTACATCCTAAACCATTATGACCTTAGGTGGAATGATGGATAATGCACCTATCGAGTTGTTCTTGTATGCAACTTTAGGAATAGCCCTAAAATCTAGATGGTTAACCTCATTGCTAACCAACTGAACATTGAAAGGTTCCTTATCCTTGGGATTTCTAGATCTAGAGACCATTTTGCAAGCTAGGGTTTCAATAGATATAAAATTGTGTAATTGTATAACTCAATACGTGAATAATACCTTTAAAATTGACAAAATGATGCTTAATCTTTGTTAGAATTTGTGCAAATACTTCAATCTCTACTCGTAATCACTTCTTTTCTCTGCTCAATCTTTCTCTATGTTCATAATGATGAAAAATGGGTGAAAATATACCTTATACCCTTTTCAAAATGTAGCATTTAATGCATGGTGCATGTACAACTATAAACTTGGCTTCTATACAATTTCTGCTTCACTTGACATCCATTGATTTTCCATCACTCAGTAGCTACTAGAAATATCCTTACTCAGCTCCAAAAGGAATTATCTTTGCTCAATAGATACTACTGACACAGCTTCAATTTGCTTTGGTTGGCTACTTGACAAACACTGGAATTTACTTGACAATTGAAGAGAACTTTTCACACTCGACAGTAAGATGAAAACTTATAGTTTGACCTTGGTTTTTCTTTATTGACTTGCATCTTTATTCATGCTAGTTTGTCCTATTTAGCACTAACTTTGTCTTGGAATTGATGTATAATGAGGTACTTAAAATTTAGTCTGATATACCTCATTTTTTTAAGTTTGATGAAGTGTGATCACTTGAACTTTTAGGTGAGGTGATCCCTTCATTTGATGTGTTGCATCCATCTTTCTTCTTCCATGTCTTGTTCATCTCTCCTCTAATGTGCTCAACATCCACATTGCATTTTCCTTTATTGAATTTTGAGTTAGGTGCCTTTGTCTTTGTTGGGTAGTGCTTTCTGATATGACTAGTCTTCAAACAACTAAAGCATGTAGTTTAACTCAACCATCTATTATAGCTACCTCTAAAATGTGTTCTTATGAAATTTTTAGGGATGTGTCCATACTCTTGACAATAGTGATTGCTGTGTCTTGTATTGTAATCCTAATTATAGAAATTTTCATGGCTTCTGTTGGTGTTTTAAATGGTACTAAAACTACTAAGCGACAAAAAGCTTAATACCAGAATGACAGTACATACACAATCTAAAGACTAGCCTATTCTTATCAACAATTGCATATGTAAGGTATTTGGACCCAACTTCAACAAAACCACAAATGGTTTTCTACTCTTTTGGCTCTACACAACCAGGGTGGGTATACCTAGGGATGGTTCAAATCTAAAATGACTGTATGAGGATTATTCTTAGTTTCATTCTGATTCTCATTTCAAAATCCTCAAATATATACATAATTCTTACTAACTTTCCAAACACATCCCATAAATAGATATGGCCAAGAAGTCTTCTATAGATCTGCAGATGTTTTCAAAAACAATGGCTAACTAAAGCTAAAAAGATTTCATGCAGACAAGTGCTGGCCAACTTTGAAGATCTGCAGGAAATAAAAGTAAAATTTGATTTGATGATGCATTTGAAAAATCATTTGTAAGATACTTCTCCTTCAACTAAAATAACTTGATCAGTGCCTAATCCATTGGGGTTTAGAGTCTATAGAAAAATCTAAGATCTAATTTGTTGCCTTACAACAAATTGTATCAACAATTCTTATCAGAATTTATCATTCAAAATCCTTTTCAATACTTTAGGAATCTTATCACATTCATCAAAGATTTTACTTAATCCATTGAATTAATAGCAATGATAGATGGATATACAACCTAAACAGATTGCATTCAATTGTATAAGATTTTACTCATACAACATCAAGGTAGCTAAGAATTGAGCAGGAGACAAAATTCAAAAAGAACTGATATGGGGACAGTTCATAGTTTGTATTCATTTCCTTTGAAAATGGTACATCTTTTACAATAAACTCAGAATATCCTTAAGAAATAAACACAGTTCATTCTATCTTCATGTATTTTCAAAAAATTTGACAAAGAAACACATTACAAACTTGCCTTCAAAATTTGGACCAAAAACTAGACTAAGCACAATACTTAGAAGAAAAAGAATTTGGACCCTTCTTTAGCCTTGGGATCTCACTTAAATAGTGTGAGATGCAACAAGCTTAGGGATAAAGAGAGTGAAACGTGTCCTTTAAAAGATACTGATGAATGTCTGTAGTAAAAGACAAATAACAAATAACAGAGAAGTTAACACATCAAAACATCCTAGGTGGGTCCCTTTCTGTTATACTTCTGATTTGTTTTAACAAGAAGATAGGATCTGATTCTCCAATTATTCTTCATCCTCAAAGTAAGTAACCATGAGGTTTGAAAGTGATGTATTGTCTTTAGTTACCTATAAATTTACTTCAACCTGGGGAGTTTCTATGTCCTCAGTATTAACTTCGGGGGTGATTGTTACTTTTTCACTTTGTTCCTCATCATCTTCTAATATTTGTTCTAAAAATTGATTTTTCCATTTATTAAAAGCATCATCATCTGGCCAATCAAAGCTCAGAGCTTCTCTTTGTATCATTATTAAAGAATTTGCATTTTCTTCTAAAACATCAAATTCTTTCCCCATTGCAGTATAAAATAACTATACTTTTACTAGTTCCTCATTAGTCTTAGCCCAGAACTAGTGGCCAATCTCACTCATGATGTTTATTATTCTTTCATTTAATAATTCATCCATCTCCCTTTTCCACTTTTCTTTTTTCTTTTAGCATATCAACAGATTCTAAAGCACAAGGAAATAGTGTGAAATTTTCAGCGGTGTATTGGGAAAAGCAGAGTGTTAATCTTCTCTGTAAAGAATCCCTTTCATCATAAAAATTCTCTAGCTTATTTAAAAAATCAAAAATCTTCTCAACTTCATGATAAGGCATTTGAACTACAGATATACATATGATTTTAATATCATTATTTCTCTCCCTCTATTTCTGTGCAAGAAGAGTCAGCTTATCCTTATCCCTGTTCAACTCATCCATGAGGGCTACAATTCTGGTCAATTGATCAAAGAATTTTGACCATTTTATTTTATCCCTCAAATATACTATACCCTATTTCAACTTTTCTTCATATTGATTTCTCAATTCTATCTGCAACTCATGCAATTTTGTTTTTTCTGCTTCAAAGTCCTCTGCAGTATAGAATTGGGGCCTTTCAAGGGTGTCAAGTATTTCAATGATAGGGGTTGATCCAACAAATGACTGTGAAGGGTACGCAATTATAAGTTTACTAGATTCTCCCACCTTTCTTTTTCCAAGTATCTTCTCCAATTGAGATACCCTCTTTTCCAGCTCAATTCTCTTTTTTACTTCTTGATTCTAGACATCCACCACCATGTCATACTTACTCTGCAAATCAATCATTTCCTTTTCTTCTCTTTCTATAGTGGCCAAGGCAAATTTAGAATAGTCCACATTCATGTAGGTTTCCTGTACATTTGAAGTATCAGCGACCCTCCTCACAATGATATTCCCTGTTAGTCCTGAATCATCAGGCTGTAATGGGGTAGTCTTGGATCCTCTTCTTAGTGACCACATAACAAGGGCAACTAGATCATTACTGAATGATGTTCCCAAGAATTCTTTTTTATCTAGCTCCTATAATCCTAAATTATTTAACACAGAATTAAAAATTAAGGCATCAACAGTATCCCAACTAAGCAATAATAAAATATTTGCATTTTTCACCATCTGTCTACCCTCGTCAGGGGTTATATTTTGGAATTCTTGTATCATTTGTTCTTTTATTTGATTCTGAATGGAGGCTTCATCCATTTCTAGATGCTCTGCTCTCATATTCCTACACCTTTGTTCAAAAATGTGCATGTTTGCCCTCCATGCAAACTAATGGAAAGCCCTAGATTTTACAAAACTATTATCAGACAAAAATTTCTGATTGGCCTACTCCAAAATAGCGTCTAATTCCCTTCCTCTAAAATCTGCTATAGTTAATTCAAAACTTGGCAAAGGAGGCTCCTGGGGGTTCCCTTCATCAATTTCTACTTGAGCAACAAAAACTCCTCCTTGCAACCCCATTTGTTCAATTTTCTCATTGGTGAGCTGCTCTTCCTCAATTCTCATTGGAGTTTGGGAAGGTGAGTAACCTTCATCATGGGATTCCTCTTCCCTTATTATTTTTCTTCTTTTGGGAGAAGGTTCAGGGGGTCTTTCTTCAAGGACAGTACTAGTAGATTCAATTACCTATTTTTCTTTGTTTACAATGGGCATCTACTCCCGAATAACAGGATATCCTGTCCTCTTTTAGACAACCAGTGGACCTAATCCTGTGTTAGGGGTGAAACCCAATTTCCTCATAACTTCTCTGTCTTTATCTAGAAATGAATCAATAAAATGTTGTTTCTTTTCATTCATTACCTCCATTATTTTTGAGAATGTACTCATGAGCTTATTTATTCTATCTACATTAGTTGCAGCATTACTAAGAGGACTGTAATCTTTTTCAAAACAATTAATAAACTCCAAAACTTTTGAATAGACTCTCCACTTTTCTTTCTTTGTTTCTTGCTCTTGGAGAGAGTATTCATTCCTTATTATATCTTCAGGGAAGTAGAATTCATGCTAACTTGGATGAAGCTTGATACTATATCTAAGAGCATAATTAAAGAAGTTCTCTGTGTCACAAAAATGAGCCCGAGATACTACCATCTTATACTGATACAAAAATTTGTAGAGGAAGATCCACCCTTCTTTAGTTATTACAAACTAGTGAGCTATAGTGCAAGTAGGAAAAAATGATCCTGTTCTCCTTTTGTGCAAAAAAGTCTCCTCCACTCCTCCCAACTACCATAAAAATTCAGCTACCCCTACCTTTAGAGGTACCTGATAGGGTAGTACATGGGGTGTCCCTTTGAACCCATAGATCCTAATGACAGTTGAGACTAGATATGGGATAATATCTCCTCAATTATGTGAAACTTTTAAACTATGGGGTCTGTCCATAGGCCTAACAAGATGCATTAGTGCCTTAGGAATTCTAGGACTGTCACTCAATATGAGGCATCTTAGTTTAGAAGCAAAGTGCCTATCAAATCTAACAAAACTAGCATTTTCTTCTTCCCAAGTCATGTCTACACTCCATAATTGAATTGGTAGTGCCTCCCCTTCTTGTTCCCTATTTAAAACCATTTCTTTACCAAAATATGTAACCCCTTTAAAAAGAAACATATGCATCAATATGGAGTACTAACCCCAAACCATTTCCACCTTGCCCTTTGCAATCCCCACCAATCCATTGTGAATCTCATTAGCTAGGTAAGATGCAAAATCAAAAAATATTTCTACATCAAAAGAAGAGATTTGGGTGATCATATACATGAAGCTCACTGGAATAAAGTCTTCTTTACCCTCTCCAAAGACTATGCACAGGGTCCTATATATTTCTACTACCCTGGCATTAAAGCGTGATTTCTTCAAAGGTTCTTTAGAAGATGATGTTATTGTTGGTAGGTTTCCAATTATACCTATGTGGGCTTTCAATGCACCTTGTCTAACTATATCCCTTTTGGACATATATTCTTTTTCTAACTCTATCAAATTAATGGGCACATGATACATGGTGAGAGGTCCCAGACTAAAAACCTTCCTTATTTCTTCTAGACTGATGGTAATTAAAACCTCACCATCCATTCTTCTCACTACCTTAGTGGCTGGATCATAGCTTTTCACTACAGTTTCAAGCAAGTTATAATCCATAAACACATTGGGAACAACAAGCTTTCCAAGATCAAAATTCCATATATTGGCATGAGGGGCATATAATTTCCTTTCTGCGAACCATTTTTTGAACAAACTCAAACCAGTTTGAGAAGTTTGAGCATCTTGAACCCAATTACCCTTATCATACAGTCCATCAACTATCCTTAGCCTAGGGTTCAATAAGGTTAACCTCTTACCTTGTGTTGTCTCTACAGTAGACTTAGGAAGCAACTCAAGCAAATCATCATGCACATTCCTATCCAAATAATTTACTGCACCTGAAAAATCCCTTCTTCGGAGGCATCTTAGACTTATTTTTCACAAAACTAAAAAGCCTACGAGGATTATGGTAGTATTACTTACTTGAATTTTGTCTTTATTTTCCTCTGTATTTCCGTAAACTTTCTGCGAATAGACAACTTCACAATTTCTACCAGGCTTTGGCACACTTTCCTTCAGTAATTGCTTCTGCACTAGAATGGCTTCAAATCTTTGCTCGCGTAAGATGAAACTGATGAAATCTCTTTGTATTATACTCTATTTTTTCTCACAGATGATACGTTTATGTCTAATTGATACAAGGAGTGGCACTACATTCTGTGTTTAAAACTATGCCGTCGATCTTCAAAGATCCTATGATCATGTGATACGGAGAGAACAACTAGGAGGTGTATTTGACATGTCAGTCAATATACCCAATGAGAACTTACCATGTATATCATTCTTTCCTGGATGGCGGTTGTATCTGGACCCATTGACATTTGAGGACACATGTCAATATGTCGCTACTTCGTTATGCATAAAAAATGAGCATCTTGCCATAGCGAAGCAGCGAAAATCATCAATCTGATTCGGAATCAATCAAATGATATGCTACTGGGTTTGCTCAGAAAGAAGGTGGTGGGCCCTATTCGCTATGTCTCTATAATTATCTCCCTCACAACTCTTCATAGTGAGAAGATGATAGCCATTGATCACATACTCAATCAAAGGTGAGGAAACTACACGAGGTCTTCTGATTCATATTTTCTATGTCGCATGGCTTAAAAAGCATGCAATTTTGCATAGCGAGGTAGCGAGCTCCGTTGATTCTATTCCAAGCTAATGTTCAAGATCTCTTTGTACATTTTGTCAGAAAGGCATTAATGAAACATGGATTTATGCATAGTTGGAGCCTATAAAAAATTTACTGTATTCCTAATTATCATTCCACCTCACCAAAGATCTTGTCGATCTTCAAATTTCACGAGGCCTCGCTACTTCGCTAACGGTGAAGTATCTAATTTTTTCAATAGCGAGGTAGCAAGCTCTGGCGTTTTAATGGATTTCATACCGGAAAATACAAGGGGTAGAAGATAATTATTTCTGTTATTTAAACTGCTTCTGACAATGACATTTATGACTTGTCACGCCACCTGGTGTAGTCACTATACCCGCAAAATGCAACGTCACCACCCCTTCAAATTTCATGAGGCCTCGCTACTTTGCTAACGGCAAAGTATCTAATTTTTTCTGATAACAAGGTGGCGAAGCGTCGAAGAAAAATCATCATTCTGACTCTTATTTTAGATATCCTACTGGGTCCCCTTTCCTTTTTGGACGGTAGTTGCAACATGTACCTGCACAATTAATCATTCAAAAAACAAAGCTCTGACCACTGTATCTTCACTTTGTGGTCCCACCTCATAAAATACTCAGCATTCGCTACCTCGCATAGCTTAAAAAGCATGCAATTCTTCATAGTGAGGTAACGACAGTGTTAGATCTACTTGGATCTGATGGCTGGAAAAATTGAGAAGAAAGGGGATCTCGGGGGAACAGAAAATAAAAAGGGACAGACTATTCATCTTACTTGAAAATTCAAAAGTTTCGCGCTCAACAGTTTATGAACAGAGAGAACATAGGGTTTTCATGAGTTTTTCTTTATGGATGGATTATCCAAAAACCCTATGTTTCACTTAGAAATAAAAATTCTAACTTTTCTATAATTTAACCAAAACTTCTGTTGCACAAAAAGTCAGACCAACAGTGGCTCTATCTGGGGATGATAGACTACTTGAGTCTATGCAAGAATTCAAAATCTATGGGAGAGCAGACCACACATTTGGCAAGATGACAACTTCTTCAAAGAGCACAAAGCAACACACAAAAAACAAGGAACCAAACTGCACAAGAATATTTACAAGGATTTACAGAAAAAGAAAAATGATAGGAAACCCTAAAGACTACTGTTCATGGAAGAAAATAAGTATTTTTCAAGAAAAATATCTCTTCAAGAACTATCCATGAACTGGCAATTCAAGAATATTGTCAAATATATCTTTGATTATATAAGAATCTTCACCCCAAGTATTCTCAATGAGATATGGGCCTAACTAGATAGAATCAAATTTGCCATGTTTTCCTTTATCTTCAATTCTAGCATTCCACATCAAGACTAGATCTCCATTTTCAAATTTTTTGCTTACAGTTCTTTTATCATAGAGTGTCTCGACTTGCAATTGCAACTTTTGGTTCCTCAAAGATGCTTCTCTTCTGGTTTCGGTCAATCCTACCAATTCATCCATTCTTTCTTTCATTTCATTTGTAGTATCTTCATCATATAACTGGATGTAATTGTATAGTCCCATCAAGTTGTTCTGAGGCATTCTGGCTTGAATTCCATACACTAAATCAAATGGAGCTACACCAATTTATTTCTTTACAGTTACTCTGTCAGCCCATATTGCCAACTGTAACTTGGAATCCCATGTCTTTTTATTATCATCCAAGGCTCTCTTAATGACCTTCAACAAGCTCTTATTTGTGGACTCAGCTTGTCCATTCCCTTGTGGATGATATGGAGTAGATGATGATCTTGTCATTCCATATTTATCACAAAATTTGATGAACTCCTTAGATCTGAAACACATAGCATTATCTGTGACAATTCTCTGTGGACATCCAAATCTAGAAATAATATTATTCAATAGAAAATTATTTACCACCTTACTTGTCGCATTTGTTGTGGGGATAGCCTCTACCCACTTTGTAAAGTAGTCAGTAGCAACTAGAATCCAAGAATAGCCAGTGTTAGACTTGGGGAAAATCTCTCCTATGAAGTCCAAACCCCATTGTTGAAAAGGTGTTTGAGTATCAACTGGCTTTAATGGAGTATTTCTTCAGAATTTTAGCTTTCCAGCAAACCTTTGACAAGGATCACATTTTCTGACCATAACTTGAGCATTGTTGAATAGAGAAGGCCACCAGAATCCAACCCTCATTATCTTATGTGTAGTAGTTTTGGGCATGTAGTGTCCTCCACATACTCCAGCATGCATTTCTTTCAAAATCTCTTTTGCCTTTTCTTTATCCACACACTTCAATAGAATTCCCTCAAAATTTCTCCACCATAAGTTATTTTGGACAATTATGTACGGATGGCTTGCAATTTAGTATTCCTTTTTTCATTGTCAGGCAGATGGGGAGGAGCTTCCATATGTTGCAAATAATATATGACATTGGTGTACCAATCACATTGGTCCATGTCACATAAGTCAGTTCTGAGATCATCATTTACCAGATTTATCTAATTTGCCTCTAGATTAGTTTCAGCCATGAGTTTGGCCAAACCTTGACCTCTTACTAATTTTTAATTTGTATATCAATGTTAAATTCTTGGATTCTATTGATCCACCTACACCTCCTGCCTGAAATTTCCTGATGAGAGAATATATCCTTGACTGCAGCACTAGGTATAAAAGCGATAATAGTAGCACCTACCAAGTAACTTTTGAAAGCTTTTATAGCTTTTACCAATGCATATGCTTGCTTTTCATTTATCTCATACTTCAATTCAGTAGGCTGTAGTGACTTGCTAAAAAATGCAATAGGCTGCTCATATCCTTCTTGATTTTTCTGTAATAAGACTGCAGCTACGATATGGAATGATGCAAAAGAGAATATATGCATCGGCTTTGCATAATCTATGGTCCTCAATACTGGAGCATTCTTTATTGTAGTTTTTATATCTTGGAATGCTTCTAAGGGTTCACCATTCCAAGCTATAATGTCTCCTTTCTTGAGCATCTTTGAGATGCGTCTACTGATTTCAGAAAAATTGGTAACAAATCTCCTCAGAAAATTGACCTAGCCAAAAAAGGACTGAATTCCTTTCACATTTTTTAGTTTGGGGACTTTGTCAATAGCTACTACCCTCTCAGGATCTATTTTTACCCCATCCTTAGACACTATGTGTCCTAATAACTTTCCTTTTGTGACCCCAAATGTGCATTTCTTTGGGTTTAAGGATACTCCATATTCCAAGGCTTTTATAAAGATTTTTTCCAAATGTTTGCAGTGATCTTCAACCTTTTTAGAATATGTTGTGAGATCATCCTAATACACAACCATAAATTTGTCAATATACTCATGAAATGCTACATCCATGGCTCTTTGGAAGGTAGCTCCTGCATTAATCAAGCCAAAAGGCATCCTGACATACACATATGTTCCCCAAGGGGTTGTGAAGGGTGTCTTGAATTGTTCACTTTCTTTTACTAGAACTTGATTATATCCAGAAAAGCCATCCATCATTGACATCAATTCAGAGCCAGTTACTTTTTGTAACATGGCTTCCATATTAGGTAAGCCATAATTGTCTTTCAGAGATGCAATGTTTAAATTTCTAAAATCAACACAAAGCCTAATATCTCCATTCTTCTTCCTAACAGGAACCAGGTTTGAAACCTAGGTGGAATGCCTGATTGGTTTGATTATTCCACCATCTCTTAGTTTTGTCTGTTCTTCTTGCATTTTTGGGGCAAGGGTAGGATTGATTGGTCTCTATTTTTTCCTAAAAGTTCTTACATTTTCCTTCAATGGTATGACATGTTGGAAAAGATCCTCCCTGTAAGCCTTAAAGTCATCATATGACCAACCAAAAACATGTCTGTATTTTCTAAGTAGGTCAATCAATGTTTTCCTAATTTCAATAGGTAGATGTTGGCCAATATAAACCCTTTTAGGAACTTCATCAGTACCCAAGTTTATTTCTTCTAACTTGTAGGATTTGGGGTCATTTACTCTAAATTTTACTCTATCTTGATTATCAAAAATATTTTCCAAGACTACTAACCCCTTTGGCATCTTATTTGTTTTCAATTACATTATTTCTTGACCAAAAATGGTTTCCTTCCCATTGATGGTTTCAATCAGTCCACTAAAATCCATCTCCTGACCGTCATACTTGTCTTCATTTAACAAAAAATTTGTAATATCTTTGTCATCTTCAAAAACCTACCAATTTTCAATGTTGTCAGGTATGGAAGGCCTATTTTGCACCTCAATCTAGGAGATTCCTACAAATGATATTTCTTTTGGCTTGATTGCTATGTTTGCCAAAAGATTGGCCATCTTATTTTGGGTCCTATCTCTCCATGAGATCCCAAATGCATCAAAGAGTTCTATCTGATCCTAGACTACATTTCTATATTGTTTCAATCTCCTATTCTTGGATGAGTAGGTTCCTTTGATCTGAGAGATAATTAGTTCAGAATCCCCTATGACACATAACTTCTTAATTTTATAATGCATGGCAACTTTGAGTCCTAGAAGCAATGCTTCATATTCTGCAAAATTATTAGTGCAGGAAAACTTCAAGGTGAATGAATACCTAAAAGTATTATTTTCAAGGGACACAAAGACTACACCTACCCCTGCACCCTTTTTAGAACTAGCCCCATCAAAGAACATTGTCCATAATTTTGGTAAATTTATGCAACATTCAACCTCATTTTCGATGATAGCAGGTAAATTTTCAACTTCCTAAATAATTAATTCAGCCCTGAAAGCATTAATCCCAGTAACTAGGAAACAAGTGGTATCTTTGTCAATTTCTTCACCTAAGATGTGGTTAACCCTTGGTTCCCTATTTACCCTGATAGCTTTGTCCCCTATATGAAAAGTGGCATAAGTAAGATCACATTGTAGGCTTCCCCCCATGGCAACACTCCATTTTTTGGAGAGTAACATTCCGTAATGTGGAGGTATATCTACCACAAGGACAGACATGGTTAATTCTACTTCAGGATATGCAGCCAATTTGAATGGTAGGGCATTTATAGTACCTATGACTGGGACTTCTCTAGAATCCATCCCTCTGCATCTGCCTTGCTTGGTATCTACCTTCAATCCTAAGGCTTCCATTACCTTGAAAGGCATTATAGTGTTGGAAGCTCCTAAGTCTATCATTCAATTTTTTAGGGTCTTCCCTTTTATGATTAGACTGAGGAAAAAAGGATCAATATCTTCTATGAATGCCATTGAGGAATCATCTAGAAACATTTGAGGAATCTGGGATATGATACCACTATCCTCTATTACTAATGGGGTCTGTTGGGGCATAGTTTGGTCAACAATAATATTATTGTTTGCTATTCCACCCAACCATGACAAAGCCTTATTCTTATGTTCTTCAATCCTAAAAAGTTCAGACAGGGGCACTTTTACAGTAATTTGAGATAACATGGATATCATATCAACAGGTTCAACCATAGTAGGTTTTACAATAGTACCTGGAGTCAAAGTCTTTTGAGCAGTAGGTACCACATTTTTCTTTACAACATCCGGTTCTGATTTCTTTGGTTGCACAACTGGTTTTGTTGCTTCACTTATCTGAAATTGAACCTTCTTCTATGGTTCCCATTTCTTACCCTTGTTCTCCTTGATTTTCAACACATCTACATGGACTTTCTTGTCTTGATCATTTATCTTATGAGTGATGTCCTTGATGAAGACACCAGATGGCTTTCCTGCATCATTTTTTATTGCTCTATTTCTCAAATTATAATTGCTATGAACTTGTGAAATCATTTTGGCTGTAATTCTATCAATTTGCTCCTTGGAGGGCATTCTTAGACTTGTGAGACCCACATCAGAAAATGTACTACATACCTTATCTGCATCATACCCTTCATCATCTTAGAGTACTTGCTGATGATGTAGCTGGTAAGAAATTCTTTGGCTAGTAACATCATTTTCATGCTCTTCTAAATCAGAATCTATCAAATCATCATACATGCTCACCATATTGCAGCTTATATCGTCATGGCTTTTCTCTTCAGTTTCTTCTTCAGCTTGCACTCCTTGGGCTTGGGAAAATGACTGAGAAACAACACAATAATCAGCAAAATGAGGTGATTGGAATATAATGCACCATGGTACATCATCATTCATATTTACAATGTTCCTTTGCAAGGGGTTTGGAGTACCCTTATCCTTCATATTTTGGGTCTGGTTGGGAACTGGTTTACCATCTTTCCATTGAGTGGTATAAGGGTAGTTCTGCATCCTAGGTTGTCTATTGAACTTGTTGTTATTTACAGGGGGTCTTTCAGCAACATTTGGCTTATTGAAACTAGTGGGATTCATCTTCTTGAGCATTTCCAAAACCTGGCCTATAGTAGGTTCTTCGGGCTTTTTTCCTATAGGAATTTTGTCACTCTCCATTTTATTATTTATTTTAGCATTAAAAAGCTTAGGATCATCCCTCCTACCTAGTTTGCCAGATGCCTTTCTATTATTCTCTATATTTACTACAAATCTATAGGCATCTCTCTAAGTTTTAGGATCTTTATCCCTCAATTGATAAGCCATTTTGCTATCAAAAGCATTGAAATAGGTTGTGAGACAAACGTCTTCATTTAACCTCATGAATTGAAAAAGTTTGTACATACCCTTTTGGAATCTCACATTGAAATCAAATGTGGACTCATTTGGATTCTTCTTGATATTGTTGAACTCGTTCAACATTAATCCTGCATTGGTATTGTCTCCATACTGCTCTTTAAACAAATTTTCCATATCACTCCATGAGGTAATACTTTCATAAGGCAACCTCCTAAACCAATCCCTTGCATCCTCTGTTAATGAATGCACAAACAATTTCATTACCATGTCTTCGTGTTCAACTTCATAATCATTCAACATGTCAATGAAAGTCCTCAAATGTTCTTCACCAGTAACAGTGTTATTTCTAGAAAACTTAACCACTTTATCTCTTAATTCAAAAGATATGGGATGGGGGGCACCAGGAATACCAACAAATGATATCTGTCTATATTTTCCAGGTATATAGGTTTCTTCTGGAAACCAAGAACATTTGAGGTACTAGCTATATTAGCTTGACTCAATGGAGTGGCTTGGGACTATTGTGGTGGGACGAATGGGACTTGGGTGCCAATATTTGAGGATGAGGTAGGGGCAGATTGGGGTATTCCCTGAGTTGAAATTGTGGGAGCACTAACTGGTGCAGGATTTGCAGGTGGGATAAAAAAATTGGGCCATGAAGCTAATGCAGAATTAGACTTTATGAATTGGATTTTACTTCTAGTTTCTACATCTTGAGCTTCATTTTCAACCTTCTTAAGTTCTTTTGCAATATCTTCCCTCTCTTTTTGAGCCTTCTCAAGATCTAGATCTAACTTTGACATGGAGGGTTGTATAGGTTTCCTTGGTATAGCTTGAGGCTCGTTTATTTGGATTCCTATAGCCTTGCCTTTCCCTTTATCTGGAACTTTTGTAGTGGGCTCTACAGGATCAATTTGAATAGGTTTATAGGCTTGAACTTGAGCAATAACTGGTTCTTGCCTTCAATTTAGGTGTTTCTCCTGTTCTTGCACTTTATCTCTCCGATTATCAACATCTCCAAAAATATCCTTATGAAGAGTTGTGGTATTCTCTTCTAATTTTTTATTTTGCTCTTTCAAAGAAGCCATCCTTCTTAACAGAGCATCTCTTTCTATTATGGCATCTAAGGTGACTTGCTCCTTCTCTTTTTCAAGATGAATGCATTTAGCTTCTTCCTCAACAATCCATTTCTTCAAAAATTCTATCTCAGAGTGCACTTCTTTAGGATCTGAAGAAGTTGCCTCAAAATCAGCAAGGTCATCCAGATCTATAAGGTTTGGTTCTATGTATGGGGCTACTCTGGGATTAAAAATATTATCAGATGAACTCCTAAATCCTAGCCTATAATTTATATCGGCTATAGGATCTAGTCTTAATGAAGCAACTCCCATAGTAGACACATCCTTATCTTGAAAAACTCTCTCATCTGGTAAAGGGGTACTAATAATGCCCCCTAAGAGTCTTGTAGTTTCGGATTTTGAGCTAAGCAAAGAAGACTCTCTTCCTATTACTGGTTGATAACGGGAATTGACAGATGCATTACCTCTGGGTTTCCAAGTAGGATTTGGATTTGTCTTTTTCTTATTTTAGTTTTTCCTACCACCTTGGGGTAAATCAGTATACATTGATACATCAGGATTGGCTCTCATGTAAGCTCTTGTATTTTTCCTCTTCTCAGCCATATTTACCTTTTTATTATAATAAGCACTAGCTTCAAAACCTTGACTGAGTCGCCACCCTACTTTGGGACAATATATAATGACACTTTTAGCTGATCAAAAGAAACTGATACACAAGTAGGAACAAAAATATATGGCACAAACAGACCAATCACTGATGTTGTAAGACTGCAACTCTTGCTTGTTTAGATAAGACACTTGGATAGGCTGGATACATCAGTGTGTAGCAATGGTACTTGGGCTCTACCTTTTTTTAATTCTCAAATTTTGATACTCAAAGATTCCCTTATAACCACGGGCAAGACATAGATCACATAACACACATGTACATAGCAGGACCAAAGAAACTGCAGTACTTTTCACAGAAGTGTTGGACAAATCCCCAGCAGAGTTGCCATTTTATTGGTGTTTTCAATGGTACTAAAACTACTAAGTGACAAAAAGCTTAATACCAGAAGGACAATACATACACAATCTAAAGACTAGCCTATTCTTATCAACAATTGCATATGTAAGGTATTTGGACCCAACTTCAACAAAACCACAAATGGTTGTCTACTCTTTTGGCTTTGCACAACTAGGGTGGATATACCCAGGGATGGTTCAAATTTGAAACAACTGTATGAGGATTATTCTTAGTTTTATTCTGATTCTCATTTCAAAATCCTCAAATATATACATAATTCTTACTAACTTGCCAAACACATCCCATAAACAGATATGGCCAAGAAGTCTTCTATAGATCTGCAGATGTTTTCAACAACAATGGCTAACTGAAGCTAAAAAGATTTCATGCAGACAAGTGCTGGCCAACTCTGAAGATCTGCAGGAAATAAAAGTAAAATTTGATTTGATGATGCATTTGAAAAACCATTTGTAAGATACTTCTCCTTCAACTGAAATAACTTGATCAGTGCCTAATCCATTGGGGTTTAGAGTCTATAGAAAAATCTAAGATCTAATTTGTTGCCTTACAACAAATTGTATCAACAATTCTTATTAGAATTTATCATTCAAAATCCTTTTCAATACTTGAGGAATCTTATCACATTCATCAAAGCTTTTACTTAATCCATTGAATCAACAGCAATGATAGATAGATATACAACCTAACTAGATTGCAATCAATTTTACAGGCTTTTACTCATACAACATCAAGGTAGCTAAGTATTGAGCAGGAGACAAAATTCAGAAAGAACTGATATGGGGACAGTTCATAGTTTGTATTCATTTCCTTTGAAAATAGTACATCTTTTACAATAAACTCAGAATAGCCTTGAGAAATAAAAACAGTTCATTCTATCTTCATGTATTTTCAAAAAATTTGACAGAGAAACACATTACAAACTTACTTTCAAAATTTGGACCAAATACTAGACTAAGCACAATACTTAGAAGAAAAAGAATTCAGATCCTTCTTTAGCCTTGGGATCTCACTTAAATAGTGTGAGATGCAACAAGCTTAGGGCTAAAGAGAGTGACATGTGTCCTTAAAAATATATTGACGAATGTCTGTAGTAGAAGACAAAAAACAAATAACAAAGAAGCTAACACATCAAAACATCCTGGGTGGGTCCCTTTCTGTTATACTTCTCATTTGTTTTAACAAGAAGATAGGATCTGATTCTCCAATTATTCTTCATCCTCAGAGTAAGTAGCCATGAGGTTTGAAAGTGATGTATTGTCTTTAGTTACCTGTAAATTTACTTCAACCTGGGGAGTTTCTATGTCCTCAGTATTAACTTCGGGGGTGATTGTTACTTTTTCACTTTGTTCTTCATCATCTTCTGATATTTGTTCTAGAAACTAATTTTTCCATTTATTAAAAGCATCATCATCTGGCCAATCAAAGCTCAGAGCTTCTCTTTGTATCATTATTAAAGAATTTGCACTAAAACATCAAATTCTTTCCCCATAGCAGTATAACATAACTGTACTTTTACTAGTTCCTCATTAGTCTTAGCCCAGAACCAGTGGCCAATCTCACTCATGATGTTTATTATTCTTTCATTTAATAATTCATCCATCTCCCTTTTCCACTTTTCTTTTTCTTTTAGCATATCAACAGATTCTAAAGCACAAGGAAATAGTGTGAAATTTTCAGTGGTGTATTGGGAAAAGAAGACTGTTAATATTCTCTGTAAAGAATTCCTTTCATCATCAAAATTCTCTAGCTTATTTAATAAATCAAAAATCTTCTCAACTTGATGATAAGGAATTTGAACTGCAGATATACATATGATTGTAATATCATTATTTCTCTCCCTCCATTTCTGTGCAAGAAGAGTAAGCTTATCCTTATCCCTGTTCAACTCATCCATGAGGGCTAC
Source organism: Cupressus sempervirens (assembly GCA_028749045.1). Taxonomy (NCBI): domain Eukaryota; kingdom Viridiplantae; phylum Streptophyta; class Pinopsida; order Cupressales; family Cupressaceae; genus Cupressus; species Cupressus sempervirens. The sequence continues at coordinate 768,427,668 of CM053786.1, forward strand.
AATTCTGGTCAACTGATCAAAGAATTTTGACCATTTTATTTTATCCCTCAAATATATTATACCTTGTTTCAACTTTTCTTCATATTCATTTCTCAATTCTATCTGCAACTCATGCAATTTTGTTTTTTCTACTTCAAAGTCCTCTGCAGTATAGAATTGGGGCCTTTCAGGGGTGTCAGGTATTTCAATGATAGGGGTTGATCCAAAAAATGACTATGAAGGGTACATAATTCTAAGTGTACTAGATTCTCCCACCTTTCTTTTCCCAAGTATCTTCTCCAATTGAGATACCCTGTTTTCCAGCTCAATTCTCTTTTTTACTTCTTGATTGTAGGCATCCACCACTATTTCATACTTACTCTGCAAATCAGTTGTTTCCTTTTCTTCTCTTTCTGTAGTGGCCAAGGCCAATTTAGAATAGTCCACATTCATGTAGGCTACCTGTACATTTGAAGTATTAGCGACCCTCCTCACAATGATATTCCCTGTTAGTCTTGAATCATCAGGCTGTAATGGAGTAGTCTTGGATCCTCTTCTTAGTGACCACATAACAAGGGCAGCTTGATCATTACTGAATGATGCTCCCAAGAATTCCTTTTTATCTAGATCCTGTAATCTTAAATTATTTGACACAGAATTAAAAATTAAGGCATCAACAATATCCCAATTGGGCAATAATAAAATATTTGCATTTTTCACCATCTGTCTACCCTTGTCAGGGGTTATATTTTGGAATTCTTGTATCATTTGTTCTTTTATTTGATTCTGAATGGGGGCTTCATCCATTTCTGGATGCTCTGCTTTCATATTCCTACACCTTTGTTCAAAAATGTGCATGTTTGCCCTCCATGCAAACTAATGGAAAGCCCTAGATTTTACAAAACTGTTATCAGACAAAAATTGCTGACTGGCCCGCTCCAAAATAGGGTCTAATTCCCTTCCTTTGAAATCTACTACAGTATATCCTATCCTCTTTTGGACAACCAGTGGACCTATTCCTATGTTAGGGGTGAAACCCAATTTCCTCATAACTTCTCTGGCTTTATCTGGAAAAGAATCAATAAAATGTTGTTTATTTTCATTCATTACCTCCATTATTTCTGAGAATGTACTCATGAGCTTATTTATCCTATCTAAATTAGTTGTAGCATTACTAAGAGGACTGTAATCTTTGTCAAAACAATTAATAAACTCCAAAAAATTTGAATAGACTCTCCACTTTTCTTTCTTTGTTTCTTGCTCCTAGAGAGAGTATTCATTCCTTATTATATCTTCAGGGAAGTAGAATTCATGCTGACTTGGATGAAGCTTGATCCTATATCTAAGAGAAAAATTAAAGAAGTCTTATGTGTCACAAAAATGAGCAAGAGATACTGCCATCTTATACCGATCCAAAAATTTGTAGAGGAAGATCCACCCTTCTTTAGTTATTACAAATTGGTGAGCTATAGTGCAAGTAGGAAAAATTTATCCTGTTCCCATTTTGAGAAAAAAAGTCTCCTCCACTCCTCCCAACTACCATAAAAATTCAGCTACCCCTACCTTTAAAGGTACCTAATAGGGTAGTACATGGGGTGTCCCTTTGAACCCATAGATCCTAATGACAGTTGACACTGGATATGGGATAATATCTCCCCAATTATGTGAAACTTTTAAACTATGGGGTCTGTCCATAGGCCTAACAAGATGCATTAGTGCCTTAGGAATTCTAGGATTGTCACTCAATATGAGGCATCTTAGTTTAGAAGCAAAGTGCCTATCAAATCTAACAAAACTAGCATTTTCTGCTTCCCAAGTCATGTCTGCACTCCATAATTGAACTGGTAGTGCCTCCCCTTCTTGTTCCCTATTTAAAACCATTTCTTTACCAAAATATGTAACCCCTTTAAAAATAAACATATGCATCAATAGGGAGTACTGACCCCAAACCTTTTCCACCTTACCCTTTGCAATCCCCACCAATCCATTGTGAATCTCATTAGCTAGGTAAGATGCAAAATCAAAAAATATTTCTACACCGAAAGAAGAGATTTGGGTGATCATATACGTGAAGCTCACTAGAATAAAGTCTTCTTCACCCTCTTTGAAGACTCTACACAGGGTCCTGTATATTTCTACTACCCTGGCATTAAAGCATAATTTCTTGAAAGGTTCTTTGAAAGATGATGTTATTTTTGGTAGGTTTCCATTTTTTCCTATGTGGGCTTTCAATGCACCTTGTCTAACTATATCCCTTTTGGACATATATTCTTTTTCTAACTCTATCAAATTAATGGGCACATGATACATGGTGAGAGGTCCCAGACTGAAAACCTTCCTAATTTCTTCTGGACTAATGGTAATTAAAACCTCACCATCCATTCTTCTCACTACCTTAGTGGTTGGATCATAGCTTTTCGCTACAGTTTCAAGCAGGTCATAATCAATAAACACATTGGGAACAACAAGCTTAACAAGATCAAAATTCCATATATTGGCATGAGGGGCATATAATTTCCTTTCTGTGAACCATTTTTTGAACAGACTCAAACAAGTTTAAGAAGTCTGAGCATCTTGAACCCAATTACCCTTATCATACAGTCCATCAGCTATCCTTAGCCTAGGGTTCAATGAAGTTAACTTCTTAACTTGTGTTGTCTCTATAGTAGACTCAGGAAGCAACTCAAGCAAATCATTATGCACATTCCTATCCAAATAATTTACTGCACCTGAAAATCCCTTCTTCGAAGGCATCTTGGACTTATCTTTCACAGAACTGAAAAGCCTACGAGGATTATGGTAGTATTACTTACTTGAATTTTGTCTTTATTTTCCTCTGTATTTTTGCAAACTTTCCGCAAATAGACAACTTCACAATTTCTACCTGGCTTTGGCACACTTTCCTTCAGTAATTGCTTCTGCACTAGAATGGCTTCAAATCTTTGCTCGCATAAGATGAAACTGATGAAATATCTTTGTATTATAGTCTATTTTTTCTCACGGATGATGCTTTCATGTCTAATTAATACAAGGAGTGGCACTACATTCAGTGTTTAAAATTGCGTCATCGATCTTCAAAGATCCTACGATCATGTGATACAGAGAGAACAACTAGGAATTGCATTTAACATGTTAGTCAATTTACCCAATGAGAACTTACCACGTATATCATTCTTTCCTTGATGGCGGTTGTATCAGGACCCATTGACATCTGAGGACACGTGTCAGCATGTCGCTACTTCGTTATGCATAAAAAATGAGCATCTTGCCATAGCAAAGCAGCGACAATCGTCGATCTGATTTGGAATCAATCAAATGATATGCTACTGGGTTTTCTTAGAAAGAAGGCGGTGGGCCCTATTCACTATGTCACTATAATTATCTCCCTCGCAACTCTTCATAGTGAGAAGATGACAACCATTAATCACATACTCAATCAAAGGTGAGGAAACTACATAGGGTCTTCTAATTCATATTCGCTATGTCGCATGGCTTAGAAAGCATGAAATTTTGGATAGCGAGGTAGCAAGATCTGACATTTTAATGGATTCCATACCAAAAAATGCAAGGGACAGAAGATAATTATTTCTGTTATTTAAACTGCTTTTGACTAACTTGTCACGCCACCTGGTGTAGTCACTGTACCGAAAAAATGCAACGTCACCGCCCCTTCAAATTTCACGAGGCCTCGCTACTTTGCTAACGGCAAAGTATCTAATTTTTTTCGATAACGAGGTGGTGAAGCATCGGAAAAAATCATCATTCTGGCTCTTATTTCAAATATCCTACTGGGTAACCTTTCCTTTTTGGATGGCAGTTGCAACATGTACCTGCACAATAAATCATTCAGAAAACAAAGCTCCGACCACCGTATCTTCACTTTGTGGTCCTGCCTCATAAAATACTCAGCATTCGCTACCTTGCATGGCTTAAAAAGCATGCAATTCTTCATAGCGAGGTAACGACAGTGGTAGATCTACTTGGATCTAATGGCTGGAAAAATTGAGAAAAAAGGGGATCTCGAGGGAACAAAAAATAAAAAGGGACAGAATATTCATCTTACTTGAAAATTCAAAAGTTTTGCGCCTGACAGTTTATGAACAGAGAGAACATAGGTTTTTCATGAGTTTTTTCTTCATGGATGGATTATCCAGAAACCCTATGTTTCACTTAGAAATAAAAATTCTGACTTTTCTACAATTTAACAAAAACTTCTGTTGCACAAAAAGTCAGACCAACAACTTCTTCCCTTGTTTGATGAGTATGTGGACTTGGATCTGCATTTAAAGGCTTTGTGTCCAAACTTCTGACAATTGCAGTAGTGTCCTTCAAATCTTGGTGCATGCATGGTCCTTGTTCTACATTCATGTTCTTGATGACCTTGTTTGTTGCACTTATGACAATGTATAAAATTTTTTGACTTGGCATTCTGACTACCATTCTTGCTCCTGCAAACATTAGCTATGTGTCATTTCTTTCCATAGTGATGACAAGTTGGTTTAGAATTCTTATCTTTATTGTTTCTTTCCTTAGCAGCTTTGGATGATTCTCCTTCTTTAGTGCTTGTGTAGCCCAATCATAATGTGTCTTTACTAGATCTAGGAGATCTTAGTAGTTGCTCAAAGTACTTAATGGATTCATTTAGCTTGTTGAATCTTTTAGTAAACTCCTTCTCTCTTTTTAGGTCATTCTACAATCACTCATTCTACAACTTTAATGTGGTTATCTCAATGTCCTTGAGATTTAACTCAATATGGGCAATCATCATTTGGCTTAGGGTGTCCAACTATATGTTTGAGATCCTAAATAGCTCTATTAATTTTTCTTCCAATCTATTTGCCAAAATTCTTTTATCTTCTTCAATCATGGCCTTGTCTTCTATAGCTTTCTTCTTTTTTTCAATCACCTCACATAACAATATTGCTTGTGATTCTTGCTCCAAGTTGAGATTTTTGATCTCCTTAGGTTGTGCTCTATTCTTATACATGAGATCTACAATTGCTGCATTAAATTCATAGGAGTTACAATCTATAAATGATTTTGTGGTGTCAATCTTCTTGTATTGACTTTTATTTTCAGCTATAGTAATCTATTTCCTTCTCTTTAGCAAACTTCTCAAGACATCTCTAGCTTTATTCAGTTGTTGCAGTAAGAGATGTATTTCAATCCCTTGATTCTTAGTAGTCTTTCCCAAATTTTAAACTTCCATCTCAAGATCTTTTCTCCAAGCTATAAGGCTTCTCCTAATGAGAACTTAGCTCTAATACTAATTGTTGGAAATTACAAATGGGAAATGTATACTTTTGAGTGGGGGGGTGAATTAGAAGTACTAATCTCTAACCAATAAAACTTTTATCTTTAGAACAATACATGCATAAACATACTGAAGTAACAAGTAAAGTAAATGCATCCACATAAAAACTTGACACCAGATATGATTACCCAAAAACCCTCCAATGAGAATGTAAAACTAGGTTGGGGATGAATCCCACAATTCTTCACTATTGTAGCAATAAAGTTCACCTGTTAAGGTTACATGTTTTGACCATTCTCATGATCTACCCTATAAAAGGCCTACCTTATTAAAGGCTTACAAAGGATTGTTAGATCCTACCCTATTAAAGGATTTTAACACCCTTTTATAAGTGTACCTAGCTAAAGGACTTTAGAAAACTCACTTGGAATGTCACCCTTCCAAAGGATTTCTCAATGACTATTAAATCAACCTTAATACAAATGATTTCATCTTGCTAATATAGTTGTTAGAAAGTACAATAGAATGTTTAATCTGATACACTTATAATTTGGTATTGCTAATTTCATATCTGAATTCAGTCCTTCTTAATCCTTTCTAATTTGATATGGAATTGCGATATCCTTGATCCTCTATTCTAATAATTGATTTTGCAATTATGTCCTTCTTCTAAGTCACCTTGAATGTATGCTTGATCAACTCACCCCTTTCACTACTATCATGACCTTCTTGAATGCATTCTGTAATGCTCTCTCTCATTCATACTCTTAATTATGGGACTTTGTTTCCCTTTAAAAAGACTTTGGTGGCTTAGGGTAAGGTATGAATCTACAATTAAGATTCATCCAACTTTTGCACTCAATTTCTTCCATTTTTCTAATTGGTTGCATGTTGATCACATAGGGAATCCAAATAGATTCAATCTTATCTTCAAAGCTTCGAGATCTCTCCATATGTCAAGTCAAAAATGGTTTACATAGTTGTTTGTGCCATCAAAAACAACTAGGTCATTTTTGTATTACTCGATACTTGTTAATACTGGTGCTTGACACATACTATAATTCTATCTGGCTCAACACTTGAACTTGCTTGGCACTAACTATTCACTTAGCACTTGAAACTTCATTGTGTCTATCTATTTACTTAGCACTTAATATTTACTTAGCACTTCTCGGAACTCGACATCTATACATATTATACTTAGCATATGTTACTAGCTCAACATGAACGTAGTAAATTTCTTAAGTATGTTGACATTCAATTGTCAAAACCAATTTTGAGATCAACAAAGGGGTCATAAGGTTATCCTATGATTCCTTTTGAACCAAATAAATGATTATAATATGTCCCTAGTGGTCATAAGGCCCCTAGAAACATATGTTGTAATGAAATATGTCGATAGGGGTCATAGGGTATACTATGACCCCTTTCAAACCATAGAAATGATTATAATGTCCCTAGGGGTCATATGACCCCTAGTGACATATGTTGTAATGAAATATGTCGAAAGGGGTCATAGGATAACCTATGACCTCTTTTGACCCATATAAACAATTCTAATATATCCCTAGGGGTCCTGGGATGCCTAGAGACATATGTTTTGATGAAATGTGTTGTAAGGGGTCATAGGTTATCCTATGACCCCTTTCAACCCATATAAATGATTATAATATGTCCCTTTGTGTCTTAGGACTCCTAGAGACATATGTTGTAATGAAATGTGTCAAAAGGGGTCATAGGTCATTCTATGGCCCCTTTTTACCCATATAAATGATTATAATATGTGCCTAGGGTCTTGGGATCTCTAGAGACATATGTTGTCATGAAATGTGTCAAAAGAGGTCATAGGTTACCATATGACCCATTTTGAACCATATAAATAATTATAATATGTGCCCAAGGGTCTTGGGACCCCTAGAGACATATGTTGCAATAAAATATGTCAAAATGGGTCATAGGTTTTTTGATGACCCCTTTTGACCCATATAAATGAATAAAATATGTCTCTAGGGGCCTTGGGACTCCTAGAGACATATGTTGTCATGAACTTATGACCCCTTTTGACCTATAAAAATGATTATAATACATCCCTAGAGACATATGTTGTAATGAAATGTGTTAACCTATGACCCCTTTTGACCCATATAAATGATTATAATGTGTTTGTAGTGTACTAGGACCCCTAGAGACATATATTATCATGAAATCTATCGAACGAGGTCATAGGTTATCCTATGATCCCTTTTGACCCAAATAAATTGTTATAATATGTCTCTAAGGAACCTGAGACCCTTAGAGACATATGTTGTAATGAAACATTTTGAAAGGAGTTACAAGTTATCCTATAACCCATTTTGACCCATATAAATGATTATAATATGTCTCTAGGGGTTCTGAGACCCCTAAAGACATATGGTGTAATGAAATGTGTTGAAAAAGGTCATAGGTTATACAATGACCCCCTTCAAACCACATAAATGATTATAATATGTACCTAGGGGTCCTATGACCCCTAGAGATATATGTTGTAATGAAATATGTTGAAAGGGGTCATAGGCTATCTTATGACCCCTTTCAACCCATATAAATGATTAGAATTTGTTCCTAAGGGTCCTAGGACCCCTAGAGACATATGTTGTAATCAAATGTGTTGAAAGGGGTCATCGATTATCCTACGACCCCTTTTGACCCATATAAATGATTATAATGTTCGTTTGGGTCCTAAGACCCCTAGAGACATATGTTGTAATAAAATGTGTCAAAAGGGGTCATAGGTCATTTTATGGCCCCTTTTTACCCATATAAATGATTATAATATGTTCCTAGGGTCTTGGGAGCCCTAGAGACATATGTTGTCATGATATGTGTCAAAAAGGTCATAGGTTATCCTATGACCCCTTTTGAACCATATAAATAATTATAATATGTGCCTAAGGGTCTTGGGATGCCTAGAGGCATATGTTACAATAAAATGTCTCAAAAGTGGTCATAGGTTTTCTGATGACCCCTTTTGACCCATAAAAATGATTCAAATATGTCTCTAGGGGTCCTATGACTCCTAGAGACATATGTTTTCATGAACCTATGACCCCTTTTGACCCATACAAATGATTATAATATGTCCCTAGAGTCTTGGGACCCCTCGAGACATATGTTGTAATGAAATGTGTTATCCTATGACCCGTTTCAACCCATATAAATGATTATAATATGTCTGTAGGGGTCTCAAGACCCCTAGAGACATATGTTGTTATGAGATGTGTTGAAAGGGGTCATACGATTTCATAGGTAATCCTATGACCCTTTTTTATCCATATAAATGATTATAATTTGTTCCTAGTGTACTGGGACCCCTAGAGACATATGTTGTCATGAAATCTATTGAACGAGGTCATAGGTTGTAATATGACCCCTTTTGACCCATATAAATGATTATAATATGTCCGTAGGGAACCTGAGACCCTTAGAGACATATGTTGTAATGAAACATTTTTAAAGGGGTTACAAGTTATCCTATGACCCCTTTCGACCCATATAAATGATTATAATATATCTCTAGAGTTCCTAGGATGCCTAAAGACATATTTTGTAATGAAATGTGTTGAAAAAGGTCATAAGTTATGTTGGTCTGACTTTTTCTGCAGTAAAAAATTTTCAGTTAAACCATAGAAAAGTCAGATGTTCTATGTCTAAATGAAGTATAAGGTTTTGGATAAAACATCTGTAAGAAATATTCGCCATATAAGCCCTATATTCATCCCTATTCATAAATGGTCGGGCGCAAAATTTTCAAATTTTAAAAAAAGAAGCGAATATGCTTTCGTATTCCTTTTCCTCTCTCCCGGGTTACCTTTTTCCTCTTTGTCCCAACCGTCAGATCCGATTAGATCTACCACTGGCGTTACCTCGCTATTGAAAGTTGCATGCTCATTAAGTATAGCGAGATAGCGAGTGTTGAGTTTGTAAGTGGTGGGACCATGAAGTGAAGGTGCGGCGATCGGAGAGTTGCTTATTAATTGCTTTATTGTGCAGGTACACTTTGCAATTCGCCATAAAAAGGGGGAGAAGGACCCACTAGAATATCTGACATCAGAGCCAAAATGTTGATTTTTCCGGAAGCTCCGCCACCTCGCTATCGGAAAATTCAGGAACTTCACCGTTAGCGAAGTAGCAAGGCCACGTGAAAATCTAAAAATGATGACATTGCATCTTGCTTGTATCATAATTACACCAGGTGGCATGAGCAGTCATAAATACCGTTGTCAGAATCAGTTTTAATTAACAGAAGTAATTATTGGGTACCCCTTTCTTTTTTCGGCACGGAATCCTTTAAAGTGTCAAAGCTCGCTACCTTGCTATCGGAAAATTGAGATGCTTCACCGTTAGCGAGTTAGCGAGGCCCCGTAAAATGGCAAAAGATCGGCAAGATCTATGATGACGTGTAATGACAGATGACTGTGATAATTTTGACATGTGCCAGCTATGCAGAGATCTGATTCTCATTAATACCTACCTGACTAAATGTACAAGAAATCTAGAACATCAGCTTGAAGTGAATCAACGGAGCTCGCTACCTCGCTATGAAGAGTTGCAAGGAAGATAATTACAGCGACATAGCGAGATGGGCCCACCGCCTTCTTTCTTAAGAAGTCCTGTAGCGTATCTTTCAATCATTTCTTGATCCAATCAACGGTTGTCGCCGCCTCGTTATGGCAAGGTGCTAGTTCTTTATGCATAACGAAGTAGCGACATGCTGACACGTGTTCTCCGTCGTCAGTGGGTCTAAAGGTAAGCGCCATCAAAAGAAAGAATTATGTACGTGGCAAGCTCTCATTGGGTAAAATAACTGACATGGCAAATATAACTCCTAGTTGTTCTCTTTGTACCGCATGATCGTAGGATCTTTGAAGATCAACGGCGCAGTTTTAAATAAAAAATGTAGTGCCACTCTTTGTATTAATTAGACAAGAAAGCTTCATCCATGAGAAAAAACAGAGTATAATACATTGAGATTGCATCAGTTTCATTTCACGCGAGAAAAGATTTGAAGCCATTCTTGTGCAGAAGCTATTACTGAAAGAAAAGCGTGCCAAGGTTGATAAAAAAATTGTCAAGTTATCTGTTCGCTGAAATTTTGCAGGAATTCAAAGGAGAATTGAGACAGAATTCAAGTAAGTAAAACTGCCATCATCTTTGTGAGCTTTTAAGTTTTAAAGAGGATAGCCCAAGATGCCTCCTAAGAAGGGATTTACAGGAGCAGTAAACTACCTGGATAGAAATGTGCATGATGATTTGCTTGAGTTACTTCCTGAGTCCACTGTAGAAACGGTGCAAGTTAAGAGGTTAACCTCACTCAATCCTAGGCTTAGGGTAGCTGATGGATTGTATGAGAAGGGTAATTGGGTCCGGGATGCTCAAACTGCTCAAACTGGTTTGAGTTTATTCAAGAAATGGTTTGCAGAGAGAAAGTTATATGCCCCTCATGACAACATTTGGAATTTTGATCTTGGGAAGCTTGTTGTTCCCAGCGTGTTTATGGATTTTGACCTGCTTGAAGCCATAGATAAAAACTATGACCAAGCCACTAAGGTAGTGAGGAGAATAGATGGTGAGGCTTTAGTTACCATCAGTCCCGAGGAGATTAGGAAGGTTTTCAGTCTGGGACCCCTCACCATGTATCATGTGCCCATTAATCTGATAGATTTAGGAAAAGAATATATATCCAAGAGGAATGTAGTTAGACAGGGTGCACTGAAAGCCCACATAGGCTGGATTGGAGGCCTCCCAACCATAACATCATCTTCTAAAGAGCCCTTCAAGAAATCATTTTTTAATGCTAGGGCAGTGGAGATATATAGGACCCTGTGCAAAGTCTTTGGAGAGGGCGAAGAAGATTTTATTCCAGTGAGCTTCATGTATATGATCACCCAAATCTCTTCTTTTGGTGTGGAAATAATTTTTGATTTTGCATCTTACTTGGCAAATGAGATCCATCATGGATTAGTGGTGATTGCACAGGGCAAGGTGGAAAAGGCTTGGGGTCAGTATTCCTTACTGATGCATATGTTTCTTTTTAAAGGGGCCACTTATTTTGGTAAAGAAATGGTTTTAAATAGGGAACAAGAAGGGGAAGCACTACCAGTCCAATTATGGAGTGCAGACATGACCTGGGAAGTAGAAAATGCTAGCTTCGTTAGATTTGATAGGCACTTTGCCTCCAAACTAAGGTGCCTGTTATTGAGTGACAATCCCAGAATCCCTAAGGCATTAATGCACCTTGTCAGGCCTATGGACAAAACCCATAATCTAAAAGTTTCACATAATTGGGGAGATATTATCCCATATTCAGTCTCAACGGTCATCAGGGTCTATGGTTTCAAAGGAACACCCCATGTGTTACCCTATCAGGTACCTTTAAAGGTAGGGATAGCTGAATTTTTGTGGCAGTTGGGAGGAGTGGAGGAGGCCTTTTTGCACAAAAGGGGGACAGGATCAATTTTTCCTACTTGTACTATAGCCCACCAGTTTGTGATAACTAAAGAAGGGTGGGTCTTTCTCCATAAATTTTTGGATCAATACAAAATGGCAATGTCTCACTCTCGTTTTTGTGATACAGAAGGTTTCTTTAACTCTGCTCTTAGATTGAGAATCAAGCTTCGTCCAGTTCAACATGAATTCTATTTTCTTGAAGATATAATAAGAAATGAATATTCTCTCCATGAGCAAGAAATAAAGAAAGAAAAATGGAGAGTCTATTCAAAAGTTTTGGAATTCATTAATTGTTTTGATAAAAATTTCAGTCCTCTTAGTAATGCTGCAAACAATGCAGATAAAATACATAAGCTCATGAGTAATTTCTCTGAGATAATGGAGGTAATGAATGAGAAGAAACAGCATTTTATTAATTCTTTTCCAGATAAAGCCAGAGAAATTATGAGAAAATTGGGTTTCACTCCTAACATTGGAATAGGTCCACTGGTGGTACGGAAGAAAACAGGATATACTATTGTCCGACAGCAGGCGCCCGTTGTGCATAAAGAAAAACAGATTGTTGGATCTTCCAGCACTGTCCTAGAAGAAAGACCCCCTGAACCTTCCCCCAAAAGAAGGAGAATAATAAGGGAGGAAGAATCCCCTGATGAAAGTGGCTCACTTTCTCAAACCCCAATAAGAGTTGAAAAAGAACAGCTCACCAATGAGCAATTCGAACAAATGGGGTCACAAGGAGAAATTTTTGTTACACAAGCAGAGATTGATGAAGGGAACCCTCAGGAACCCCCTGTACCAAGTTTTGAATTAACTACAACAGATTTCAGAGAAAGGGAATTGGACCCTGTTTTGGAACAAGCCAGTCAGCATTTTTTGTCTGATAACAATTTTGTAAGATCTAGGGCTTTCCATCAGTTTGCGTGGAGAGTAAACATGCACATTTTTGAGCAAAGGTGCAATAATATGAGAACAGAACATCCAGAAATGGATGAGACTTCCATTCAAAATCTAATAAAGGAAAAAATGGTTCAATTGTTCCAAAATATAACCCCTGATGAGGGAAGACAGATGGTAAAAAATGCTAATGTTTTATTATTGCCCAATTGGGACATTGCTGACGCATTAGTTTTTAATTCTGTTTCAAATAATTTAGGACTCTAGGATCCAAATAAAGAGGAATTATTGGGTACATCATTCAGCAATGATCAAGCTGCCCTTGTTATGTGGTCCCTGAGAAGAGGATCTAGAGTTACTTCATCACAGCCTGATGATTCAGGATTGACAGGGAGTATCATTGTAAGAAGAGTTGCTGACACTTCAAATGTACAGGCAGCCCACATGAATGTGGATTATTCTAAATTTTCCCTGGCTACTGCGGAAAGAGAAGAGAGGGAAATGATAGATATGCATAATAAATATGAAGTAGTGGTGGAAGCCTATAATCAAGAGGTAAAAAGGAGAATTGAGTTAGAAAATAGGGTATCTCAATTAGAAAAGGTACTTGGAAAGAGAAAAGTGGGAGAATCCAGTACACTAAGAATTGCATATCCCCCACAGTCATCTGTGGGATTAACCCCTATTATTGAGATACCTGACACCCCTGAAAGACCCCAATTCTATACTGTAGAGGAATTTGAAGCAGAAAAAACCAAATTACATGAGTGGCAGATAGAATTTAGAAATCAGCAGGAAGAGAAATGGAAGCAGGGTGTGACATACTTGAGGGATAAAATAGAATGGTCAAATTTTTATGACCAGTTGACAAGGATTGTAGCCCTTATAGATGAGTTAAATAAAGAAAAGAATGGACTAGATTCTCTTGCACAGAAGTGGAGACAGAGGAATAATGATGTTACAATTATTTGTATATCTACAATTCAAATGCCTTATCATCAGGTTGAGAGGATTTTTGATTTATTGAATCAATTAGATAATTTTGAAAATAAAAGAGATTCTTTACAGAGGAAATTGACACTCTGTTTTTCAAGATATGGATGAATGTAGAAAGAACTGTGCTTCTTCTCTGAAGGTTTTTCTGGGTCTTTTGTAAAGGATATATCATTTTCAAAGGAAATGAATACAAGTTATGAACTGTCCCCATATCTGTTCTTCTCTGAATTTTGTCTCCTTTTTAATACTGAGCTACCTTGATGTTGTGTGAGTAAAAGCTTACGCAATTGATTGCAATTTAGTAAGATTGTACATCCATTTGTTATTGCTGTTAATTCAATGGATTAAGTAAAGGCTTTGATGAATGTGATGAGGTTGCTTGGGTGTTAATAAGGATTTTTGAATGATAAATTCTGGTAAGAATTGCTGATGAAAATTCATTGCAAGGCAACGAATTAGATCTAAGAATTTACTTGACTCTGAATTCCCAATGGATTAGGCACTGATCGAAAGTATTTCAGCCAAAAGAGAAGTATATTATAACTAGCTTTTTTCAAAATACATCATAAAATCAATTTTCATTTATCTTTCCTGTAAGATTTTTTGTCTGATAACAATTTTGTAAGATCTAGGGCTTTCCATCAGTTTGCGTGGAGAGTAAACATGCACATTTTTGAGCAAAGGTGCAATAATATGAGAACAGAACATCCAGAAATGGATGAGACTTCCATTCAAAATCTAATAAAGGAACAAATGGTTTAAGAGTTCCAAAATATAACCCCTGATGAGGGAAGACAGATGGTAAAAAATGCTAATGTTTTATTATTGCCCAATTGGGACATTGCTGATGCATTAGTTTTTAATTCTGTTTCAAATAATTTAGGACTCCAGGATCCAAATAAATAGGAATTCTTGGGTACAGCATTCAGCAATGATCAAGCTGCCCTTGTTATGTGGTCCCTGAGAAGAGGATCCAGAGTTACTTCATCACAGCCTGATGATTCAGGATTGACAGGGAGTATCATTGTAAGAAGAGTTGCTGACACTTCAAATGTACAGGCAACCCACATGAATGTGGATTATTCTAAATTTTCCCTGGCTACTGCGGAAAGAGAAGAGAGGGAAATGATGGATATGCATAATAAATATGAAGTAGTGGTGGAAGCCTATAATCAAGAGGTAAAAAGGAGAATTGAGTTAGAAAACAGGGTATCTCAATTAGAAAAGGTACTTGGAAAGAGAAAAGTGGGAGAATCCAGTACACTAAGAATTGCATATCCCCCACAGTCATCTGTGGGATTAACCCCTATTATTGAGATACCTGACACCCCTGAAAGACCCCAATTCTATCCTGCAGAGGAATTTGAAGCAGAAAAAACCAAATTACATGAGTGGCAGATAGAATTTAGAAATCAGCAGGAAGAGAAATGGAAGCAGGGTGTGACATACTTGAGGGATAAAATAGAATGGTCAAATTTTTATGACCAGTTGACAAGGATTGTAGCCCTTATAGATGAGTTAAATAAAGAAAAGAATGGACTAGATTCTCTTGCACAGAAGTGGAGACAGAGGAATAATGATGTTACAATTATTTGTATATCTACAATTCAAATGCCTTATCATCAGGTTGAGAGGATTTTTGATTTATTGAATCAATTAGATAATTTTGAAAATAAAAGAGATTCTTTACAGAGGAAATTGACACTCTGTTTTTCAAGATATCTTGCTAAAAAATTCATCCTATTTCCTTGTGCCTTAGAATCTGTTGATACAGTAAAGGAAAAGGACAAATGAAAAAAGGAAATGGATGAATTATTTGATAACAGAATAACAAACATCATCAGTGAGACTGGCTATTGGTTTTGGGCAAAGACAAATGAAGAGCTGGTAAAGATACAATTGTATTATGCTGATATAAGAAAAGAATTCGATGATTTAGAAGAAAATGCCAATTCTTTAATAAAGATACAAAGAGAAACCCTAAGTTTTGATTGGCCAGATGATGATACTTTCAACAGATGGAAAGATCAGTTTAGTGAACAGATGTCAGGAGAAGATGACGAGGAAGATGTAAGAGTAATAGTTACTCTTGTAGTCAGTAATGATGACATAGAAAATCCCCAGGTTAAAGTGATTTTGCATGTAACAGAAGATGATACATCACTTGCAGACCTTATGGGTATATACTCTGAAGATGAGGAATGATTGCGAGAGTAGATCATAACAACCAAGAAGCATAACAGAAAGGGACCCGCCAAGAAGTGTTGTTGTAATCAACCTTTCTGTTATTCTTGTTTTTTGTTTTTCAAAAGAAGGACACCTGTCACCTACTGTAGCCTAAAGCTTGTTGCATCTCACGTTATTTAAGTGAGATCCCAAGGCTAAAGATGGGTCCGAATTTGGTTTTCACTAAGTTTTTTGCTTAGTTCTTTTTTGGTCCAAACATTTTTTGGAAAGAAATTTATAGTATGCTTTTTCTGTCAAAATTTCTGAGATATGGATGAATGTAGAAAGAACTGTGCTTCTTCTCTGAAGGTTTTTCTGGGTCTTTTGTAAAGGATATATCATTTTCAAAGGAAATGAATACAAGTTATGAACTGTACCCATATCTGTTCTTCTCTGAATTTTGTCTCCTTTTTAATACTGAGCTACCTTGATGTTGTGTGAGTAAAAGCTTATGCAATTGATTGCAATTTAGTAAGATTGTACATCCATTTGTTATTGCTGTTAATTCAATGGATTAAGTAAAGGCTTTGATGAATGTGATGAGGTTGCTTGGGTGTTAATAAGGATTTTTGAATGATAAATTCTGGTAAGAATTGCTGATGAAAATTCATTGCAAGGCAACGAATTAGATCTAAGAATTTACTTGACTCTGAATTCCCAATGGATTAGGCACTGATCGAAAGTATTTCAGCCAAAAGAGAAGTATATTATAACTAGCTTTTTTCAAAATACATCATAAAATCAATTTTCATTTATCTTTCCTGTAAGATTTTTTGTCTGATAACAATTTTGTAAGATCTAGGGCTTTCCATCAGTTTGCGTGGAGAGTAAACATGCACATTTTTGAGCAAAGGTGCAATAATATGAGAACAGAACATCCAGAAATGGATGAGACTTCCATTCAAAATCTAATAAAGGAACAAATGGTTTAAGAGTTCCAAAATATAACCCCTGATGAGGGAAGATAGATGGTAAAAAATGCTAATGTTTTATTATTGCCCAATTGGGACATTGCTGATGCATTAGTTTTTAATTCTGTTTCAAATAATTTAGGACTCCAGGATCCAAATAAATAGGAATTCTTGGGTACAGCATTCAGCAATGATCAAGCTGCCCTTGTTATGTGGTCCCTGAGAAGAGGATCCAGAGTTACTTCATCACAGCCTGATGATTCAGGATTGACAGGGAGTATCATTGTAAGAAGAGTTGCTGACACTTCAAATGTACAGGCAACCCACATGAATGTGGATTATTCTAAATTTTCCCTGGCTACTGCGGAAAGAGAAGAGAGGGAAATGATGGATATGCATAATAAATATGAAGTAGTGGTGGAAGCCTATAATCAAGAGGTAAAAAGGAGAATTGAGTTAGAAAACAGGGTATCTCAATTAGAAAAGGTACTTGGAAAGAGAAAAGTGGGAGAATCCAGTACACTAAGAATTGCATATCCCCCACAGTCATCTGTGGGATTAACCCCTATTATTGAGATACCTGACACCCCTGAAAGACCCCAATTCTATCCTGCAGAGGAATTTGAAGCAGAAAAAACCAAATTACATGAGTGGCAGATAGAATTTAGAAATCAGCAGGAAGAGAAATGGAAGCAGGGTGTGACATACTTGAGGGATAAAATAGAATGGTCAAATTTTTATGACCAGTTGACAAGGATTGTAGCCCTTATAGATGAGTTAAATAAAGAAAAGAATGGACTAGATTCTCTTGCACAGAAGTGGAGACAGAGGAATAATGATGTTACAATTATTTGTATATCTACAATTCAAATGCCTTATCATCAGGTTGAGAGGATTTTTGATTTATTGAATCAATTAGATAATTTTGAAAATAAAAGAGATTCTTTACAGAGGAAATTGACACTCTGTTTTTCAAGATATCTTGCTAAAAAATTCATCCTATTTCCTTGTGCCTTAGAATCTGTTGATACAGTAAAGGAAAAGGACAAATGAAAAAAGGAAATGGATGAATTATTTGATAACAGAATAACAAACATCATCAGTGAGACTGGCTATTGGTTTTGGGCAAAGACAAATGAAGAGCTGGTAAAGATACAATTGTATTATGCTGATATAAGAAAAGAATTCGATGATTTAGAAGAAAATGCCAATTCTTTAATAAAGATACAAAGAGAAACCCTAAGTTTTGATTGGCCAGATGATGATACTTTCAACAGATGGAAAGATCAGTTTAGTGAACAGATGTCAGGAGAAGATGACGAGGAAGATGTAAGAGTAATAGTTACTCTTGTAGTCAGTAATGATGACATAGAAAATCCCCAGGTTAAAGTGATTTTGCATGTAACAGAAGATGATACATCACTTGCAGACCTTATGGGTATATACTCTGAAGATGAGGAATGATTGCGAGAGTAGATCATAACAACCAAGAAGCATAACAGAAAGGGACCCGCCAAGAAGTGCTGTTGTAATCAACCTTTCTGTTATTCTTGTTTTTTGTTTTTCAAAAGAAGGACACCTGTCACCTACTGTAGCCTAAAGCTTGTTGCATCTCACGTTATTTAAGTGAGATCCCAAGGCTAAAGATGGGTCCGAATTTGGTTTTCACTAAGTTTTTTGCTTAGTTCTTTTTTGGTCCAAACATTTTTTGGAAAGAAATTTATAGTATGCTTTTTCTGTCAAAATTTCTGAGATATGGATGAATGTAGAAAGAACTGTGCTTCTTCTCTGAAGGTTTTTCTGGGTCTTTTGTAAAGGATATATCATTTTCAAAGGAAATGAATACAAGTTATGAACTGTCCCCATATCTGTTCTTCTCTGAATTTTGTCTCCTTTTTAATACTGAGCTACCTTGATGTTGTGTGAGTAAAAGCTTATGCAATTGATTGCAATTTAGTAAGATTGTACATCCATTTGTTATTGCTGTTAATTCAATGGATTAAGTAAAGGCTTTGATGAATGTGATGAGGTTGCTTGGGTGTTAATAAGGATTTTTGAATGATAAATTCTGGTAAGAATTGCTGATGAAAATTCATTGCAAGGCAACGAATTAGATCTAAGAATTTACTTGACTCTGAATTCCCAATGGATTAGGCACTGATCGAAAGTATTTCAGCCAAAAGAGAAGTATATTATAACTAGCTTTTTTCAAAATACATCATAAAATCAATTTTCATTTATCTTTCCTGTAAGATTTTCAAAGTTGGCCAGCACTTGCCTGCCTGGATTGTTTTAGCTTCATTTAGCCATTGTTGTTGGAAACATCTGCAGAGCTATAGAAGATTTCTTGGCCATATCTGTTCAAGGGATGTGTTTATCAGTTTTTTACCTATATGTTTGAGGATTTAGAGATGAGAATCAAAATGAAACTAAGGGTAATTCTCATACAATTATTCCATCTTTGAACCATCCCCGGGTGCACCCGCGCTGGTTTTACAGAGCCAAAAGAGTAGAAAACCGTCTAAGGTTTTGTTGAAGTTGGGCCCTAATACTTTGCATATGCAAGTGATAATGAGAATTGGCTATTCTTTAGGTTGTGTATGTACTGATATCTAGGTACTAAGTCTTTTTGTCGCTTAGTAGTTTTAGTACTGTTAACATCAAAATAAAACACCAACAAAATGGCGACTCTGCTGGGGAATCTTTAGTGTCAAAACTTGAGAATCTAAAGAAGATATAAACCCAAGTACCATTGCTACACACTGACGCATCCAGCTTATTCGAGTGTCTTATCTAACAAGCAAGAGTTGCAGTCTTACAACATCAGTGATTGATCTCTTTGTGCCATATTTTTGTTCCCGCTCGTGTATTGTTTTCTTTCTGTCAGTAAGGAGTGTTATTATATTTTCCCAAAAAAGGGTGGTGACTCAGTCAAGGTTTTGAAGCTAGTGCTTATTTTAACAAAAGGTGAATATGGCTGACAAGAGAAAAAACACAAGGGCTTACATGAGAGCCAATCCCGATGTATCAATGTATACTGATTTACCTCAAGGTGGTAGGAAGAACCAAAATAAGAAAAGAATAGATCCAAATCCTACTTGGAAGCCTAGAGGTAATGCCTCTGTAAATTCCCATTATCAATCGATAATAGCAAGAGAATCATCTTCGCTTAGTTCTGAATCCGAAAATACAAGACTTTTAGGAGGTATTTTCAGTACCCCATTACCAGATCAGAGAGTTTTTCAAGATAAAGACGTATCTACTATGGGAATTGCTTCACCAAGACCAGGGCCTGTAGCAGATATAAATTGTAGGCTAGGATTCAGGAGTTCATCTGATACCCTTTTTAATCCCAGAGTAGCCTCATATATGGAACCAAACCTTATAGATCTAGATGATCCTGCTGATTCCGAGGCAACCTCTGCTGATTCTAAGTGCAATCTGAAATAGGATTTTTGAAGAAATGGATTGCTGAGGAAGAAGCTAAGCGCATCCGTCTTGAAAAGGAAAGGGAGCGAGTCACTTTGGATGCAATAATAGAAAGAGATACTCTGCTAAGAAGGATGGCTGCTTTGAAAGAGCAAAATAAAAAATTAGAAGAGAATACCCCCACTCTCCATCAGGACGTCTTTGGAAATATTGATAATCTAAGAGCTAAAGTTCAACAACAAGAAAAACTCCTAATTCAAAGACAAGAACCAATTATTGCTCAAGTTCAAGCTTATAAACCCATTCAAGTTAATCCAATAGAGCCCACTGGAACAGTTCCAGATAAAGGGAAAGGCAAGGTTGTAGGAATCCAAATAAATGAGCCTCAAGCCATACCGAGAAAACCTATACAACCCTCCATATCCAAATTAGATCTAGAACTAGAGAAGGCTCGAAAGGAGAGGGAAGACCTTGCAAAAGAACTTGAGAAGGTTGAAAATGAAGCTCAGGCCGCAGAAACCAGAAGGAAAATCCAATTCATAAAGTCTAATTCTGCATTGAATTCATGGCCTAGTTTGTCTATCCCACCTACAAATCCTGCACCAGTTAATGCTCCCATAATCTTGACTCAGAAAGCACCCCAATCTGCTCCTACCTCATCTTCCAATATTGGCACTCAAGTCCCATTTGTCCCACCACAGCTATCCCAAGCTGCTCTCCTAACTCAAGCTAATGCAGCTAGTACCTCTAACGCTCCTGGTTTCTAGAAGAAACCTATATACCTCGAAAAATATAGACAAATATTATTTGCCGGTATTCCTGGTGCCCCCCATCCCATATCTTTTGATTTAAGGGATAAAGTGGTCAAGTTTTCTGGAAATAATGCTGTTACTAGTGAAGAACATTTGAGAATTTTCATTGACATGCTCAATGATTATGAAGTTGAACATGAGGACATGGTGATGAAATTATTTGTGCATTCACTCATAGAGGATGCAAGGGATTGGTTCAGGAGGTTGCCTGATGATAGTATTACTTCGTGGAGTGATTTGCAAAAATTGTTCAAGGAACAATATGGGGACAATACCAATGCAGGATTCATGTTGAATGAGTTCAACAATATCAAGAAGAATCCAAATGAATCCACATTTGATTTCAATGTGAGATTTCAGAAAGGGATGTACAAACTATTTCAATTTATGCGGTTAAATGAAGACGTCTGTCTTACAACCTATTTCAATGCCTTTGATAGCAAAATGGCCTACCAACTGAGAGATAAGGATCCTAAAACTCTGAGAGATGCCTATAGAGTTGCAGTGAATATAGAAAATAATAGAAAGGCCTCTGGCAAATTAGGAAGGAGGGATGATCCTAAGCTTTTCAACCCTAAGAATAATAATAAAAGGGAAGGTGACAAAACTCCCATAGGAAAAAGGCCTGAAGAACCTACTATAGGCCATGTTTTAGAAATGCTCAAGAAGATGAATCCCACTAATTTCAATAAGACAAATGTTACTGAGAGAGCCCCTATGAATAACAGCAATTTCAATAGACAGTCTAGGATGCAGAATTACCCTTACACCACCCAATGGAAAGATGGTAAACCAGATCCTAACCAGATCCAAAATATGAAAGATAAGGGTACCCTAGACCCCCTGCAAAGGAACACTGTAAATATGAATGATGATGTGCCTTGGTGCATTATATCCCAATCACCTCATTCTGCTGATTATTGTGCTATTGCCCAGTCATTCGCCCAAGCTCAAGGAGTGCAATTAGAAGAAGAAACAGAAAAAAACCATGATGATATAAGCTACAATATGGCGAATACATCTAATGATTTGATAGATTCTGATTCAGAAGAACCTGAGAATGATGTTACCAGCCAGAGAATTGCTTACCAGTTACATCATCAGCAAATATTTTTAGATGATGAAAAGAATGATATAGATAAGGTATGCAATACATTTTTTGAAGTAGGTTTCACAAACCTAAGAATCTCCTCCAAGGAGGAAATTGATAGAATTACAACCAAAATGATTTCACAAGTCCACAGTAATTACAATTTGAGAAATAGAGTAATAAATAATGAGGCAGGAAGGCCATCTAGTATGTTCATCAAAGACACCACTCATAAGACAGATGATCAACACAAGAAAGTCAGTATAGATGTGTCTAAGATCAAGGAGAACAAGGGTCAGAAATGGGAACCAAAAAAGAAGGTTCAATTTCAGAAAGGTGAAGCAACAAAGACCGTAGTGCAACCAGAGAAATCAGAACCGGATGTTGTCAAGCTAAAAGTGGTGCCCACTACTCAAAAGGCTCCGATCCCAGGTACTATTGTAAAACCTACTGTGGTTGAACCTGTTGATATGATTGCCATGTTATCTCAAATTACTGTGAAAGTACCCTTGTCTGAGCTCTTTAGAATTGAAGAGCATAAAAATAAGGCTTTGTCATGGTTGGGTGGAATAGCAAACAACAATAGTCTTGATAATCAAGTTGTAGCCCAACAGACCCCATTAATAATAGAGGACAATGGTATTATATCCCAGATTCCTCAGATGTTCTTAGATGATTCATCAGTTGCGTTCATACAAGATATTGATCCTTTTTTCCTTAGTTTAATCATAAAAGGGAAAACCTTAAAAAATTGTATGATAGATTCTGGAGCTTCCAACACTATAATGCCTTTTAAAGTAATGGAAGCCCTAGGATTGAAGGTGGATACTAAGCAAGGTAGATGCCGAGGGATGGATGCTAGAGAGGTTCCAGTAATAGGTACTATAAATGCCTTACCATTTAAACTGGCTGCATTTCCTGAGGTGGAATTAACCATGTTTGTCCTTGTAGTGGATATACCCCCACATTACGGGATGCTACTTTCCAGAAAATGGAGTGCCGCCATGGGGGGAAGCCTACAATGTGACCTTACTTATGCCACTTTCCATATAGGGGACAAAGCTATCAGGGTAAATAGGGAACCAAGGGTTAACCACATCTTAGGTGAAGAAATTGACAAAGATACCACCTGTTTCCTAGACACTGGGATTAATGCTTTCAGGGCTGAATTAATTATTCAGGAAGTGGAAAACTTACCTGATATCATTGAAAATGAGGTTGAATGTTGCATGAATTCACCAAAACTGTGGACAATTTTCTTTGATGGGGCTAGTTCTAAAGAGGGTGCAGGGGCAGGTGTAGTCTTTGTATCCCCTAAAAATAACACGTTCAGGTATTCATTCACCTTGAAGTTTGCTTGCACTAATAACATTGCTGAATATGAAGCATTGCTGCTAGGTCTCAAAGTGGCCACACACCACAAAATTAAGAAATTGTGTGTCATAGGGGATTCTGAATTGATCATCTCTCAGATTAAAGGAACATACTCCTCAAAAAATAGGAGATTAAAAAAATATAGAAACGCGGTCTGGGATCAAATAGAATTCTTTGATGCATTTGGGATCTCATGGAGAGATAGAACCCAGAATAAAATGGCTGATCTTCTCGCCAATGTAGCTATCAAACCAAAAGAAATATCATTTGCAGGAATCTCCCAGATTGAGATTCAGAACAGACCTTCTATACCTGACAACATTGACAATTGGCAGGTGTTTGAAGATGACAAAGATATCACAAATTTTTTGCTAAATGAAGACAAATATCATGGGTAGGAGATGGACTGCAATGGACTGATTGAAACCATAAATGGGAAGGAAACCATTTTTGGTCAAGAAATCATGCAATTAAAAACCAATAAGATGCCTAAGGGGTTGGTAGTCTTGGAGAATATTTTTGATAACCAAGACAGAGTAAGATCGGAAATAAAGGACCCCAAACCACAGGAGCTAGAAGAAGTGAATTTGGGAATGAATGAAATCCCTAAAAAGGTTTACATCGGCCAAGATCTGCCAGTTCAAATCAGAAAAGCATTGATTGACCTACTTAGAAAGTACAGGCATGTTTTTGCTTGGTCATATGATGACCTTAAAGCTTATAGGGAGGACCTTTTCCAGCATGTCATACCGTTGAAAGAAAATGTAAAACCTTTTAGGCAAAAGCAGAGGCCAATCAATCCTACCCTTGCCCCAAAAATGCAGGAAGAACTGACAAAACTGAGAGATGGTGGAATAATCAAACCAATTAGGCATTCCACTTGGGTTTCAAACCTTGTTCCTGTAAGAAAAAAGAATGGAGATATTAGGCTTTGTGTGGATTTTAGAAATCTAAACATTGCATCTCTAAAAGATAATTATGGCTTACCTAATATGGAAGCCATGTTGCAAAAAGTGACCGGCTTTGAATTGATGTCAATGATGGATGCTTTTCTGGATATAATCAAGTTCTGGTAAAAGAAAGTGAACAGTTCAAAATAGCCTTCACAACCCCTTGGGGAATGTATGTGTATGTGAGGATGCCTTTTGGCTTGATTAATGCAGGAGCTACTTTCCAAAGAGCCATGGATGTAGCATTTCGTGAATATATTGACAAATTTATGGTTGTGTACCAGGATGATCTTACAACATATTCTAACAAGGCTGAAGATCACTGCAAACATTTGGAAATTTTTTTTGTAAAAGCCCTGGAATATGGGGTATCCCTAAATCCAAAGAAATGCTCGTCTGGGGTCACAGAAGGAAAGTTATTAGGACACATAGTGTCCAAGGATGGGGTAAAAATAGACCCAGAAAGGGTAATAGCTATTGATAAAGTCCCTAAACCTAAAAATGTGAAAGGTATACAGTCTTTTTTTGGCCAGGTTAATTTTTTGAGGAGGTTTGTTACCAACTTCGCTGAAATCAGTAGACCCATTTCGAAAATGCTTAAGAAAGGAGCTGTTATAGATTGGAATGGTGAACCTTCACAGGCATTCCAGGATATAAAAACTGCGATAAAAAATGCTCCAGTGTTGAGGACCCCAGATTATACAAAACCCATGCATATCTTTTCTTTTGCATCATTCCATACTGTGGCTGCAGTTTTATTACAGAAAAACCAAGAAGGGTATGAACAGCCTATTGCCTTTTTTAGCAAATCCCTGCAGCATGCTGAACTGAAGTATGAAATAAATGAAAAACAAGCATATGCTTTGGTAAAGGCTGTAAAAGCATTCAGAAGTTATTTGGTAGGTGCTACTATTATTGCCTTTGTACCTAGTGCTATAGTTAAAGATATTTTCTCTCAACAGGAAGTGTCAGGAAGGAGATGCAGATGGATCAATAGAATCCAAGAATTTAACATTGATATGCAGATAACTAAGTTAGTAAGAGGTCAAGGTTTGGCCAAACTTATGGCCGAAACTAACCTAGAAGCTAATCAGATAAACCTAGTAAATGATGATTTCAGAACTGATTTATGCGACATGGACCAGTGTGACTGGTACATTAATGTTATACATTATTTGCAACACATGGAAGTTCCTCCCCATCTGCCTGATAATGAAAAAAGGAATATTAAATTGCAAGCCATCAGGTATATAATTGTTCAAAATAACTTATGGTGGAGAAACTTTGAAGGAATTCTGTTGAAATGTGTTGACAGAGAAAGGGCAAAAGAGATTTTGAAAGAAATGCATGCTGGAGTATGTGGAGGACATTACATGGCCAAAACCACTGCGCATAAGATAATGAGAGCTGGTTTCTGGTGGCCCACTTTATTCAAAGATGCTCAAGTTATGGTTAAAAAATGTGATCCTTGTCAAAGATTTGCTGGGAAGCTGAAATTCTCAGGAAATACTCCACTGAAGCTAGTTGAAACTAAAGCACCTTTTCAACAATGGGGTCTGGACTTCATAGGAGAAATTTTTCCCAAGTCCACTACTGGCTATTCTTGGATTCTGGTTGCTACTAACTACTTTACAAAATGGGTAGAGGCTATTCCTACCAGAAATGCAACGAGTAAAGTAGTAAATAATTTCTTATTGAATAATATCATTTCCAGATTTGGATGTCCACAGAAAGTTGTCACAGATAATGCTATGTGTTTTAGGTCTGAGGAATTCATCAAGTTTTGTGATAAATATAGAATGACAAGAACAACATCTGCCCCATATCATCCACAAGGGAATGGACAAGCTGAGTCCACAAATAAAAGTTTGTTGAAAATCATTAAGAGAACCTTGGACGATAATAAAAGGGTATGGGATTCCAAGTTACAGTTGGCAATATGGGCTGACAGAGTAACTGTAAAGAAGGAAATTGGGGTGGCTCCATTTGATTTAGTGTATGGAATTCAAGCTAGAATGCCCCAGAAAAATTTGATGGGATTATACAATTACATCCAATAATATAATGAAGATACTATTGATGAAATGAAAGAAAGAATGAATGAACTGGTAGGATTGACCGAAGCCAGAAGAGAAGCATCTCTGAGAAATCAAAAATTGCAGTTACAAGTCAAAACACTCTATGATAAAAGAACTGTAAACAATAAATTTGAAAATGGAGACCTAGTCTTAATGTGGAACGCTAGAATTGAAGATAAAGGAAAACATGGCAAATTTGATCCCATTTGGTTAGGCCCATATCTTATTGAGAATGCTTGGGGTGAAGATTCCTACATAATCAAAGATGTATTTGATAATATTCTTGAATTTCAAGTTCATGGACAGTTCTTGAAGAGGTATTTTTCTTGAAAAAATACTTAGTTTCTTCCATGAACATTAGTTTTAGGTTTTCCTGGCGTCCTATTTTTTGTAAATCCTTGTACAGTCTAAGTTTTTGTTTTTGTGTGTTGCTCTGTGCTCTCTGAAGAAGTTGTCATTTCTCAGATTTGTGGTCTGCTCTCCCATAGATTCTAAATCCTTGCATAGACTCAAGTAGTCTATCATCCCCAGACAGAGCCATTGTTGGTCTGACTTTTTCTGCAGTAAAAATTTTTCAATTAAACCATAGAAAAGTCAGATGTTCTATGTCTAAATGAAGTATAAGGTTTTGGATAAACCATCTGTAAGAAATATTCACCATATAAGCCCTATATTCATCCCTATTCATAAATGGTCGGGCGCGAAATTTTCAAATTTTAAAAAAAGAAGTGAATATGCTTTCGTATTCCTTTTCCTCTCTCCCGGGTTACCTTTTTCCTCTTTGTCCCAACCGTCAGATCTGATTAGATCTACCGCTGGCGTTACCTCGCTATTGAAAGTTGCATGCTCATTAAGTATAGCGAGATAGCGAGTGTTGAGTTTGTAAGTGGTGGGACCATGAAGTGAAGGTGCGGCGATCAGAGATTTGCTTATTAATTGCTTTATTGTGTAGGTACACTTTGCAATTCGCCATAAAAAGGGGGAGAAGGACCCACTAGAATATCTGACATCAGAGCCAGAATGTTGATTTTTCCGGAAGCTCCGCCACCTCGCTATCGGAAAATTCAGGCACTTCACCATTAGCGAAGTAGCGAGGCCACGTGAAAATCTAAAAATGATGACATTGCATCTTGCTTGTATCATAATTACACCAGGTGGCATGACCAGTCATAAATACCGTTGTCAGAATCAGTTTTAATTAACAGAAGTAATTACTGGGTACCCCCTTGCTTTTTCTGGCATAGAATCCTTTAAAGTGCCGAAGCTCGCTACCTCGCTATCGGAAAATTGAGATGCTTCACCGTTAGCGAGTTAGCGAGGCCCCGTAAAATGGAAAAAGATCGGCAAGATCTATGATGACGTGTAATGATAGATGACTGTGATAATTTTGACATGTGCCAGCTATGCAGAGATCCAATTCTCATTAATACCTACCTGACTAAATGTACAAGAAATCTGGAACATCAGCTTGAAGTGAATCAACAGAGCTCGCTACCTCGCTATGAAGAGTTGCAAGGAAGATAATTACAGCAACATAGCGAGATGGGCCCACCGCCTTCTTTCTTAAGAAGTCCTATAGCATATCTTTTGATCATTTCTTGATCCGATCAACGGTTGTCGCCGCCTCGTTATGGCAAGGTGCTAGTTCTTTATGCATAACGAAGTAGCGACATGCTGACACGTGTTCTCCATCGTCAGTGGGTCTAAAGGTAAGCACCATCAAAAGAAAGAATTATGTACATGGCAAGCTCTCATTGGGTAAAATAACTGACATGGAAAATATAACTCCTAGTTGTTCTCTTTGTACCGCATGATCATAGGATCTTTGAAGATCAACGGCGCAGTTTTAAATAAAAAATGTAGTGCCACTCTCTGTATTAATTAGACAAGAAAGCTTTGTCCGTGAGAAAAAAAAGAGTATAATACAGAGAGATTGCATCAGTTTCATTTCACGCGAGAAAAGATTTGAAGCCATTCTTGTGCAGAAGCTATTACTGAAAGAAAAGCGTGCCAAGGTTGATAAAAAATTGTCAAGTTATCTGTTCGCTGAAATTTTGCAGGAATTCAAAGGAGAATTGAGATAGAATTCAAGTAAGTAAAACTGCCATCATCTTTGTGAGCTTTTAAGTTTTAAAGAGGATAGCCCAAGATGCCTCCTAAGAAGGGATTTACAGGAGCAGTAAACTACCTGGATAGAAATGTGCATGATGATTTGCTTGAGTTACTTCCTGAGTCCACTGTAGAAATGGTGCAAGTTAAGAGGTTAACCTCACTCAATCCTAGGCTTAGGGTAGCTGATGGATTGTATGATAAGGGTAATTCGGTCCGGGATGCTCAAACTGCTCAAACTGGTTTGAGTTTATTCAAGAAATGGTTTGCAGAGAGAAAGTTATATGCCCCTCATGCTAACATTTGGAATTTTGATCTTGGGAAGCTTGTTGTTCCCAGCGTGTTTATGGATTTTGACCTGCTTGAAGCCATAGCTAAAAACTATGACCAAGCCACTAAGGTAGTGAGGAGAATAGATGGTGAGGCTTTAGTTACCATCAGTCCCGAGGAGATTAGGAAGGTTTTCAGTCTGGGACCCCTCACCATGTATCATGTGCCCATTAATCTGATAGATTTAGAAAAAGAATATATATCCAACCGGGATGTAGTTAGACAGGGTGCACTGAAAGCCCACATAGGCCGGATTGGAGGCCTCCCAACCATAACATCATCTTCTAAAGAGCCCTTCAAGA
The DNA here is from genome assembly GCA_028749045.1 of Cupressus sempervirens. Taxonomy (NCBI): domain Eukaryota; kingdom Viridiplantae; phylum Streptophyta; class Pinopsida; order Cupressales; family Cupressaceae; genus Cupressus; species Cupressus sempervirens. The sequence goes on from CM053786.1 coordinate 768,456,891, forward strand.
AATCATGTTTTAATGCCAGGGCAGTGGAGATATATAGGACCCTGTGCAAATTCTTCGGAGAGGGCGAAGAAGATTTTATTTCGGTGAGCTTCATGTATATGATCACCCAAATCTCTTCTTTTGGTGTGGAAATAATTTTTGATTTTGCATCTTACTTGGCAAATGAGATCCATCATGGATTGGTGGGGATTGCACAGGGCAAGGTGGAAAAGGCTTGGGGTCAGTATTCCTTACTGATGCATATGTTTCTTTTTAAAGGGGCCACTTATTTTGGTAAAGAAATGGTTTTAAATAGGGAGCAAGAAGGGGAAGCACTACCAGTCCAATTATGGAGTGTAGACATGACCTGGGAAGCAGAAAATGCTAGCTTCGTTAGATTTGATAGGCACTTTGCCTCCAAACTAAGGTGCCTGTTATTGAGTGACAATCCCAGAATCCCTAAGGCATTAATGCACCTTGTCAGGCCTATGGACAAAACCCATAATCTAAAAGTTTCACATAATTGGGGAGATATTATCCCATATTCAGTCTCAACGGTCATCAGGGTCTATGGTTTCAAAGGAACACCCCATGTGTTACCCTATCAGGTACCTTTAAAGGTAGGGATAGCTGAATTTTTGTGGCAGTTGGGAGGAGTGGAGGAGGCCTTTTTGCACAAAAGGGGGACAGGATCAATTTTTCCTACTTGTATTATAGCCCACCAGTTTGTGATAAATAAAGAAGGGTGGGTCTTTCTCCATAAATTTTTGGATCAATACAAAATGGCAATGTCTCACTCTCGTTTTTGTGATACAGAAGGTTTCTTTAACTCTGCTCTTAGATTGAGAATCAAGCTTCGTCCAGTTCAGCATGAATTCTATTTTCCTAAAGATATAATAAGAAATGAATATTCTCTCCATGAGCAAGAAATAAAGAAAGAAAAATGGAGAGTCTATTCAAAAGTTTTGGAATTCATTAATTGTTTTGATAAAAATTTCAGTCCTCTTAGTAATGCTGCAAACAATGCAGATAAAATACATAAGCTCATGAGTAATTTCTCTGAGATAATGGAGGTAATGAATGAGAAGAAACAACATTTTATTAATTCTTTTCCAGATAAAGCCAGAGAAATTATGAGAAAATTGGGTTTCACTCCTAACATTGGGATAAGTCCACTGGTGGTACGGAAGAAAACAGGATATACTATTGTCCGACAGTAGGCGCCCGTTGTGCATAAAGAAAAATAGATTGTTGGATCTTCCAGCACTGTCCTAGAAGAAAGACCCCCTGAACCTTCCCCCAAAAGAAGGAGAATAATAAGGGAGGAAGAATCCCCTGATGAAAGTGGCTCACTTTCTCAAACCCCAATAAGAGTTGAGGAAGAACATCTCACCAATGAGCAATTCGAACAAATGGGGTCACAAGGAGAAATTTTTGTTACACAAGCAGAGATTGATGAAGGGAACCCTCAGGAACCCCCTGTACCAAGTTTTGAATTAACTAAAATAGATTTCAGAGGAAGGGAATTGGACCCTGTTTTGGAACAAGCCAGTCAGCATTTTTTGTCTGATAACAATTTTGTAAGATCTAGGGCTTTCCATTAGTTTGCGTGGAGAGTAAACATGCACATTTTTGAGAAAAGGTGCAATAATATGAGAACAGAACATCCAGAAATGGATGAGACTTCCATTCAAAATCTAATAAAGGAACAAATGGTTTAAGAGTTCCAAAATATAACCCCTGATGAGGGAAGACAGATGGTAAAAAATGCTAATGTTTTATTATTGCCCAATTGGGACATTGCTGATGCATTAGTTTTTAATTCTGTTTCAAATAATTTAGGACTCCAGGATCCAAATAAATAGGAATTCTTGGGTACAGCATTCAGCAATGATCAAGCTGCCCTTGTTATGTGGTCCCTGAGAAGAGGATCCAGAGTTACTTCATCACAGCCTGATGATTCAGGATTGACAGGGAGTATCATTGTAAGAAGAGTTGCTGACACTTCAAATGTACAGGCAACCCACATGAATGTGGATTATTCTAAATTTTCCCTGGCTACTGCGGAAAGAGAAGAGAGGGAAATGATGGATATGCATAATAAATATGAAGTAGTGGTGGAAGCCTATAATCAAGAGGTAAAAAGGAGAATTGAGTTAGAAAACAGGGTATCTCAATTAGAAAAGGTACTTGGAAAGAGAAAAGTGGGAGAATCCAGTACACTAAGAATTGCATATCCCCCACAGTCATCTGTGGGATTAACCCCTATTATTGAGATACCTGACACCCCTGAAAGACCCCAATTCTATCCTGCAGAGGAATTTGAAGCAGAAAAAACCAAATTACATGAGTGGCAGATAGAATTTAGAAATCAGCAGGAAGAGAAATGGAAGCAGGGTGTGACATACTTGAGGGATAAAATACAATGGTCAAATTTTTATGACCAGTTGACAAGGATTGTAGCCCTTATAGATGAGTTAAATAAAGAAAAGAATGGACTAGATTCTCTTGCACAGAAGTGGAGACAGAGGAATAATGATGTTACAATTATTTGTATATCTACAATTCAAATGCCTTATCATCAGGTTGAGAGGATTTTTCATTTATTGAATCAATTAGATAATTTTGAAAATAAAAGAGATTCTTTACAGAGGAAATTGACACTCTATTTTTCAAGATATCTTGCTAAAAAATTCACCCTATTTCCTTGTGCCTTAGAATCTGTTGATACAGTAAAGGAAAAGGACAAATGGAAAAAGGAAATGGATGAATTATTTGATAACAGAATAACAAACATCATCAGTGAGACTGGCTATTGGTTTTGGGCAAAGACAAATGAAGAGCTGGTAAAGATACAATTGTATTATGCTGATATAAGAAAAGAATTCGATGATTTAGAAGAAAATGCCAATTCTTTAATAAAGATACAAAGAGAAACCCTAAGTTTTGATTGGCCAGATGATGATACTTTCAACAGATGGAAAGATCAGTTTAGTGAACAGATGTCAGGAGAAGATGACGAGGAAGATGTAAGAGTAATAGTTACTCTTGTAGTCAGCAATGATGACATAAAAAATCCCCAGGTTAAAGTGATTTTGCATGTAACAGAAGATGATACATCACTTGCAGACCTTATGGGTATATACTCTGAAGATGAGGAATGATTGTGAGAGCAGATCATAACAACCAAGAAGCATAACAGAAAGGGACCCGCCAAGAAGTGCTGTTGTAATCAACCTTTCTGTTATTCTTGTTTTTTGTTTTTCAAAAGAAGGACACCTGTCACCTACTGTAGCCTGAAGCTTGTTGCATCTCACGTTATTTAAGTGAGATCCCAAGGCTAAAGATGGGTCCGAATTTGGTTTTCACTAAGTTTTTTGCTTAGTTCTTTTTTGTTCCAAACATTTTTTGGAAAGAAATTTATAGTATGCTTTTTCTGTCAAAATTTTTGAGATATGGATGAATGTAGAAAGAACTGTGCTTCTTCTCTGAAGGTTTTTCTGGGTCTTTTGTAAAGGATATATCATTTTCAAAGGAAATGAATACAAGTTATGAACTGTCCCCATATCTATTCTTCTCTGAATTTTGTCTCCTTTTTAATACTGAGCTACCTTGATGTTGTGTGAGTAAAAGCTTATGCAATTGATTGCAATTTAGTAAGACTGTACATCCATTTGTTATTACTGTTAATTCAATGGATTAAGTAAAGGCTTTGATGAATGTGATGAGGTTGCTTGGGTGTTAATAAGGATTTTTGAATGATAAATTCTGGTAAGAATTGCTGATGAAAATTCGTTGCAAGGCAACGAATTAGATCTAAGAATTTACTTGACTCTGAATTCCCAATGGATTAGGCACTGATCGAAAGTATTTCAGCCAAAAGAGAAGTATATTATAACTAGCTTTTTTCAAAATACATCATAAAATCAATTTTCATTTATCTTTCCTGTAAGATTTTCAAAGTTGGCCAGCACTTGCCTGCCTGGATTGTTTTAGCTTCATTTAGCCATTGTTGTTGGAAACATCTGCAGAGCTATAGAAGATTTCTTGGCCATATCTATTCAAGGGATGTGTTTATCAGTTTTTTACCTATATGTTTGAGGATTTAGAGATGAGAATCAAAATGAAACTAAGGGTAATTCTCATACAATTATTCCATCTTTGAACCATCCCCGGGTGCACCCGCCCTGGTTTTACAGAGCCAAAAGAGTAGAAAACCGTCTAAGGTTTTGTTGAAGTTGGGCCCTAATACTTTGCATATGCAAGTGATAATGAGAATTGGCTATTCTTTAGGTTGTGTATGTACTGATATCTAGGTACTAAGCCTTTTTGTCGCTTAGTAGTTTTAGTACTGTTAACATCAAAATAAAACACCAACAAGTTATACAATAACCCCCTTCAAACCATATAAATGATTATAATATGTCCCTAGGGGTCCTATGACCACTAGAGATATATGTTGTAATAAAATATTTTAAAAGGGGTCATAGGTTATCTTATGACCCCTTTCGACCCATATAAATGATTAAAATTTGTACCCAGGGGTCTTAGGACCTGTAGAGACATATGTTGTAATGAAATGTGTTGAAAGGGGTCATAGATTATCCTATGACCCATTCGGACCCATATAAATGATTATAATATGTTGCTATGGGTCGTAGGACCCCTAGAGACATATGTTGTCATTCAATGGGTCAAAATAGGTCATAGGTTACTCTATGACCCCTTTCAACCCATTTAAACACATGATTTATGTCGCTAGGGGTTCTAGGACCCCTAAGAATATAAATTGTTTTATAATGTATTCAAAGGGGTAATGGGGTATTCTATGACCCATTTTGACTCATTTGAACACATGATATATTTTCTTAGGAGTTATAGGGCTCTATCAACATATGTTATCATTTCATGGGTCAAAAGAGGTCATAAGGAACCTATGACCCCTTTCAACCCAATCAAACACATGATGTATGTTTTTAGGGGACCTAGGACCCCTAAGGACATAGGTGATGTGTTATAATGGGTAAAAAGTGATCAAAGGGCATGCCATGAAACATTTCAACCTATTACATGATAAAATACGTTCCTAGGGTTTGTAGGACTCCTAGGGACATACATGTTGTGTTCCCATGGGTTGAACTAGGTTAAATGATATGCTATGGCCCATTTCGACCCTTTCCATGACAAAATATGTTCTTGTGGGTCCTAAGACCTCTTGGAATAAGCATGTTGTGTTGAAATGGTTTGAGAGGGGTCATAGAATAGGTTGTGACCCATTTCAATCAAGTACATGACAACTTATGTTCCTAGGAATCCTAGGGCCCCTAGGGACATATATCTTGTGTTCTAATGGATAAAAAGGGTAAACAAGGTATCCTATGACCCCTAGGGAGATACCTCTTATATTCCAATGGGTAGAAAGGGGTCATAGGGTATTCTATAACCCCTTTTGACACATTACATGAGAATATATGTTGCCAGGTGTCCTAAGACCCTTATCATCATGTGTGTTGTGCTCCAATGGATAAAATTTTGACCCATTACATGATAACATATGTTCCTAGGGGTCCTACTACCTAGGGCCATACATATTGTGTTCCATTGGGTCAAAAGGGGTCATCAGATACCCTATGACCCCTTTCAGCCCATTACATAAAAATATATGTTCCTAGGGGTCCCCTACGAACTTATGTTGTCATGTAATGGCTTGAAAGGGTCATAGGATACTCTATGAACCCTTTCAACCTATTTGAATACAACATATATGTCTATAAGGTTCCTATGACCCCTAGGAACATATGTTATCATGGATTAGGTCGAGAGGGGTCATAGGATACTCCATAATCCCTTTCCACCCATTAAAACACAAGATATATGTCCCTAGGCATCCTTTGACCCTTAGGAAGATATGTTGTTGTATAATGGGTCAAAATGGGTCATAGGGTATCCCATGACCATTTCAACTCATTGGAACACAGTTATGTCCTTAGTGAGACTTGTAGGAACATATATCATCACATAGATTATTAACTTAGGTTACTAATGTATATAATATATAATAATAATATATATGATACATAATTAGTGTATCACATGACCCATTTGGACTCATTGGAACACATGTATGTCTCTAGGGGGACCCCTAGGAACATACATCATCAAATAGTTTATTAACTTAGGTTAATAATATATATAATATATAATAATAATAATATATATAATATATAATAATAATATATATGTTATATAGTAATATAATAATATATAATAAGTAGTAACTATATATAAAATAATTATACAATAAATTATTATTATTTAATACTATATAATAAATTTTATTAACTATATATAATAATTGGTCACCCCCCCCGCCCCCCCCCCACAATTATGCTTTAATTATATTATACTAGGACTTGATAAAACTTAAAAATTGGTCCCCACTCCCTTTACATTTGAATTTGGTGCCATAATTTGGGAACATAAATTGGATACATGTTCTGAAATCAGATACCCAATTAGGCAGGGTATTACATTTTTGGCTTGGTGCTAGGTTGGGTGGGAAAAATGTCAAAGCACATTTTGAAATGCTTTTAGGCATTTCAAAACTACATGTTTTTGATATCGCCAGTTTTTAGCAGACCATGATTCTACACATACCCTAGGATTATTTTCTTTAGAGAATTTATTTGGAAGAAAGGATGATAATGTCATCTTAAGAGAGAGAGATCACAATAAGAACCTAAATGAACATGACAATATAAACATTGGGGATGAGGAAAATCCTAGATGGATCTCTTTTGGTCAAACATGTTCAAAAAGTGAGGAAGATGGCTTACTAAAACTTCTTTTCAAGTACAAAGATGTATTCACCTAGGGATACGAGGACTTGAAGAATTACAAAAATGAAGAGTTTCGGCATTAGGAAAAAAATTCAAAAATTATAATGACAAGGTGTCTAAAGAAATCTTTAAAGAACTGGAGAAAATGTTAAAATCTTGCATAATATATCCAATTCATCAATCAACATCGATAGCAGAAATTGTTCTTGTAAGAAAGACAAACAATGAAATAAGAATTTGTGTGGACTTTAGGAATTTAAACTAGCCTAGTCTCAAGGTCAATTATGCACTCTCCACTATGGATCACATTCTACAAATAGTTGCTGGGTCTGAAGTCATGTCAATACTCAATGGGGACTCAGGGTATAACCAGATCAATGTTGCACCTAAATATTTGCATAAAATAGCCTTTATAACTACCTAGGGTACCTATGCTTATAATTGAATGTCATTTGGTTTGATCAATGCAGGAGCAACATTTCAAAGGGAAAAATCTTCCTTTAAAGACTGGAGGGATAAATAATTGTAATAGATTTGGACAATTTGATAGTATTTTACAAAAGGAGGAAACATCATCTGAGAGATCTTGAGGCAATACTAGGCTGATGCAGACAACATGGCATATCTCTCAATCCTAAAAAATTTGTATTCTTTATGGAAGAAGGAAAATTTCTCAGACATATTGTTTCAAAAAGAGGTATAAGAATTGACCCAAATAGGATGAAGGTGATACAATATCTATCTTTACCCACCAATATAAGTGATTTAAAATCCTTCTTTGGTCAAATAAACTTCTTAAGAAGTTTTTTCTTGAGTTTTTTGAAAAGGTAAGACATATGCTAAGCATGATGAATGAGAAACATCCTTTTAGGTGGCAAGAAGGTTAAAAGGTTTTGTAGACATTAAAATAGCCATTTGAAATGCTCCCATGTTGGTAAGCCCTAATTTTAAAAAAGACTTTATCATTTACTACTATGCTTCGGAACACACTCTGTCTAGTATCTTAACCTAGAAGGATAATCAAGAGAATGAGACCCCAATTACTTTTATGAGTGTCCCTCTAAAGAAACATGAATTAAACTACACCCAAATGAGGAAGCATGCATTTTATATAGTAAAGGCAATAAAATAGTTCGAGTACTACATCTTGCACTCCCATTCTACTATCTACATACCTGAAATGATGGTAAATAGTATATTAACTGAGCAGGAGGTTGGTATAAACAAGAGAGTGGTGTGGGTAGTGAGGATTCAAGAATATGACCTAACTTTTAAACGTATTACTTTGGTGAGAGGTCGGGGTTTATGTAATTTGATAGCTAGAAATAAATGATCATAATCAAAAAACATTGAGGTTACACCTTCTATTTTGTTGGTAAGTTGAACTGATCCTTGGTTTTCTCATGTTGTATATTTCCTAACATATGGTAAATGTCCTGCAAACTTAAGATATAAAGAAAAATGTAACCTCATGTTGAAAGTGGCAAAATATGTAATCTTTCAGGGCGTGTTGTATAAAAGAGGTATAGATGGAACCTTTTTGAGATGTGTAAATAGTGAATAGTAGAAAAAAGTTGTTGAAACTATATCATTCAGATGTTTGTGATGGAAACTTTTCCTCTACTATGACTGCTTTCAAAATCCTTAGAAATTGCTTCTAGAAGCTTGGCATGTTTAAAGATGCTTATGCTTTTGTAAAAGATTGTGAGAAGTGCAAAATTTTCACAGATTGTCCTCAACTAGTAGCTTTACCCTTAAGACCTATAGTAATAGAAGAACCCTTTCATCAGTTGGGTCTAGATTTCATAGGTCCTTTGAATTCCCCCATCCAATGTTGGCCATATGTATATATTGATAGCCATAGACTACTTCACCAAGTGGGTGGAGCTATACTAAATAAAAAAGCTAATTCACAAGTGGTGTCTAAGTTCCTAATGGAATAAATATTTATCAGGTTTGGGGTTCCTCAAAAGATTGTGGCTAATAATGCAACCTATTTTTCATCTAAAGAGATTTCTATGTTCTACTATGATCATGGCATATCCTTAGCTCATTCCTTAGATTATTTTCCTCAAGGAAATGGGCAGGCAAAATCTAGTAACAAAAACTTGGTTTCCATAGTGAAGAAGTTGGTTGATGATAATGCCAAAAATTGTCATAAAAAATTGTATAAATTATTGTGGGCTAATATAATTACTCCTAAAAGAGCTATTAGCATGGCCCCTTTTGAACTAGTGTATAAGTAGGTGCTCAAGTACCCCTCCCTCTAGAATTATGCGTTGCAAAGTTGTGGTCCATAATAGAAGATCCTTTCTTCCAAGACTCTTTAGAGAAAAGGGTGATGTATTTGAATAAACTAGTAGAAGAAAGAGACAAGTTCATGGAAATATGAGTTTCTTGTCTCATTGCTTTATTATGTGAAAATATGAATTGAAGGAGGAGCTGCCATAATCAAAGAAAAAAGGTTTGGTTTTCTCTCAAAAAATCATAGGTGAGAATATAAAAACCCCTTGCTCTTTCCTCTACGTGTGTGCATTTTTAAGAAAAAAGTAGTTGTTGGCACTCAAAATTGTAGCCCAAATTTTGAACACTGTTGAGAAATTTGAGCCCTATAAACCCTTCAAATGCTAATGTACCCGGCTATCAAGTTGAGGCCAAAGAGGTGTTCAATGCTTCTAGCACCTTTCATTCAGCATGTCTAAGTTTTTCATAATGATAAATTGACATTCCGAGCCATTTTGTGAAGTCCCATTTTGAGCATTTGTCAAATTTGCATTTTATCCCAAGTGTCAAACAGCAACAAGAGGCTATGTTTGCACTTTAATATCTCATGCTTAGAATTGTGTCATGACCCATCACTTGGGGAGTGTCTAGTTTCCATATCCAAGAACCTATGTTTCAGATTTCAAGTCGTTTTGAGTCCATTTGACTAGGTTTTTAATCCCTCAAAGTTGGTCAGTTTTTAATGTCATGCTTATATGAAATGTTCAAAATTTTGGGAAGCCCTGTTTGACATGTTATAACTTTTGACCAGTCGACCTGAATGCTAAAATTACTTCTACATTGCATTTTAGATATTAGAGACTTGTTATGTTTCAAGTTTCAGCTTATGAAAAATTTGTTTGATCAGTTTTCAAATGCAATTTCTATCTTTTTACTGGTGTCAGCATTTGCAAATTTGTCAGTAGCCCTCTTCATGTCATTATAACTCTGAATCCATGATTGGTGAGATTGAATGGATTGTACCACTATGTTGTCCTTTGAAAGTACTTCAAGTGTGTTAGTTTGTAAGTCTTGATGAATCCATATGCACACTTTTCCAGGTCAATTCCATTTCTAAAAATTATTTTTTAGTCAGTGTTCCTAGTTGCAAAATTCCAAGTAGCCCACTTTGAACATCCGTCATTTACGTCCTATGCTTCATCATGTGCCCAAATTGCATATTCATATTGTCCTCATGACAGAGAACCAATGCCCCGAGTTTCATTGTCCCAAGTGTCAGTTTACCCAATTTTTGAAGCCAATTCTGAACCTAGTTTATTGCTTTCTGACATGTTCTTGTGCAGGTAATTTTGAAGGGGTGACTTTGATGGTCAATATCTTTTGACCTTGGATTCATCATGAGACAAGATCTGATAGGGTGAAAGTATGCAGAACAAAGATTCAATGTGCCAATTTTTAGAGCTTGATCAATTGTTGGGGTCAGTTTTTAAGGCCAGTCAGCAGACCTCCTGGCGCATATTTGACAATTGGATGAACATTGAAAAATGAGTTTTTTAAATTTGATTGTCCATGGTCAAATTTGATTTGAATTAGTATCAGGTGTTCAGAAGATCAATTTGACATACCAATTGTTGAACTTCAAGTCAACTTTTGTCGCACTACCACAAAACATGTTGAATTTGATTATCTTCATAAGAAATGAAGTGGTGGTCAAGGTCAATGTGGGAAGGTTGTTGAATGTATTAAACCATTACCAAAAGGTCGTGACCCGATATTCCTATTTAAAAATATAATGATCGAACAAGCAATCCCTTCAGGATTTATCTCAGCCAGTGAGAAAGGGTTTAAAGAGCCATGCAACTTAAGTTCATTGATTAATTATCTAGTTGAGAATATAAGAGCAGTCTTGATAGATGGGGCAACCCATGCTATAGATTCTAGTGAACTTTCTTTCAAGTTTGCATCATTATATGTATGCTATTCAAAGGAGTAGTCAATGTATTAAAAAGAGAGCACATAGGCCGTAGATGAAGCCATGAGTGGGAGATTAAAAGCCAGAGCCACCAACTTAGAAGCCGGCCAATGAAGGCTCATACCATATGAAGGTGAAGTTGGCTACAAAAAATGGAAGACAAGCTGCTATTGAAAAAAGCAGCCCTAACTCACGTCACATGCAGAAAAAGACATTAGAGCTACAGACAAGGTGTAAAAAACATGAAAGTTGCCCCTACATTCAAATAAGCTCACGCCCAATGTGAAGTTAGGCAGCTCATGAGTAGAAAGGGTAGGCCGGCAGAGCAAACAAAGAAGTCACCCAAACATCATAAAAAATGTCCATGTAATTAAAAAGAATGCCCAACCCACAAGTCATGCAAAAGCAAGGAACAAAAACGTAGGTCAAAGGTTTTAAAGAAAAAACAAAGAACATCCATAGCAGGCATTAGAAAAGAAAAATTGCTAGTTAAAAAGAATATCCAACATATTCAAAGAATCAAGGCAGTAAAAAACAGAGTGGAAGTAGTAAGGAATGGGGTCGTAGGGAATAGGAAGACACCTACATTTTCAAAAGGTAGCCCACACTACTCATAATGGCAAGTGAAAAATCAAAGGCCATTATCCCACATTGCCTGTGGGAGGTTAATTTTAATAGTTTAAATACAACTACAAGAAAAATGAGTTGTTTCTTAAAGACATGCAGTTTTTGGAAGCCGTGGAGTGTGCACGGGACCCATGAAGTTGATTGGGTGATGTCAACAAGAGAAGTACCAAAATTTTAATCGAAGAGATAAAGGAGCTGATGTGGCGGTAGATGAACATGATCACACCACTTGGCAGATCAAACGACACCCACATTCCTACAAAATTAAGTTGCAAGGACATTAAAAAATGTGAGAAAGAAAGAAATTGACATGTGGTGAAGTGAGATTTGGGTGTAGTGATGTGGCGAGATGTGCAGGTTCAAGCAAAGGCATAGGATCTTGCCACGTGGCAAGATCAAGCAGTGGGCGCACGCTTGCAAAATGAAGATGTGCACCGATTAAATAATGCAGGATTATAGAATGGTGAGATGTGGCATGGGTCCCACAGATGATGATGTGGTGTCAGATGAGTAGTGGTCGGCCAATCAGAGGTTGCCATGTGGAAGAAAGGCTTAGTCAATGGAAGTTTGACCCCGAATTTGAGGGGTAGGAAGAAATCTGAAAAAATAATAATAAGAATATTTTTATTATTATTTTTCAGAAAGGGTCACGTTCCTAGATTTTTTAAATGATGCATGGGCATATTTTCTAAAGTTTATACTTTAGAATCTTTTTAATTTTTTTAAAATCATAGTTGTAGTCAACCTTGAGTCCCTTATCAGAGGAGTATTTTTCAAATCGAGATTATGGGTGTTTCTAGAAGGAAAAGTATGCCATATCATATACTACCAAAATTGTGGAAGTCTGAATTTTTTGATTCCGAGGTTAGTTTCTACATAGGAAGTAGCTAGTTCATGCTAAAGGGGGATTTGTCTCAAGTATCTAAATTGCAATTGTATTTAGGTAATCAAAGTCCAGAATTGATTTTTAACATAGTAATCACCTAAATATGGTTAAAAGATAGTGAGAATTTAGTTTGGGTCAAAATTGGTCCAGATTCATTTAGTAAAAACTAAAATTTCACCAGCATTTCAGTGGATAAATTAGATATTTTGGTGACTTAGCATGTTTTCATCATTCAGAAACAGACATTTGCAAATCAGTTGCAAGAAATGATGAAACAAAAATCAGATCAATGGTAGAAAGAAGAGAGAGATGATTCAGTTTCTAGAGATTGAATTTCAAGTGGATAGATGGTAGTTGCATATTAGATCCAAGAATTTCACTTTTGTCTATATCTTTCTTTCTTTCTATCATTTGAGGGGTTCCCATTTTTTGTGATTGAGAAAACGGTGGGTTCCAGTTCTTTGGAGAAAAACCAATCACTACTGAGATACTAGGTTTTGGATCTAGTTTTGATGTGTTCCCATACTGTGAAACCACATTCTTCAGCATATTTCTCTCATGTGAACAACACGTGTAAAGATAATATAGAAAGTTCTGAGGTGTTAGGTTGTTTCATGTTTTAATTTTGTGCATCTGAATGTATAGTTTCAAGGAAATGAATACATATGAGCGGTAATTTCACTATTTTCATTCTGGTTCTTGTCTCCTATCTCAGCAATATGTAAGTCTTATGTGGTCTTGGAATAAATATCTAAGATCTATTTGCATCCCCTTCAGGTTGTACATTTGATGTATTTTTCTGTTGGACCAAAGGGCCAAGTAAATGCTTGATATATTCTAACAAGGTTACTGGTTACTTGAGAAGGATATTGTGTGAGAATGAGACCTGAATTGATGTCTGAATCACAAGGTGGTTAGATAGATCTGATGTCTAGGTATAAAGAATATGTCCTGATTTCACAGGTGTATGTTTTGAATTCATGGAATTGTCCAATGGATTAGGCACTGATCAGTTATAGGATCACTTGTTATACTTCTACATGTTTGAGGATTTGTTGAACATCAACATTGTTAATCAAATGCTTTTCCCTTTCATGTTGAAGAGTTATAATAGAATGCCCTCACTCAGCTTATGAGATTCCTAGATCTGCATTTAGCTACTGTAGATTGATGTTATTTCATGAGTTATCAGGAGAAATAAGGGTTTTATCTGCTTCATATTAGATTTAGTGTATGCTATGATAACTGGTAGCATATAAAGAATCTATAGGTGCACCTACCTAGGTTTTGTAGAGCCTGAAGAAGAAGAAGGGTCTAGCCTTATAGTTGGCCTAGTGTCTAAATGGGCATGTTGAAAATGGGAGTTAGCTGCCCCTAGATGTGTCACTTTCTCAATGGGATAATTGAAAACCCTCCAGCATTTTCAAACACCAATAGTAGTGTTGGCTTTTTATTTCCTTTTCTTAAAATGAAGTTTGTTCTACATTTCTTTGGGAACATTTCTAGTTTGGAATGTAGGATGCCTATCATTATTGATACTAATTTGGAGGGTGTCAAAGTTGAGAAATTGTAAGAAAAATTTGTTGAACAAGCCAAGAAAGTTAATGGTTTTCTAGAGATTTTGACAAGTGGTTTAGTTGAAGCTACGACTTTCCCCCTGTCCTTTTGAGTATTGAGCTACTCTAGTTAGGTATTGACCACTATGATGTGATGACTAAGAGAATTTTTAACAAAGATGGACAACCAGTGTTATCCATCTCTAGGGAGACTATTTCATCAGACCTGTGTTTGTCTCAATGTGCTTTTGTTGCTTTTAGCCCTATTTGGTCTTTAGTTGAGTAATAGGAGACCCCATACAAATAATACAACATGTTGGCTCATAAATGGACATAAATTTTTTATAAAGGTAGTTGAAGACTCCTTAAAATAATCACCAAAGATCATATGAAACCTCATATTCATGACTTTGCGGTCTTACTACACTAGGTTAAGGGTTCTTTGGATGTTTTTCTCTTTGAAGAGTGGATATACCATTATGTAGAAATCATTATAAAGGGAGAACAACTATTGGATTGGGCAAAAAAAAATCAACTAAAACATGTTAAGGTGTCTAGAGACAATTTCTACATATCTTCCTATTTGACCTTTTGCATTACATGTGTTAGCAACATCACTTCCCTTCCTCATGAAACTTGGAGTGAAGATGTAACTATCTACCAATATTGTTCTTTGCTCCAAAGCAGTAGAGTATTGGAGGATTTTAGGAAAACACATGATGTAATGATAGAAAGTGTGCACTTGAATCTCAAAAAGATACCTATGCTCAGTGATGAAGCTAAATATTGCCTCTATTTCATGATAGTTTCAAACACTTTGTTAATACTCTATTTCACTTTCATCAAGACATTTGTGAACTTATGTTTACCTATAAAAATGATTAACCAATGGGTAGATAGTATGTCATCTTCTGCTAATATCATATATATGATGCAATATTTCATATAATTATCAACATGTGTGTTCTTACATTTGAATTTAATTTGAAAATGCTTATTTGCAATTATCTTTACATTATAAATAACCTATTACCAATGAAGCTCAAGATGATTGGAAGAATTCAAATATGAACATTGAAGAAAACCAATAGCATTCAAGGAGAAAAGAATGTTGAGATGTAGCCATGGTGGAGAAAATTCATAATGGTACCAAAGGACATGACAATGAGTATGGAGGAGCTATAAAGACTGTTGGAAATGATTGAAAGGATCATGAATGAAGAATAATAGAACAGGTAAAGAATGTTTGCAGTCATTGTTTTTTCATTAATGTCAAACTTGCTACTTGCAAGAATGACAATTGCTTAAGTGATCCTATTACTATCAATTGGTTGATTGACAAGGACGAGGCAATCAATAAGATGTAACTAGAGCACCTAGAGAAAGGTTGAAGTTATAATGTTGTAATGAAATATAAGGATCGACTAAACCATTGATGAAATAGTGAATTGATGACATGCTCTAAGATGATGGACACACTAAGACACGCCAAAGATGTAAGGTTTAACTAAGTTCATTGGAGAGAGCTGAGCAAGCTAGTTAGAGCCGAGCAGATTCTTAGTTGAAGTCAAGCAAGTTCAACTTCAGTGTGAGCCGAGTGATTATTTAGGTGTTGAGTATTAGAAAAAGGTAATGGATGTCAAGCAAATTTCTTCATGTGTCAAGAATCACCAAATATAGTAGGAGACGAGTAACACAAAAGGTGTCAAGCATCAGTAAACCAGTGATGCCGAGTTGCTGCATTATTTGTTAAGTCAAAAGATTCTCCAGATTAGTATCAATAACTTTGTTATATTGAATTTTTTGAATTATTTGGATGATAAGGATGATGAGTAGATCTCACAAAATTTTATGTAAACCATGCAAACCAATTCAAGATGAATGCTAATGGATTTATCATGAAGTTTCTAGAAGAAGCAATTTGGAGGGAAAAAAATATCGTTTTCTTCGATCAAATTAAGATTTGAGCGGGAAATGAAGGAAAAAAATTCTTTATAAGGAGTTAAAGGTTAGAGATCATGAGAGTGCAAGAGGGAGTTGGTCATAAGTGTGGTCATGTGAAGAAGCCAAGAGAAGGCTAGTGTGAAGTGTTAAGAAGAGGACATAGTGAGGAGTAAGGACAGAGCATCAAGACTTTGGGTTGATCAAGTGACCATAGAGTTCTTGGCATTAAGAGTGGAAGAACTCAAGGAGATAGATCTTGAAGGGTGAACAAGCTATTAGCACTGCAAGGAAGAAAAGACAAGCAAAGAAAAGAACTAAAGAGTGATCTAAAATCTGCAAGGTTAAAGTTGCAATCTTTATCAGGTCAAAACCTCTCTAATACTTTCTTACCATTGTATTAGATATTGAAATCCTACATTGCTAGGTTAGCTTAATAGCTAGGTGGATAAGCCTTAGGAAAAGGATAGAAGATCCCCATGAGAAGGATAAGAGATCCTTAGGAGAAGGATATGAGATCCTTAGAGAGGGATAAAAGATTGTTTTGAGAAGGTGACTATAAATCCCATGGACTTGGGTGAGCCTAACAACTCTATATAAATCCCTTAATAGGGTGGCATTCTAAGTAGAATGTTCTTAAGTCCTCTAATAGGGCACACTCCTAACAAGGTGTAGAAATCCTTTAATAGGGTCACATTTAATAGTGTGTAAAGCCTTTAACAGGGAAAACCATCAGAAGTGGTTGAAATCAATTGTGCAGTTATTTTGTGGGTATCATCCCCACCCCATTTTTACCTTCTTACTCCTGGAGGGTTTCTAGGTCATCAAAATCCTTTGTGTTATGATGTGATGCATGTTTACTTTTCATGTTAATTGTATGCATGTTAAAAAAGTAAAAAGGATAGTACTTCTAATTCACCCCTGTTTTATTAGAAAGTTTGAATTGGACATTATAGGACTTTGAATAACTAATTCACCCCACTCTCAGTTATTCTAAATAATTCTAACAATTGGTATGAGAGCACACTACTAAATTTTTTCAAGGTACTAGTAGAAGGAAGATCAAGATGTCCAAGAGAGAAGTTCCCAAGCTAAATAAAGACAACTTTGTTGAATGGAAAAGTTTGATGAAGCTACATCTCAGATCAATAGGTGACTATGCATAGAACTCAATCATAGTTGATCATGTAGACCCTGCAGGACCTCTCACTGTAGATGACATGAGCAAGAAGGAGCATAATCAAGTGATGTTAGATATTGCTTCAACACTAAGCTATGCTGAGTATGATGACATCAAAGAATGTGGTACTACACATCAGATGTGGGAATTATTATCAAAAGTCTATGGAGGAGACGATAATGTCAAGAAAGCCAAAAGAGAGAGCCTAAGAGGAAATTTTGGTGAGATGAAAATGGAAGAAGAAGAGAATGCTGCTCAATACAGTGCAAGGATGAAAGAAGTGGTAAGTGCCATAAGAATCCTAGGAGGACAATTAGTAGAAGAAACAATATGTAGCAAACACTTGAGAACTTTTCTTGCTATCTATGCTATAAGATTTTAAGCCATCCAAGAGCTAAGGTGTGTACTAGGAAACACATTGTCATTTGAAGGAATAATTGGAAGACTCGCTTCCTTTGAGCTATCCAACTTTGACAATTACAAGCTAGAAATCTTTAAACCTACATTCAAAGCTAAGATGACAATAAAAGACAACGAGGAAGTGCAAACAAAGAAAAAGAGTGGAAAAGGAAAGTATGTATCTAGTGACAACAACACTAATGAAGATGATGTAGACCAATTGGAGGCATTACTAGCAAGGATATTTCATAGAGGAAGAAGAAAATTCAAAGGTAAGCTGCCAATCATTTGTTTCAATTGTAATGAATTTGGTCACATTGCAGCCAGATGCACAAAAAAGAAAAATTACAAGGATGGAGGCAACTTCAAGAACAAAAAGGAGGACAACAAGAACTAAAAAGGTAAAGGAAAAAGATGCTACATTGTTGAAGAAGACTCTGATGAGAATGATGATGAAGTAGTCTATGTGGCTATGAAAGATGAATTAGATGAAGATGAAGCAACTGCCCTGGTAACCTGCATGAACAAGAATGATAAATGGATCATAGATAGTGGATGCTCTCATCACATGACTGGAGATAAAAGTAAGTTCATTTCCTTTACTCAATATGAAGGAAATAGTGTTAGATTTTGTTACAATGCACCATGTCAGATCAAAGGGAAAGGTAGTATCAAGCTTACTAAAAAGATATCATGTGATAATTCATACTATGTTGAAGGCCTGAATTATAACTTGCTAAGTGTCTCACAGTTAGGCAACATAGGATGCAAGGTTGAATTTGAAAAAGGAGTTGCAAAGATTTAAGATTGTCAAGGAAGTCTAATAGGAAAAAGTGACCAGACTAGAAGTAATTTGTTCTACCTAGACATGGAAGATGCTTCTTGTCTCATTGTTCAAACTAATGATGTATAGTTATGGCAGAAGAGGCCATGTCATGTAAATTTTGACAATCTGATAAGCATCAACAAAATGAAGAAAGTCAAAGGTCTACCAAAGTTGAAGAAGCTTGATAACACCATGTGTAAACAATGCCAACTAGGGAAAATGACCAAGTCAACTTTCCAAAGCAAGGCTTATACTTCTAATGAAGTATTGAAGCTAGTTCATACTGACTTGTGTGGCACTATTGAAGTGCAAAGCTACAAAGGTGACAGATACATAATGCTATTTGTAGATGACTATTCAAGGATGATGAACATCATGTTCTTGAAACAAAAATTAGATGCATCCCAAATGTTCAAATGCTACTTGGCCAGAGTTGACAAAGAGACTAGGAAGAGTCTAAAATGTCTCAGATCTAATAGAGGAGGTGAATTCACATCAAGAGAATTTGAAGAATTCTGCAATGAAAGAGGAATCAAAAGGTAGACATCAGCACCTAGGACTCCACCTCAAAATGGTATAGGATAAAGAAGGAATAGATCAATCATTGACTGTGCCAGGACCTTAATGATGGAGAAAAATGTTGCACTCAAGTACTAGAGAGAATCTATAAGTATTGCAGTCTACACAATCAATAGAGTTCAAGTCAAGAAAGGTACAAATGCCACACCTTTTGAATTATGGTATGGGCATTCTCCTAATGTAAAAAATTTCAAAATATTTGGATGTAAATGATATATATATATATATATATATATATATATATAAAGAGTCTAGAAATGGAAAGTTTGATGCAAAGAGTGAGGAAGGCACATTTCTTCGTTATTCTACTAGAAGCAAAGCTTATAAGTGCTTGAATGTTAATACTAACAAAGTAGTAGAAAGCACAAATGTGAAATTTGATGAGCTTGCAGAAGTTCAAAGTGTTAAGAACACCAAGAAAGAAGAAGAATAAAAGACCATCATATACTTTTATGAAGGTATAACTAATAATGGTGAAGTTGCAACTCAAAATGACAATCAACGACAAAATCCAGCATCCATTGAGTCAAAGATAGTGAATGCTGAGTAGTAGACACATTTAGAAGCTGAGCTGCAGAATATAGAGAATGTTCATTTAGATTCTAAGAACATTCAACATAAAGGAAATGAAAAAATACCTAATGTAAATATGCATGAGGATTAAGATTCTAAAAGAGACAACATGCAAACAAGGAAAGAACTAGTATTGGAAAAGTATGTAAGAAGACATCATCCTGCATATCAAATTATTGGAAACAAAGAGGCAGGACCAATGACAAGGAATAGAATCAGAAGTGAGACATGTCTACTCAGCAAAATGGAACCAAAAATAGTAAGTGAATCTATAAAAGATGATGACCGGTACAATGCTATCAAATAAGAAATAGAACAAATTGAGAAGAACAAGACATGGACCTTAGTCTCAAGACCAGCTGACAAGAATGTAATTGGAACCAAGTGAGTGTTTAGAAACAAGTTAGATGAGAATGGTGAAATCACAAGGAACAAGGCAAGACTAGTCTATAAAGGGTATGCACAACAAGAAGGACTAGACTATGGAGAAAATTTTGCTCCAGTTGCTAGAATGGAAGGAGTGAAGACCTTACTAGCATATGTAGCCTTCAAAGGATTTAAAGTCTCTAAAATGGATGTAAAGTTCACATTTTTGAATGGTATACCTAAAGAGGAAGTCTACATAGAGAAACCAGAAGGATTTGTTGATGAAAATAATAGAAACAAGATATGCAAATTATATAAGGCTCTATATGGATTAAAGCAAGCCCCTAGAGCTTGGTATGAGAGACTTCACAAGTATCTAGTGCAAATAGGATTTGAAAGAACTGATGATAACAACATGTACATTAAATCAAAAGAAGGTAAGGATATCCTTGTATCTAAAATCTTTGTGGATGACATAGTTTTTGGTGGAAAGGAAGCACTTTGCAAAATTTTTGCTGACAAAATGAAACATGAGTTTGAAATGTCTATGTTTGGAGAAATCAAGTTCTTTTTTGGATTGCAAGTAAAAAATGGTATATTCATGACACAGTCAAATTACATCAAAGAGATACTCAGGATATTTGGATTGGAAGACTCCAAACCAGTCAGCACACCAATGGCAATGGGACATAAGCTATTAAAAAATGATGAATCAGCTAAAGTCAATCAAACAATGTACAGATCCATGATTGGAAAACTACAATATGTTGTACATAGTAGACCAGACATAGCACTAACTGTTGGAATAGTGACTAGATTCTCTACTAATCATAGAGAAAATCATCTCATGGTAGTAAAAGGGATAATGAGGTATCTCAAAGCAACTGATGATTTTGGCCTATATTACAAAAAGAATGAGAAGTTTGAGCTCAATGCATACACAAACATAGATTGGGGAGGCAACATTGATGATAGGAAAAGCACAAGTGGAGGAGCATTATTCTTAGGTAAAAGGCTAGTTACTTGGACTAGAAAGAAACAAACATGCACATCTCAGTTCACTATAGAAGCAGAATATGTGGCAGCAGCAGTCAATTGCACAAACATTGTGTGGCTCAAACATCTATTGAAAGGAATGAAAAAAGAGGTAATCAAACCTGTGATATTGTATTGTGATAATAAAAGTGCTATAAACATATCCAAGAATCAAGTAATGTATGCAAAAACCAAGCATATTGCAATCAAGTATCACTATGTCAGAGAATTGGTGGAAGACAAACAAGTGAAGATAAAGTACATTCACACAAAGGAACAAATTGTAGATATCTTCACCAAACCATTGCCCAAGGATACTTACGAATATCTTAGAGGCAAGTTGGGGGTAATGCCCCTAACTCAAGAAGTCTAAAGCAACAAAGAAGCTATCCTGCATCAACAGGAGTAGATCATTGAAATATCAGAAGAATGATGCAGAGGATGACAATAGGGATAGAAATTCTAGATCAGTCACAAGCATGGTGATAGAGGGAGAAAACATGAGATGCAAATCTTATATTTAGCATGTTGAAGATGCTACATCTTTGGCATTTATGTCAAAGAGAGAGATTTATGAGAAACTGATCAATGAAAGGTAAAGATATGGAGATGCATGAGATAAGTAGTAAGGATGCAGCAGTCAAGAGGGAGAAGCAGAACAAAGGAATCAATTTGTATCACCAAAAGAGGGAGACATGATACAAAAAGGAAGATATGTAATAACAATTAATTTTATGTTTGGTATATAATTTTGGTGGTAACTAAGTTGATCAACTCAATCATTTGATCTGTTTGGTTTGTCATCAATGCCAAAGAGGGAGATTGTTGGAAATGATTGAAAGGATCATAAATGAAGAATAATAGAATGGGTAAAGAATATTTTCAATCATTTTTTTGTCATTGATTTCAAACTTTCTACTTGTAGAAATGACAATTGCTTAAGTGATCCAAATACTATCAATTGGTTGATTGACAAGGAAGAGGCAATCAATAAGATGTAACTAGAGCACCTAGAGAAAGGTTGAAGTTATGAAATTGTAATGAAGAATAAGGATCAGCTAAGCCATTGATGAAATAGTGCATTGATGAAATACTCTAAGAGGATGGACACACTGTGAGACATCAAAGATGTAAGGTTTAACTAAGTTCATTGGTGAGAGCCGATCAAGCTACTTAGAGCTGAGTAGATTCTTATTTGAAGCTAAGCAAGTTTGTGTAGTGCCTGCCCCTAGTTTACATTTTTCGAGCTACATTTATGTTATGATTGCCAAACTCTTTTAGGCCAATTTATGTTTGATGAGTAGTATTATTATTTTAGAGATTATCAGATGATGTTTACACTCAGTTATTATATGATGAGATTACTTGGTACTCTATATTTCATGCATGTATGATGATTATTCAATGGTTTTAGTTATCGATGATGATTAGTTGGATGGCTTATTATTTCATGTGCCTCTTATGGATACTTACCCCATACTGCATGTGTATGGTGTGCGTGCTGTTTTATTTATGTATGGTGTTTCTGATATGGTTAAGGAAGGGAGTCGTAGTCACCTACTAGTCGGGATCTACACGATGCACCACTTCCTGCCATTGCCTGTTTAGCTTAGAATATTGTGTTTGTACATGCGTGGATTTTATGCAGGTTGCAGGTACCGGGTATCGACTTCCCTGAATTGTCAGGATGAGCGTACCTTATCGCACTATCTCAATGGTAAGAGAGGGGAGATAAACTCTTAAGTCCAAATCCTAAACCCTCTAGCCAATTGTCCTAATTGATAATTAGGACAAGTATCTAAGTTAGTACCCTCCGAATGCATCAAATGATGTAATTTTGTGATTATAACCTTTTTGTTTGATGTGGTATGTATTTTTCTATGATGGGTTTTCGTATGTTGCTTTATGAGTCCTTGGTGTATTTTCTATTAACTAAGTCTAATTAAAAAGACTAATTAATGATTTAGTTTAATAAGGAATTAATTATGATATCTTTATATTTAATTAATTAATTAATTAATTAAATAAAAGAATTAAAGTTGGAAATTAAAGTTTAAGATATATTTAGAACAGGATAATATTTATTTAATTTAATAATAATATATTTGGAGTTCATTTTTAAATAAATGCTAAATATTATTGTTATTTAAATTAATTAAATATGTTATCAATTAAGTTCTAAAATAAATTAAAAAGTTGAAAGATATAAATTTATTAAGAATTCTAGATCGCATGATCTAATCATGAGTTAAATATAAGAATTAAATTAAAAGATTAAATTATAAAAATTAATAATGTTATTTTAATTTCTTAAAAGTGCACATAAGATTTAAAATAATAAATTAATCAAGAATTGAAGTCAAGTGAAATTTTAAATAGAGTTATTTAATAATTCAACTTATTGTGCATGAAAGTTGAATGCAAAAGAATTAGAAAAGATAATAAAAGTTAATTTGAGTTAACTGAGTTGTGCAAAGAGTCTTCTCGGGTAAACGCACAATTAGTGCCCCGAATTGAGGAGAATTTGCTTATCACAACTTTGGGGGTTCATTTTTTTTGATATACGAAGTTGGACGAGAATTTTGGGGAGACAATTTTGGAAGCGAATTTTAGGAAGCTGATACCAAGAAAGTTTTCCAGAGGAAGGTTATTGAGAGGAGCGAATTCTTTCACAGTTCCTGGAGATTGCATAATAGCATCAGAATCAGGTAGGGTCTGGTGTTTTCGATTATCGATTTAATACGCAATTATCCTTTTCTGTCTTCTTCGTGTCTGGGGTTTGTAAATCTGAAATTCCTTGTGAAGAATACTTAAACATTACGAAATTGGTTTTTATCAGTTACTTGTTTATAAACTTCTTCCAACATGAGATTTAAATGGGAAGGGTTGAATTTAATACCGAGATTCTAGATTAACGTTTGGATGAATGACTATATTTTCTATATCAAGATAGAGGAGGAAACAATCTTTCAAGACATATATTTATATATATATTTAAAAAAAGAAAAAAAAAAGAAAGAAAGATTAATTAATTATTTAATATATATATATATATAGTTTAAAAAAATGTTTTTTTTTATATATATATATAGTTTAAAAAATGTTTTTTTTTATATATATATATATTGATTGTGTTTTTTTTTTTAAATATATATATATAAAATAAAATAAAATTAAATATAATGTTTTTATAAGTGTGTGTGGGGGGGGAGGGAATTACCCCGTGCCCACCCCCCACGGTCGGCTCAGCCGACAGACCTGCATCGCAGGTACTGCGACAGCAGGTACGACGTACCTGCTGTCGCAGGCCCTGCGTCCGCAGGTCTGCGGCAGGCCGTCGGCTTATTTAAGCCGGCGGTTGGATATTGTAAAGTGGCTTTTTTTTTTATTATTTTTTTAAAAAAATAAAAATAAAATATATATGTATAGTTGTAAATTCATTTATTTTTTTTAATATATATTATTTACATAAAACGATTTTTATTATTAATTAAAATTTTTAATTAATAAAATTATTATATATTTTTATTTAATAAAAGTTTTATTTTATTAATACTTAAATAATAAATATTAAATGTATTTCACATAAATGGTAAATATTAAATTATTGATAATTTTAGTTAAAAATTAATAATTTAACAATTAATGGATAGATTAAAAATAGTAATTAGATCAAATGAATATTGATTAATTTAATTAAAATTAGTTTAATTAAGTTAATTAATAATGAATTTTATTTGACTAAGCTATAAATTTGGATATTGATTTAATGAAAGTTATTATAGAAATGGGTTATTCGAAAAAGGGTAGTTGTGAAAACTTTGTTACTTGAATTCGACATTAAACTAAATCACAAACCTTACCTTAACTTAACTAATATACTTTCAGATCCAATCTCTAAGACTTTGATGTTGTCTTTGTACTTTGAATGTTTTGGGGTTGGTTTAGCGTTGACCAGTTCAGGTTGTTACCAGAGGCTCAGGGTTTGTGAATGTGATGTCTTGATGATTTGGTCTCGATCTTTCTTAACCTGACCATGGTAATGTGATGAAGTGCTCTATGACATGATTGTGTTTACTGTTTGTGATTGCTTTCCAGTTTCCTTGTGTGAAGCTGAGATGTATGTATTTGAGAATACCTAACTTAACCATTTTTGAGTCTCGATCAGTTATACTTGTATTACTTTCTGGTTGCTCATTAGAGAACCATTGGATTTTGTGACTTATCATTGATGCCTTCAGTTGCTAATAGAGAACTGTCGTGATTACTTGATTACTATTTGATGTTATCTGTTGCTCATGAAGAACTGATATATTTTGTGGATTATCTTTTTATGATATTTTCAGTTGCTCGCATAGGACTGAGATGGTTTTATTATGATTCTTTGATTTATGAGTTCATGAGCTAGGGTAGGTTATCTATGTGTAGAGTTGGGAAGTGGCTTGCAATGGGGGTCGGAGCCCTAAGTGGCTGCCTTGAGAAACCCATTGTAAGTCGTTTTTAATAAGTGAAAACATTTACACTAAATGAGAGAAAATGAACCTAATAAGATAATTGTATGTTCTCTCCCATGCCATGAGTGCTAGTACAGACTAGGATGGGGTAGAGAGGACGCTTGGTTACGACCTTGCATACCATAGTATGCCTCGTCAGTACGAGAGGATACTAGTGGCCGCAGGATCAGTAGGGACCCGGGATTCCTAAGGGATTGCTTGGGTAACTTCTACATGACTTTTGCGATGACACTTTCCCGCTTGCATATTAGGTTTCCTACGTGTCTTGTGGTACCTCTGGGATTTAGATGTCGGTCATTTTAGGAACCCTTGAGTTAGCATACTTATAGGATTTCCTGGACTTAGAGAGTATTTATGATTATAGCTTTTGTTATCCTATTTTGGGACTTGAGACTATCTCCTCAGCACGGTGGGAGTGGACCATTTAGGTTCCACGCGGTCGGGTGGTAGTGCTTTTACTCTTACCAATGAGATCCGTTCCGTGGTCACCATGGCTGGAGATTTCGTGATTGGCATTTACCTTCACTATGTTCTTGGATTAGTATGATGGATGGTTAGATTTTATGATAGATGTTTTATCATTATGGATGTATGGATGTATCATGTATGGTGAATAGTTTCATATATTTTTACTGTACTTTGTATCATGGATTTGAGGATGTTGTATCTTGATCTTTACATATGTATATTCTTTTAAGCCTTTCATACCCTGTGACATGTACAGTGGATGAATGAGCATTCCGAATTAATTTGCCAAGGAGCATTCGGAACAAATGTATATTATGGACATTGGAGTTTCTGATTATTCTTTTATATGTATGTGTTAGTTGTTAGACTTAGAATTAATTAAATTTAAACGTGACTCAACGTCTTGGGATCTTTAAGAAATGTAACTTGCAATGTATGTTTGTCGATGATTACATGTTATTGCTTCCGCTACTATTTGTTTGATGTGTATGTCATACTTTCTTACTTTAAAAAAAAAAATGTTTAGCAAACTTAGTGAAACTTTAGGTTAATTCTTTTGGATCCCTTGGCAGGGCGTTACATCTAGTATCAGAGCCTAAGTTTCTACATTGGGAGCTCTGGGTATATTGGAACGCAACTAGTGTTAACTAGTTGAATAAAAATGCAAACCTTAAACTAAAACTTGAAGCTAGTTGAACTGAAACAGTATATAAACTATTAGTTACCTATTTTATTCATACTTCAACACGCAAAACTTCAAAACTGAAATTATACTTAAACTGAAATTATAGGTAAACTGAAAATTGAAAATATCTTGTTTGCAAAACATGTGTCTTTTATCTATGTATTTCAGTAGTATGTTTCATGATTATTTTAGCATCTTGTGTCTTGGATATTATTGTAGGATGGTATCTGGGATGAGATCTTCCGTTAGGGGCCGTAGCCTTGGCCGTGGCAGAGGTCGTGGTCGAGGCAGAGATGTTAGTGTTCATGAGTCTATCCATGAGAGCCCCATTCAGGAAGAGAATAGGGAAGAGCATGTCAGTGAGCATCAGGAAGAGAACCACAATGAGGGACATGCCGACTCTGAGGAGGTTGATCTGAGGCAAATGATGCGGACCCTTATTGATCGCTTACCTCCTATTCTTGAGCAGGATAGAGCACACCAGGATGGACATGAGCATAGACGCAGATCTAGGAGTCCTCAGAAGGGCCGACATAGATTCATAGTATCTTCTCAGATGAAGGATCTTCAGAGGTCCAAGATCAAACCCTTTAATGGGCAAGGTTCTGGGTATGTAGCTGAGCAGTGGCTTATTGCCCTTGACAGGATTTTTGCTATGCAGGACTTTGACAGTAATGTCAAAGTGAGGTTTGCCATTACCAATCTAGAGTTATTTGGAGCCACCTGGTGGACTATTGAGGAGAAGAAGTTGGGCATTGACATGGGTAGTGTCACTTGGGAGATTTTCTTGGAGAGTTTTCATGAGCGATTCCTACCAGAGGAATGGAAGCAGCATAGAGCAGATGAGTTCCATAACCTAAGACAGTTCACTATGACCGTTGTAGAGTATGAGCGCAAGTTCTATGAGCTCATGCCTTTTTCGGGATTCAGTGACAACCCGGCACAGTTGGCACAACATTTCATTCGAGGCTTGAACAACCGTTTTATTGGGGGTGTTAAGGTATTTGAGACTAAGACCCTCAAGGATGCGGTACATCGAGCTATCCTGGTAGAGAAGAGTGTCAACTTTGGGCAAGGAGGATTTGTGGGAGCGCCTACTATAGCAGGATCTAAGGGCAACCACAATTCCGGTGGGATCAGGAAGCCTCCCTTCCCTAGGAGGAATCAGTATTCTCAGCCGCATTCTCAGCAGCATTCTCAGCAGCAGCCTCAGCAGCATAAGGGATTTTACCCTCAGGCACAAAGTGGTGGCGGTGGATCCAACCCTAGGATCAATCGCAATGCTCAACGTAATAGGAAGAATCAGCAATCTCGGCCTGCACAGAGCAACCAGTCTTTTGCTAGCAGGGGTAGTCACCAGCGGTCGAATGCACCACCTATAGGGAGAGGATCTGGCAGAGGCACGAGATGTTATTCATGTGGACAGATTGGTCATATTGCAGCATACTGCCCACAGCGAACATCTCAGTATTCAGGACCCAGGCCAGCAGCATCTGAGCCTACAGTCGGAAATACAGGTGGATCTCATAGAGTTTTTGCAGCGGTGGATCACCGTTAGGCAGACCATCAGGGGACAGTAGTCAAGACTACAGGAGCTATCCGAGGTACACCTCTCTCTGTATTATTTGTTTCAGGTGCTACAGATTCTTTCATTTCTCCATCTCTAGTTGATAAGTGTAAGCTGGAGTCGGTTAAGCAAGACCATGGTTGGCAAGTGGAACTAGCCTCAGGTGCTAAAGTTTCCACAGATTCAGTAGTTCACAAGTGTGGACTTAGCATAGGAGGGTTCGAGACTTCAGTCAATTTTTGAGTTATTCCTCTTGGCTCCTACGATGTGGTCTTAGGTATGGATTGGCTTGGCTCTCATAGGGCTAGTATTGACTGCAGAAAGAAGACCATTTTGTGTCAGGATGACCAATGGAAGGATGTGGAGATTGTGGGGATACCGAGGCCTATATCCCTACGGATGATCTCTGCTATGCAACTTAAGCGAAGCTTTCGTAAGGGGTGTCAGGTATTTTCCATTTCGGTAAATGAGCTTGATGAGGAAGAATCTACGAGGAAGACCCTAGATCACCCTATTTTACAGGAGTATGTTGATGTCTTTCCGAGCGAGATTCCAGGCATGCCTCCGAAGAGAGACATTGATTTTAGCATTGAGCTCACTCCAGGAGCGGAACCTATTTCTAGAGCTCCTTACCGTATGACCACTCAAGAGCTAAGTGAGTTGCATTTGCAGTTAGAGGAACTTTTGGCCAAGGGTAGTATTCGACCTAGTGTATCACCATGGGGAGCTCCAGTGCTCTTTGTGAAGAAGAAGGATGGTTCTTTGCGCCTTTGCATCGATTACAGACAGCTGAATAAGGTGACAATAAAGAACAGGTATCCTTTACCTAGGATTGATGATTTATTTGATCAGATCAAGGGAGCTACAGTGTTCTCTAAGATTGATCTTAAGTCAGGATACCATCAACTTCGCATCAAGGAGGCTGATATTCATAAGACCGCCTTCCGAACTCGCTACGGGCATTATGAGTTCATAGTGGTACCCTTTGGGCTGACGAACGCCCCATTAGTTTTCATGTGCTTAATGAATGGGGTGTTCCGTTCCTATCTTGATAGATTTGTTCTTGTGTTCCTCGATGATATTCTGATATATTCTAAGTCCCAAAAGGAACATGAGGAACATTTGAGTCTAGTTTTGCAGTGCTTGAGAGATAATCAACTTTATGCCAATGCGGCAAAGTGTGATTTCTTCCAATCAGAGATACAGTATTTGGGACACATTATTTCAGGCGAAGGTATCTCTGTAGACCCTGCGAAGATCCAGGCAATAGTCGATTGGCCTGCACCCACTACTGTGTCGGAGATTCGTAGTTTCATGGGTCTAGCTGGGTATTACCGCAGATTTGTTCAAAACTTCTCCAGAATAGCACACCCTATTACCTCCCTTCAGAGGAAAGGAAAGAAGTTTCTTTGGACAGAAAAGTGTGTAGAAGCATTTCAGAAACTCAAAGAGCTTCTGACTAGTGCACTGATCTTAGCTGTACCTGATCCAGAAGGTGAGTTCATGGTGTGTACAGATGCTTCCCTCGAGGGTATTGGAGCAGTTCTAATGCAGAACGGTCGAGTGATTGCATATGAGTCACGCAAACTCAAGGATCATGAGTTGAATTATCCTACACATGACCTTGAGTTAGCAGCAGTAGTTCATGCCTTAGTGAGATGGAGACATTTCTTGTTGGGACACAGATTTGAACTACATAGCGATCATCGTAGTCTTCAGTACATATTCACGCAGCCTAATCTGAATGCTAGGCAAAGGCGTTGGATGGAGTTTTTGTGCGAGTATGACTTTGAGGTGAAGTATATCCAGGGGAAGGAGAATGTCGTAGCTGATGCTTTGAGTCGCAGGAAACATGTGATATCATCTATGACCCTTAGTGTCGATTTGAGATGTCAGATACTTCAGGCACTCCCCACTGATTCATGGTATCTGGAGGTGTGCAGTGAGATCAATTCAGGGAGATCCTTGGAGGGAAAGTTTTCAGGCTATGTCTTAGAGTCAGATGGCCTTTTGAGACTTTCAGGAAGGATCTATGTGTCGCTACTGGATGAGCTTCGCATATTGATCCTATCAGAGGCCCATCGTGCACCTTACTCGGCACATCCAGGTGTCAAGAAGATGCATGCAGATTTGCGACGTTTATTCTATTGGTCCGGGATGAAGCGCGACATTGCTGATTTTGTGGCTAGATGTCTTGAGTGTCAGAGAGTCAAGGCAGAACACCAGCATCCGGCAGGACTTTTGCAACCGAATCTCATTCCTTCATGGAAGTGGGACATCATCTCTATGGATTTCATAGTAGGATTACCTATGACTCTTCGTCGTCATGATGCTATCATGGTCACCGTTGATCGGTTGACCAAGGTGGCACATTTTGCACCAATCAGGTCTTCCTACATTGCAGCTTCAGTAGCTAATGTCTTCATGCGTGACATTGTGAGACTACATGGTATTCCTCGAAAGATCATTTCGGATAGGGATCATGTTTTCACGTCCGCATTTTGGACATCACTACAGCATGATCTTGGAGCACAGTTGAACTTTAGTTCAGCTTATCACCCAGAGACAGATGGGCAGACAGAGAGAGTGAATCAGGTTCTCGAGGATATGTTGAGGATGTACGTGATGGATAGGCAGACTCATTGGGAGGACTATCTCTACCTAGTGGAGTTTGCTTACAACAACGGGTATCACAGTTCTATTGGCATGGCACCTTTCCAAGCCTTATATGGACGCCCTTGTCGTACACCTTTGAGTTGGGATAGCCTTGAGGATCGCATCCTGTTGGGCCCAGAGATGCTTCGTGACATGGAGCAACAGGTGGTGCGTATCCGAGAGCACTTGACAACGGCACAGGATAGGTAGAAGAAGTATGCCGATGCTCATAGGTCAGATAAGCAGTTTGCTGTGGGTGAGAAGGTTTTCTTGAGAGTGCATCCGCGAAAGAGTTCGATCCGTTATGGAAAGGGCTCGAAGCTAGCACCTCGCTTTGTGGGACCATTCGATATTCTTGAGAGGATTGGTCCAGTTGCCTATCGTCTTGCTTTACCGCCCAGCCTTGCTCGCATTCACGATGTTTTCCATGTTTCAGTACTTAGACCGTATATTCTTGATGTTGTACATATTCTTGATTGGAATGCATTACAGGTAGAGGACGGGCAACTGGCTTTGGAGCCAAGTCGTATTCTGGAGCAGCGGGAGTTGACCCTCAGGGGTCGAACCATAGAGCAGGTAAGGGTCCAATGGGACCCTACTGATGACTCTTCAGCGACATGGGAGGATGCATCTAGATTACGGGATTTATATCCCTATTTGTTTATAGGCTTCCAGGAGTAAGCCTAAGTCTAGGGGGGGTGGATGTAGTGCCTGCCCCTAGTTTACATTTTTTGAGCTACATTTATGTTATGATTGCCAAACTCTTTTAGGCCAATTTATGTTTGATGAGTAGTATTATTATTTTAGAGATTATCAGATGATGTTTACACTCAGTTATTATATGATGAGATTACTTGGTACTCTATATTTCATGCATGTATGATGATTATTCAATGGTTTTAGTTATCGATGATGATTAGTTGGATGGCTTATTATTTCATGTGCCTCTTATGGATACTTACCCCATACTGCATGTGTATGGTGTGCGTGCTGTTTTATTTATGTATGGTGTTTCTGATATGGTTAAGGAAGGGAGTCGTAGTCACCTGCTAGTCGGGATCTACACGATGCACCACTTCCTGCCATTGCCTGTTTAGCTTAGAATATTGTGTTTGTACATGCGTGGATTTTATGCAGGTTGCAGGTACCAGGTATCGACTTCCCTGAATTGTCAGGATGAGCGTACCCTATCGCACTATCTCAATGGTAAGAGAGGGGAGATAAACTCTTAAGTCCAAATCCTAAACCCTCTAGCCAATTGTCCTAATTGATAATTAGGACAAGTATCTGAGTTAGTACCCTCCGAATGCATCAAATGATGTAATTTTGTGATTATAACCTTTTTGTTTGATGTGGTATGTATTTTTCTATGATGGGTTTTCGTATGTTTCTTTATGAGTCCTTGGTGTATTTTCTATTAACTAAGTCTAATTAAAAAGACTAATTAATGATTTAGTTTAATAAGGAATTAATTATGATATCTTTATATTTAATTAATTAATTAATTAATTAAATAAAAGAATTAAAGTTGGAAATTAAAGTTTAAGATATATTTAGAACAGGATAATATTTATTTAATTTAATAATAATATATTTGGAGTTCATTTTTAAATAAATGCTAAATATTATTGTTATTTAAATTAATTAAATATGTTATCAATTAAGTTCTAAAATAAATTAAAAGGTTGAAAGATATAAATTTATTAAGAATTCTAGATCGCATGATCTAATCATGAGTTAAATATAAGAATTAAATTAAAAGATTAAATTATAAAAATTAATAATGTTATTTTAATTTCTTAAAAGTGCACATAAGATTTAAAATAATAAATTAATTAAGAATTGAAGTCAAGTGAAATTTTAAATAGAGTTATTTAATAATTCAACTTATTGTGCATGAAAGTTGAATGCAAAAGAATTAGAAAAGATAATAAAAGTTAATTTGAGTTAACTGAGTTGTGCAAAGAGTCTTCTCGGGTAAATGCACAATTAGTGCCCCGAATTGAGGAGAATTTGCTTATCACAACTTTGGGGGTTCATTTTTTTTGATATACGAAGTTGGACGAGAATTTTGGGGAGACAATTTTGGAAGCGAATTTCAGGAAGCTGATACCAAGAAAGTTTTCCAAAGGAAGGTTATTGAGAGGAGCGAATTCTTTCACAGTTCCTGGAGATTGCATAATAGCATCAGAATCAGGTAGGGTCTGGTGTTTTCGATTATCGATTTAATACGCAATTATCCTTTTCTGTCTTCTTCGTGTCTGGGGTTTGTAAATCTGAAATTCCTTGTGAAGAATACTTAAACATTACAAAATTGGTTTTGATCAGTTACTTGTTTATAAACTTCTTCCAACATGAGATTTAAATGGGAAGGGTTGAATTTAATACCGAGATTCTAGATTAACGTTTGGATGAATGACTATATTTTCTATATCAAGATAGAGGAGGAAACAATCTTTCAAGGCATATATTTATATATATATTTAAAAAAAAAAAAAAAAAGAAAGAAAGATTAATTAATTATTTTAATATATATATATATATATAGTTTAAAAAAATGTTTTTTTATATATATATATATAGTTTAAAAAATGTTTTTTTTTATATATATATATTGATTGTGTTTTTTTTAAAAAATATATATATATAAAATAAAATAAAATTAAATATAATGTTTTTATAAGTGTGTGTGGGGGGGGAGGGAATTACCCCGTGCCCACCCCCCACGGTCGGCTCAGCCGACAGACCTGCGTCGCAGGTACTGCGACAGCAGGTACGACGTACCTGCTGCCGCAGGCCCTGCGTCCGCAGGTCTGCGGCAGGCCGTCGGCTTATTTAAGCCGGCGGTTGGATATTGTAAAGTGGCTTTTTTTTTTTATTATTTTTAAAAAAAATATATATATATATATATATATGTATAGTTGTAAATTCATTTTTTTTTTTAATATATATTATTTACAAAAAACGATTTTTATTATTAATTAAAATTTTTAATTAATAAAATTATTATATATTTTTATTTAATAAAAGTTTTATTTTATTAATACTTAAATAATAAATATTAAATGTATTTCACATAAATGGTAAATATTAAATTATTGATTATTTTAGTTAAAAATTAATAATTTAACAATTAATGGATAGATTAAAAATAGTAATTAGATCAAATGAATATTGATTAATTTAATTAAAATTAGTTTAATTAAGTTAATTAATAATGAATTTTATTTGACTAAGCTATAAATTTGGATATTGATTTAATGAAAGTTATTATAGAAATGGGTTATTCGAAAAAGGGTAGTTGTGAAAACTTTGTTACTTGAATTCGACATTAAACTAAATCACAAACCTTACCTTAACTTAAATAATATACTTTCAGATCCAATCTCTGAGACTTTGATGTTGTCTTTGTACTTTGAATGTTTTGGGGTTGGTTTAGCGTTGACCAGTTCAGGTTGTTACCAGAGGCTCGGGGTTTGTGAATGTGATGTCTTGATGATTTGGTCTCGATCTTTCTTAACCTGACCATGGTAATGTGATGAAGTGCTCTATGACATGATTGTGTTTACTGTTTGTGATTGCTTTCCAGCTTCCTTGTGTGAAGCTGAGATGTATGTATTTGAGAATACCTAACTTAACCATTTCTGAGTCTCGATCAGTTATACTTGTATTACTTTCTGGTTGCTCATTAGAGAACCATTGGATTTTGTGACTTATCATTGATGCCTTCAGTTGCTAATAGAGAACTGTCATGATTACTTGATTACTATTTGATGTTATCTGTTGCTCATGAAGAACTGATATATTTTGTGGATTATCTTTTTATGATATTTTTAGTTGCTCGCATAGGACTGAGATGGTTTTATTATGATTCTTTGATTTATGAGTTCATGAGCTAGGGTAGGTTATCTATGTGTAGAGTCGGGAAGTGGCTTGCAATGGGGGTCGGAGCCCTAAGTGGCTGCCTTGAGAAACCCATTGTAAGTCGTTTTTAATAAGTGAAAACATTTACACTAAATGAGAGAAAATGAACCTAATAAGATAATTGTATGTTCTCTCCCATGCCATGAGTGCTAGTACAGACTAGGATGGGGTAGAGAGGACGCTTGGTTACGACCTTGCATACCATAGTATGCCTCGTCAGTACGAGAGGATACTAGTGGCCGCAGGATCAGTAGGGACCCGGGATTCCTAAGGGATTGCTCGGGTAACTTCTACATGACTTTTGCGATGACACTTTCCCGCTTGCATATTAGGTTTCCTACGTGTCTTGTGGTACCTCTGGGATTTAGATGTCGGTCATTTTAGGAACCCTTGAGTTAGCATACTTATAGGATTTCCTGGACTTAGAGAGTATTTATGATTATAGCTTTTGTTATCCTATTTTGGGACTTGAGACTATCTCCTCAGCACGGTGGGAGTGGACCATTTAGGTTCCACGCGGTCGGGTGGTAGTGCTTTTACTCTTACCAATGAGATCCGTTCCATGGTCACCATGGCTGGAGATTTCGTGATTGGCATTTACCTTCACTATGTTCTTGGATTAGTATGATGGATGGTTAGATTTTATGATAGATGTTTTATCATTATGGATGTATGGATGTATCATGTATGGTGAATAGTTTCATATATTTTTACTGTACTTTGTATCATGGATTTGAGGATGTTGTATCTTGATCTTTACATATGTATATTCTTTTAAGCCTTTCATACCCTGTGACATGTACAGTGGATGAATGAGCATTCCGAATTAATTTGCCAAGGAGCATTCGGAACAAATGTATATTATGGACATTGGAGTTTCTGATTATTCTTTTATATGTATGTGTTAGTTGTTAGACTTAGAATTAATTAAATTTAAACGTGACTCAACGTCTTGGGATCTTTAAGAAATGTAACTTGCAATGTATGTTTGTCGATGATTACATGTTATTGCTTCCGCTACTATTTGTTTGATGTGTATGTCATACTTTCTTACTTTTAAAAAAAAAATGTTTAGCAAACTTAGTGAAACTTTAGGTTAATTCTTTTGGATCCCTTGGCGGGGTGTTACAGTTTGACTTTAGTGTGAGCCTAGTGATTATTTAGGTGCCAAGTATCAGAAAAAGGTAATGGATGTTGAGCAAATTTCTTTAGTTGTCGAGCATCAGTAAATATAGTAGGAGCTAAGTAACACAAAAGGTGTCGAGCATTAGTAAACCAATGATGCCATGTTGCTGCATTATTTGTTAAGTCAAAAGATTCTCCAAATCAGTAATGATAAGTTTGTTACATTGAATTTTGTGAATTAGGTGGATGATAAGGATGATGAGTAGATGTCATAGAATTTTATGTAAACCATGCAAACCAATTCAAGGAAAATGCTAATGGATTTACTATGAAGTGTCTAGAAGAAGTAATTTGGAGGGAAAACAATATCATTTTCTTAGATCAAATTAAGATTTGAGCGAGAAATGAAGGACATAAATTCTTTATAAGGAGTTACAAGTCAGAGATCATGAGAGTGTAAGAGGGAGTTGGTCATAAGTGTGGTCATGTGAAGAAGCCAAGAGAAGGCTACTATGAAGTGTCAAGAAGAGGACACAATGAGGAGTAAGGAAAAAGCATCAAGACTCTAAGTTGATCAAATGACCATAGAGTGCATTGGCATTATGAGTGGAAGAACTCAAGGAGATAGATCTTGAAGGGTGAAAAAGCTATCAACACTACAAGGAAGAAAAGACAAGACAAGAAAAGAACTAAAGAGTGATTCTAAATTTGCAAGGTTAAAATTGCAATCTTTATCAGGTCAAAACCTCTCTAATACTTTCTTACCATTGTATTAGATATTGAAATCTTACATTGCTAGGTTAGCTTAACAACTAGGTGGATAAGCCTAAGGAAAAGGATAGAAGATCCCCAGGAGAAGTATAAAAGATTCTCAAGAGAAGGATAAATAGATCCTTAGGAGAAGGATAGGAGATCCTGTTGTCAATTAGGTTTGCACCCTAGTCCAAGGCCTATGCGCGAGGACAACCTAGTGAAACATGGAAACAACCTCCAAGCTGTGGGACTTGAACTATGAGGTTGAGTCTTCGGAGAAGGCCGACTTCCTCTTACTATCCGGGCACACCTAACTACTCTCAGAAGGAAAAGGGGAAGAAGGAGATGCAAAAAACAACTCTACCCTACCTAAACTATGGAGGTGATGCACCAAAATAGAGTGTTCAGACCAATTTCTACCCATATATGCACTATTCAACCAGAATGAAACTAAGGATATATACATACAGGCTTGTTTTGATCTAATAACCTCATGTAGATCAAGAAACCAAATTGAATAACACAAGGAAAGAGGAATCTCACTTATATATTATCCAATAGGCAAAAATAGATATAGTATGCAGGTTACAGATCTCCAATATACCAATGAGAGGCAAAAGAGATGCACATACACATCAATGGATGAAGGAGATAAAACAGAGAATCATTCAGTTCAAAGGCACAGGGAATGTTACACTGAGAGTTGCAGAGCAATATCAAAGAAATCAGAAAGAGTCGACCTTCGGAAAAGATTACAAAATTTCCTTTATAGTTCAGGCATAACTGAGGGAAATGATTCTGCATTAACTGCTCAACTACTGCCATTGAACTCCAAAATATCTGATCAAAGATCACACTTGAGCATGGTTTTGAAGTACAATATCAGATATTCGACTGAAGGAACACCTTGAGTAGACAGAAGTGGCGCCAATGGATGATCCTGACACAGTAGATGGATCAACTAAGACGGTGGAGTGTTTCCCTATGCCTTGCATTCATTTTTGGTAGGTCAGAATTGATCACGAAGATCAAATCGCAAGATAACCCTAATCATCCTTGCTTCTTGGTTCATGAATCGACAGGGTTGAAGCAAGTCAAACAGGCTATACGAGCCAGCTGGGTCATGTGGGCCAATCACCTTTCTTTGTTCCGCCACCTGGGGAAGTCTTTCTTGGTTGACCTTATGTCATCGAACTAACCATGCCACCCTTGTAGATATTAATATTAACTATGATGATTACATTAACTGCCAGCCATCGATCATCCTTTCTAATTGGGCCAGTGAGACACGTGTCAACAAGGTGTTGTGTCGCCAACATAAACCTTGAGCGACTTAACCATAGTGAGGTGGCGACGACCATCGATTGGCCTAGATTCAATGATCGTGAAGACTCATCATACTCCACGTTGTCCTTACCCTGGGCCCATCATATTTTGTGCCACTTCTACAACTACTATCGTATCCAACCGACACCTGGGAATACCTCAGCGATCGCACCCTAGCAAGACCTGGCCCCACTGACATGTGGTGACCTGTTGCTATGTCGCTATGGTAAAGATTGCACATCTTCACCATAGTGACATGGCAACAGTCGTTGATCTTCTCTAATCTAATAGTCACGAATACCCACCTTCCTGCGATCTTCCCCCCTCATAATTTGCTAGGCCCGTGGTACATGTGGCACTTCCCTATTGATCTATCGGTCATTTAATCCCTATTGCATTGGCAACATGAAATACAGTCCCACTAGGACATGTGGCACCTTATCACTACATTGCTGATGTTTTCTCTTGAGCGATTTCTAATGGCGAGATAGCGCTAGCCATAGATCTCTACAGATATGACGATCGTGAAGACTTGTCTCTTGATTGTGCTAGCTGAACTGAAGATCTGGTGTACGTGGCTCCCTCTAATTTGTTGCCATGACACCAGACTCTACCAACTGGGTAGATGAAGAACTTGACGTAACCCAACCACTTTCTTGAAACCTCGTCGCTATCTTCTTCGGCCTGCCAAACCTTGCCGCCGTACATGCTGACTCACTGTTATTGGCACACCTTTTTTGACGGGCGCTATGTCACCATGGGAATTTCTTGGTCAATGCATGATATCAACATAGCACCTACAACACCACAGAACATTTTCGACCTGTGATAAAACTTTTTTTGACCTGTGCCATCCTCTGTGCTACAAACAGGACCCACCGAACATGCGTCGACCAGTTGCTATATTGCCATCGTAACCCTCACACAACTTCATCCTAGCAAGATGGCAATGACCATTGATCAGCCTTGATCTAACGACAGAGAACTTGTGAGGTGCAAAAATATCATAAGGTTCAAAACTTAGGTAATTTTGATATCCTCATGGGTATTAAAATATTAGTAATCGGGGAGGTGACCGTTGGGCGGGGTAACATTCAAATTTTGAAATTTGGCAGGGCAAACAAAATGTGGTAACATTTTGGTGACTCACAGGGGGCATGAGCCTGCTCAATGCATAACACTAGTTCCTGTAAACAATCCATTAAGCTATGGAGTCAAAAATGGGTCTGAAAGGTACAAGTCTGAGAAATGCAAAACACTAACCCATCTACAAGGAATCAAAAAATAAAAAACCCTAGATCTACCTTTGTAACTGAACAAAACAAAAACTTCCTCTGCAACCTAAGACTATCAAAACTTCGGAAGTTGGCAACTCAAAAGGAGAACCCTGTGCACACGCACTTCTTAAAAGGCAAGAAATAACAAAAAAGGAACTAGACTAACTATGTACATGGATTCACAATCTTCATCAGAAGCAAGCGTTAAGATAAATCCCATTGACTGGGATGGGAAGAACTTCACCATTGGGTCTGCTCAGTTGGAATGCATTAGCCTATTTGCAACTGGCAATTAGGTAAGGGCCACTTCACAATGCATCAAACTTAGAATGTCTTCCTGGTTTCACCCTATCAGCATCCCATTTCAAAACTAGATCCCCCTCTTTGAAAGTCCTATCCCTGGCCCTCTTGTCAAAATTCCTTTTCACCTATTGCTGATGAAACTCCAGGGTCTTCATAGCTTTATCTCTTTTTTCCTCTAGCTCCATCATCTCTACCATTCTTACTGACATGGCACTATCTTCAATCAATTCCAACTGATGAGCCAGCTCCAAGGAAGGGAATTCCAGTGAAATTGGGAGTCTAGCCTCCCTACCATATACCAGCACAAAAGGGGAATTCCCAATAGATCTCTTGGGTGTTATCCTATAATCCCACAGAGTAGTCCTTAATTTCTTATGCCAAACCCTCTTATTGTCTTCTATTGTCCTCTTCATGATTCTGATCAGATTCTTGTTGGAAGACTCAGCCAAACCATTGCCCTGGGGATAATAATTGGATGATGTGCTTAGGTAGATATTGTGATTCATTGCCCATGCACAAATCTGGGTTCCAACAAAAGATTTAGCATTATTTGAGATGATAGTAGAAGGAGCACCAAACCTAGACACAATCCCATCAAGGAATTCAACAACTGATGGTTCTGCGGCATCCTTCAAGGCAACTGCTTCTGTCCACCTAGTGAAATAATCAGTAACAACCAAAATCCATTTATGACCTGCACTAGATGGAGGACTAATAGGGCCTATAAAATCCAACCCCCACTGGGTAAAGGGCTGATCCACCTGAATAGGATGAAGGGGGAGAGCTGCAAGCCTTTGTTTGCTTGAAAAGAAAGCACATTTCTCACATTTCCTCACATACCTGTAACAATCATGGAACAGAGATGGCCAATAATAACCAGCCCTCATGATCTTCATGGTAGTTGTTCTTGCAGAGAAATGGCCACCATTAGGGCCATCAGGAATTTCTTTAATCATCCTTTCAGCCTGGTCCTCTTCAATGCATCTCAACACGGTCCCATTAAAATCCCTCCTGAATAGGATACCATCAACTACAACATAGGGAATGGACTACAATCTATATTGTCCTCTTTTAGCTCTATCCAATCCTTGAGGGTATCCATCCCATGATAAGAAGCTCTTCATATTATTTATCCAACTCTTTAGGCCATTAACAGTTCCTTCCTCTTGCTACTCTGTTAATACCATAGCAGCCTCTTCATCAGAATCCTGACCTGATAACATTTATTTGCACAATCCTCTCCCTCTTACCAGCTTGGTAATTTGAATATCAACATCATATTCCATTACCCTAGTGATCCATCTAGCTCTCTTTTCACTGATATCCTTGCTTAACATAAAATGTTTTACACTGGCATGGGGCACCAACAAATGGATCCTATTGTGGGATAAGAGGTGCTTGAATTTCTTCAAGCCTCTGATGACTGCAAGGGCTTGCTTCTCAAAAAATCTATACTTATCTTCATATTCTTTGAGCCCTTCACTAAAGAAAGCTATGGGTTGCTCCTCGTCCTTGCCATTTGTCTGAGTCAAGACAAAAAAGATACTCGACTCACCACTTAAAGTGTAGAGGATGAAATCATTCTCCAAATTTGGGTTCATGAGAGTAGGGGCTGAGGCTATGGCTGTCTTGATCTCTTTAAAACTCTCCTTCCCCTCCCTGGTCCATGAGAAAACCATGTCTTTCTTAAGCATTGATGCAAGAGGTTTCACCATGGTAGCAAGATTAGGGATAAACCTTCTCACAAAGTTTATTCTACCAAGGAAACTTTGCAGCCCCTTCTTGTGTTTAGGAAGAGGAAAGGTAAGTATTGCCTTTGTTCTTTTTGGATCAATGGTTAGACCATCCTCAGATACAATGTGTCCCAATAATTTTCCTTGGCTTGTAGCAAAGACACACTTGGCTAGGTTGAGGGAAAGCCCAAACTCTCTACATCTTAGAAATACCTACCTTAGATGATCAAAATGATCTTCTACATCTTTTGAATATAAAGTTCTATCATCAAGGTATACTAAGACAAACTTATCAATTAATTTTTTGAAGGCCATCTCCATTGCCTTCTAAAATGTGGCACCTACATTTTTTAGTCCAAATGGCATCTTGTAGTAAGCATAGATGCCCCATTTAGTAGTAAATGTTATCTTATGTCTATCAGATTCTTTAACCAGCACTTGGTTGTAACCAGAGAGTCCATCAAGAAAAGAGAATCTCCTTGACCCACTGACCTTGGATAGAATTTTCTCCATGGAAGGGAGAGGATGGTGATCTTTAAGAGAAGCCTGATTAAGATCCCTAAAGTCCACACATAATCTGATTTCCCCATTCGTCTTCCTTACAGGGACAAGGTTAGCTACCCATGATGAGTGTTTGACAAGAAATATTATATTGGCCTCTATCAACTTGGATAATTCTTTTCTCATTAGGGGCTCAATCTTAGGATTCATTGGTCTCTATTTTTGCCTTACTGGTTTGGCCTTATCAACTAGATCTATGGTATGCTGAAACAAACTAGGGTCAAACCCTTTTAAGTCATCATATGTCCCAGAAAATACATTATTAAATTCTTGACATAAATGAATGAATTTTTCTTGCTCAATTTTAGAACATACCTTCCCCATATTCAGAGATTTTCCATTAGCAATTGTAACTGGGGCATAATCATCCTTTTTTGCAGCTAGATTTATTCCTTTGCCTCTTGTTTGATCATCAAGATTAAAAAAACTCTTCAAAGTAATGAGACCCTTGGGCAACTTGTTAGAAATAAGGCAAATGATTTAATCAGCATACTGATCTTGCAGCCTTGACTGGTTTCTATCTGAGAATTCATCCTCATTCTGCAAGAAACTCACAATTTGCTCATCAGAGCCAAACACTTGCTAATGAGTGTTGTTTTTAGGGATGGAAGGCCTCACTACCACCCTAATTTTTTGCTTCTTATCATCCTCAAGATTTTTTGGTACATCATAAGCTACACCCACTGCTGCAAGTCTATCAGCATGTTTATTTTCTTTCCTAGGAATGCTCTGAATATTAAATGCATTGAAACCCTCAAGCGAATCCCAGACTCTGTGTTTGTAAGACTTGAGCAGGCCATTTTTGGTGATATTTTGGCCTCTCACCTGATTCACTACCAAGTCACTGTCTCCATATACTTTCAAGGCTTGTATTCTCCTCTTTTGGGCAAGTAAGAGACCTTGAATCAAGGATTCATACTCGGCCACATTATTGGTGCAACTGAATTGGAACTTAAAGGAGAAGTAGTATCTTATTTGTGTAGGGGAAACCAACATAACACCGGCCCCTGATCCATTTCTATTCCTTGAGCCATCAAAGTACATACTCCATATTCCATTTATATCATCATTAGTCCCAACAAGATCAGGAGCTTGAGCCTCTTTCTCTATTATGCAATATGTGCTAAGTCCTATCTCAAGAATTTCTGACATAGGCTCAAACTGATATGCATTTTCCCACTCATCCAAGAAGAAATCAGGAATCTCTACTATGGAAGTGACAGGCTCATTTACTATGTCATTTTTGTCCATCTCTAGAATAGGGCAATTCATATTGATGAAGTTGGGGGTGTAAGATTCAGTGTGATGAAGGGCTTGAGGTTCTACTCTAATTAAGGCATTGACTCCATATATGGTCTTAAATGACATATATGACCAATCAGTAGATATGAATCCACCAATCTAAGCAGTGAAGTCTCTTGAAAGACAGATGGCAAAATAGGGCTTGACTTCAGCAACAAATATATCTTGAATCATAGTGCAACCGAGGCATGCATGTAGGGCCATCTCCACATTCCTAAGGATACCTATGGTTTTGACAGTACTACCATATAGTTGTAACACATCTCTAACAATGGGCTCATATTTCATCCCTAAAGCATCATCAACACACCTAGGCATTACTGAGCTACTAGCCCCTGAATCTATCATGCAATTGTGGACTAATTTGCCTCCTATAATCAAGGAAACATATAATGGGGGAGGTCTAACCCTTTTATTTGTCTCCATATCCCCTACTAGTTGTACTAGACTTGTGGCATTCTCCATGATAGATGGCTGATCCTTGAGTTCAATCTTCTCTAATTCTTGCTGCAGCATCCTCTTCTGCATTGGTATGGTAGCAATAGCATCCCACATAGAGATATTCACAATGGTTTTATTCATTTGCTCTACCACACTGAAAGGTGCATTGGGAACTTTGGTAGAAACTTTGGGAGCTGCACTTATAAGAGGTTGAGGTGGGGCAACATAAGGACCACCTACATCTTTCTTTCTTGGATCTTGCCTTTGCTATTGTAAAGTACTTACTTGTTCATTTGCTGCTTGTATATGAGGGGTAGTACTCGAAGTTGAGGCCTGCTTAGGAGAAAGAGGGGCAGCATGCTCCATAGCTCTCTTCCTGCTTCTTGTGTTATGAGAAACGAAATCCTAGTTTACATTACAATTCTCCCCATCCTGATGATTCATGAAAGAGCAATCATCACGTCCTTGAATATATGATGCCTCCTTGGGATGATCCTCCTTGTATGATTCCTTTGCTGTAGGTTCTTGGATAGTTAGGGCTATATAAGATTCTACCTTCTGGCACATGCAATAGGTATAAGAATAGTTGCAAGAAGGAAAAAAATCTTGATCTTGGGCCAAGTTATTTTGAGGGACTATAGCTCTGTTCTGATTTGAGCTTGAAGTAGAAGCATGACTATTTTTCCTACCCTGATCAAAGGATCTATTCCACTGATTAGGAAGCCTACCACCACTTGGAGCTTGATATTGCAGTTGGGGAGGCTTGCCACTTTGAGCTTGCTGCCTTTCTAAGGCCACCACCTTGTTACTCATCTTTTGTACCATAGAGAGACTATCCTCTAATCTCTTCCCCTAGTCCTTCAACTCCCTCCCCTGCTCTTGCAATTTCTTATCCAGGGTCTTCTCTCTTTTATTTGTATTCAGCACTAGACCTTGGAGCATTTCTTTGAGCTAATCTATCCCATTTTAGGATGTAGAAGCTCGAGGGACTGGAGTAAGGGTTTGTGATGTAGAAGTTGTAGGAAGAGGGGCCATTGCTCGTTGGTGATTAGGAACATCAGGAAAGAAAGGCATAGGGGGCCTTGGAGCCAATTTTCCTCCTTGTATTAGGATATTCTCAGCTTCTATGGCTATCTCATAAGCATTAGGCAAGGTATCCCCTGCCATAGTTTGGATTTTAGTGGCAATATCACTATTAAAAGCTCTAAGG
Source organism: Cupressus sempervirens (assembly GCA_028749045.1). Classification (NCBI taxonomy): domain Eukaryota; kingdom Viridiplantae; phylum Streptophyta; class Pinopsida; order Cupressales; family Cupressaceae; genus Cupressus; species Cupressus sempervirens. The sequence goes on from CM053786.1 coordinate 768,501,716, forward strand.
TAATGCAAGAAGGCATTACCAGGGGTAGGTTTCACTGTAGTAGGTATTCTATCCCATGTCTTTTGGAATCTATAATTAAAATCAGTCATACACTCATGGGGGGCTCTTTTTATTGTAGTCAACTGCTCTAATAGTGACAGATGGTCACTTCTATCCTCAAGATGTTTGCATAATCCTGCTCCTAGTTCATCCCAATTAGTTATAGAACCATGAGCTAAGCCCCTATTCCACTGTAATTCTTTTCCTTTTAAAGATGAGGCTAGAAGTCTGACAGCAACATCATCCTCTGTAATACCATGAATATTACAAACATTTTCTACTTCTTGGATATGCTCTAAAGGAGAGATAAAAGTCTCACCAGTAAAATTAGGTATGCTTTTTAGTGCAGATACTGGTATATCATGTCTTTGGGCTAACAACAAAGGACTTCCACCATTAAAGGTGGCAAAAGCATGAACTCTTGGTTGTGACATGTAAAAAAGTTTCTATTGATGAGCATTGATGGCAATCTAGGCTGAGTTCGAGTAGTAGGAGGAGTAGAGACAAACCTTACAGGTATATTAACTATTTTTTCACCCCTAACTAGTGATAATGAAATTCTAGTCCTCCTTCTTCTAGGATTTGAAAGGGAAAAATCTTGATACTAAAATTTGCCTCTGGAAAATGCCCTTGTTTCAGATCTGGGCATGAAACACTGCAACTTTGGCCTGGAACCAGGTTTGTTGATGTTCAGAGTCGACAAGTACTTTGAAGGACCAACCTCTTGAAGGCTTAAATATTGAAGCCAACACTACCTCTTCAGCATTAATCTCTGAAATTCTTCCTTCTTTAACACCAGTAGACTTTAAATCTTTAATAGGATTGTCCCACCAGGCATGCCAAAAACTGTTGTCACTTAGGTTTTCACCCTTGTCCAAGGCCTATGCGGGAGAATAACCTAGTGAAACATGGAAACAACCTCCAATCTGTGGGACTTGAACTGCGAGGTTGAGTCTCTGGAGAAGGCCAGCTTCATCTTACTATTAGGCACACCTAACTACTCTTGGAAGGGAAACAAGAAGAAGGAGATGCAGAAAACAACTCTACCCTACCTAAACTACGAAGGTGATGCACCAAAATAGAGTGTTTAGACCCATTTCTGCCCATATATGCACTATTGAACCATAATGAAACTAAACATATATACATACAGGCTTGTTTTGATCTAATAACCTCATGCAGATCAAGAAACCAAATTGAATAACACAAGGAAAGAGGAATCTCACTTATATATTATCCAATAGGAAAAAATAGATATAGTATGCAGGTTACAGATCTTGACAATATACCAATGAGAGGAAAAAGGGATGCACATACATATCAATGGCTGAAGGAGATAAAATAGAGAATCATTCAGCTCAAAGGCACAGGGAATGTTACATTGAGAGTTGCAGAGAAATATCAAAGAAATTAGAAAGAGTCAACCTTTGGAAAAGATTACAAAATTGCCTTTATAGTTCAGACATAACTGAGGGAAATGATTCTGCATTAACTGCTCAACTACTACCATTGAACTCCAAAATATCTGATCAAAGATCACACTTGAGCATGGTTCTAAAGTACAAAATTAGATATTTGACTAAAGGAACACCTCGAGTAGACAAAAGTGGTGCCAATAGATGATCCTGACATAGTAGATGGATCGACTGAGATGGTGGAGTGTTTCCCTATGCCTTGCATTCATTTCTGGTAGGTTGAAATTGATTGCGAAGATCAGATCGCAAGATAACCCTGATCATCCTTGCTTCTTGGTTCATGAATCAACAGGGTTGAAGCAAGTCAAACAGGCTATATGATCCAGCTGGGTCATTCGGGCCAATCACCTTTCTTCGTTCTGCCACCTGGGGAAGTCTTTTGTGATTCACCTTCCATCACCGAACTAACCGCACCACCCTTGTAGATATTAATATTAACTATGACGATTACATTAATTGCCAGCCACCGACCATCCTTTCTGACCGGGCCAGCGAGACACATGTCAACAAGGCGCTGTGTTGGCAACATAACCCTCGAGCGACTTACCCATAGCGAAGTGGCGACGACCATTGATCGGCCTAGATCTGATGATCATGAAGACTCGTCATACTCCACGCTGTCCTTACCTCGGGCCAATTATATTTGGCGCCACTTTTGCAACTACTGTCGTATCCAACCGACACCTGGCAACACCTCAGCAACCGCACCCTGGCGAGACTTGGCCCCACTGACACATGGTGACCTGTCGCTACATCACTATGGTAAAGATCGCACATCTTCACCATGGCGACATGGCGACAGTCATTGATCTTCTCTAATCTAATGGTCACGAAGACCCACCTTCCTACAATCTTCCCCCCTCTTAATTTGCTGGGCCTGTGGTATATGTGGCACTTCCCTATTGGTCCATTGGTCGTTTAATCCCTACTACGCTGGCGGCATGAAATATGGTCCCACCAGGACACGTGGTGCCCTGTCGCTACGTCATCGATGTTATCTCTTGAGCGGTTTCTAATGGAGAGATAGCACCAGCTGTAGATCTCTACAGGTCTAACGATCATGAAGACTTGTCTCTTGACTGTGCTGGCTGAACTAAAGATCTGGCACATGTGGCTCCCTCTGATTTGCTGCCGTGACACCAAACTTTTCCAACTAGGTAGATGAAGAACCTAACATAACCCAACCACTTGCCTGAAACCTCATCGTTATCTTCTTCGGCCTGCCAAACCTTGCCGCCAAACATGCTGACTCATCGTTGTCGGCACACCTTTTTTGATGGGCACTATGTTGCCATGGGAATTTCTTGGTCAATGCGTGATAGCGACATAGTGCCTATGGTGTCACAGAACATTTCTGACCTGTGATAAAACTTTTTCAACTTGCGCCATCCTCTACCCTACAAGCTGGGCGCACCAAACACGCGTCGACCAGTCGTTATGTCGCCATCGTAACCCTTGCACAACTTCATCCTATCGAGATGGCAACGACCATTGATCGGCCTTGATCTGATGGCGGAGAACTTGCGAGGTGCAAAAATATCATAAGGTTTGGAACTTAGGTAATTTTGATATCTTCGTGGGTATTAAAATATTATTAATCGGGGAGGTGACCATTGGGCGGGGTAACATTCAAATTTTGAAATTTGGCGAGGAAAACAAAATGTGGTAACAGATCCTTAGAGAGGGATAAAAGATTCTTTTGAGAAGGTGGTTGTAAATCCCATGGACTTGGGTGAGCCTAACAGCTCTATGTAAATCCCTTAACAGGGTGACATTCTAAGTTGAATTTTCTTAAGTCCTCTAATAGGGCACACTCCTAATAGGGTGTAGAAATCCTTTCACAGGGTCACATTTAATAGTGTATAAAGCCTTTAACAGGGCAGACCTTTAACAAGGCAAACCATCAAAAGTTGTTGAAATCAATTGCGCAGTTATTTTGTGGGTATGATCCCCACCCCAATTTTACCTTCTTATTCTTGGAGGGTTTTTGGGTCATCAAAATACTTTGTGTTATGGTGTGATGCATGTTTACTTTTCATGTTTAATTGTATGCATGTTAAGAAAGTAAAAAGGATAGTACTTCTGATTCACCCCTATTTTATTAGAAAGTTTGAATTGGACATTACAAGACCTTGAATATTTGATTCACACCCCCCTCAATTATTCTAAAGAATTCTAACAAAGACTTACTACATTCTCTATATTTATTATTATGGCCAGCAGTTGTTTAGACTTTATTATTCCTGCCTTAAGCCATTATCTCTTCTTCCTGCCTTGAGTTGTTATTTTCCTTCTTTCTCTCCTATAGATTTATAGCTAGGTTGTTTACCTTTTTTTTTTTCGAAGAAGTGTTAATCTCCTGTACATAGGAATCAGACCAAGTGTGTTAGTTTAGCTAGTTAGAAGGAAAATTTTATGAGAACAGACTGTTGACTTTTATAGTGAGTTGTGTTTTTAAAGTTCTATGTGTTTTTTCCATGTAATGAATTTCTAAAATGTGATGAAATAGTTTTTGGCTTCTATCATGTGTTAGTGGTTTAGTTGAAGCTAACCAAGGGTACTCACTTGGGAGGTGAATTAGAGAAGGATAGTATAGATTTATTTCCAAGCATTTTTAGTATTGCAAGTAAAATTTGTAAGTTCCTTCCTATAGCATCATATTTCATAAATGTTCCTGCAGCATTTGTGAGAATAGTTATAGTAGATGAATTGGGTTGGAATATTTGTTATCCTTTCATTTTATTTGCAATATTCATAGAGTTAAGTCTGTTAGTTTCCTACAACAATAGTGTAAGTTATTTTCCTTGCATTTTACTTTTCTATAGCATAAGCATAGTGACTCATTAAGAGACCTAGTGCACATACTGTGCCAACCATTTGAAGTATATGTCCTTAGGTTGACAAGATTAAATGCATCTCATAGTGAGAAAAATAATCCTTAGATTGAATACACTATTCCTAAGCATGGCCTAGAGCATGATTATTATATACCTATTATGAGGTTGACCATTTTTGGCACCGTTGCCTAGGATGGTGTCAAGGTAGGAGCATTTTTGAGTCATAGTTCTTTGATAAAGTTCTTTAGAAATTTCTAGTTTTGAAGCTTCCTTCACCAGTGTAAAGAGTTCAATTGCATGCATCGAAGAGGAAGACGATGAGATGAATATGGTAGATTTCTTCCACAGGAGTCTGTTAATTTGAACAAAGAAATTGAAGAAGAAAAAGTTGAGTTTTCTTTTGAAGATGAAAGCCCTATTTTTCCTACAGAATTATCTTCAAAAGTAGAACCTATAGATACAAATGGTCTTCAACCTTTTGCTGAAATTTTGGCTAGTTTCTTTGATAACACTGCGTTAAATCCACCAATTGTTAATAACCTAGTACCTAATGTTCCATTTTAGCAACAACCTCATAATCTAATACCTCTAGTAATGGCACAACCTATTTTTCTATTCCCTCTTCCAAGTCTTGTAACCAATGCTAATCTCTAAAACATACCTCTAACTACTCTTCCAAAGTTCTATGGACTTGCAACCAAAGACCTTGATACTTTCTAGTTTGAATTTGACATACTTTTTCATAGTTTTGACTACAAAATTGATTCCGATAAGCTCAAATTATTTCCAACAACATTGAAAGAATTAGCTTTATGATGCTTCATGGGCTTAGGAGCCAATGTAGGAGGAACTTGGGATGAAATGCAAACTCTGTTTCTAGATAAATATAAAGAGTATTGCAAAGCATTTGATTCAAGAGGAGATGATGCCTTCAAGATATCACAGAAATAGGAAGAAACATTGGAAGACTATGTTTAATATTTCTTATATACACTGCAAAAGAACCCTTAGCATGTGTTGTCCAAAGATTCACAATAGCTAGTCTTTCTAAGAGGTGTGAATAACAACTATCTAGAAGCATTAGACCTAATGAATGGCGGTGATGTATATCAAACTTCCTAGGATGACCTCAAGAAGATCTATCAAAAATATTCAAGGTCAACCATGAAGAAATGCCAAGGACCTCATTCCATAGTCACTAAACGAATCACCCAAGGTATTTCAAAGCTTGAGATATCTAGTCTATTATCAAATTTCAAGCAAGGCATCATAAATGATGTCGCTACACATCTTGACACAATGACTACAAAGAAGAAGCATGTAGAAGTTGAGTTACAACTAGCTGAATACTAACCTTATTGCCAAAAGTAAAAGAAGGATTGCCAATGCAAACTAGTTGCAAGCATGGAGAACTAGCATCTTCCAACTGAGTAACTCAAGATAGATGGAGATGATGAGTAAGTATTTTTTGTTGCTCAACACCGGCCATGGGCCCAACATCAATTTATGCCTTAAGACCCTTTGCAAAATTCAAATTAATATGGTAATCAATGGAAAAAATTTAATCCCCAAGGTCCTCCACAATATCAACCTAATTGGAATAATGTTATGCAAAACAGTTCACAACAACCCCAATGGCCTCAGAATTCCCAACCATCCTAGCCTAAGAAACAAATAAACCAATAGCAACCACCCCAAGGGAGTTAGCAGCCTATGAACCAATGGAGGGGATCTCAATAGTGGCCTATCCAAAATATTGGTACTCGACAATTACCACCTCTAGTTCAACAACCCACTCTAATGCCACCACGTATAAATCCTAGACATCAAAAGTAAACACAGTGACTTGTACAACCTCAGCCAATAGCCACAATAGCTCATGTATAGTGCTCATGCTCAACAATATCCTACTTATGTTCTAAGTGTTGCAGATATACATTTGAGATTTGGTACAACTTTACTAGTGCCTAAACCACCCCTTATAACTAAAATACTAGATCCTCCTACATCATGAAAACCCTTAGTTGCTAAAATGGTTGACCAAACAAATGTCACCATGTCAACCCAAGTTCAACTAGTAGTGGAACCTCCTTTTCCAAAAAAAATTATACAAAGAAAACCTATATAAGCAGAGGAACAACCTTTTGATATTGTTGATCAGTTGAAGAACATACATGTCCAAATACCCCTACTCCAATCCATTAAAGATGTTCTAATCTATTTAAAATCCATTAGAGATGCTTGCCTAAAGAAGCCTAGAAGGAAGAAAAAGGACCCTGCCACAATTCATGTTGTGGGACAATTGGCTGACATTATGTTAGGAAAATTGATCACACCAAAATATTTTGATCTAGTTAGTCTAGTAGTGAATGTCAGTATAAATGGCTAGTCTATTAAAAATTCTTAATAGATCTTGGCACTGCTATAAATTCCATGACCAAGGACACTATGAAGAAGTTGAAAATAGAAGCATTAAGGGCTACTCCAACAATTTTGTAACTTGTAGATAGTTCTACTGTCACCCTTGATGGGATGATAGAAAACATAGTTGTAACCTTAGATTCTCTAGAGTATCCTACAAACTTCATGATTCTATCCCCCAAAGTTAATCTATCTTGTTACTCTATCATCTTAGGTCAACCATGGTTAGCCATAGTTGATGCAAATATAAGTTGTAGATTAGGGAACATGACCATATCTAGTGGCCACACAATAAAGAAATTTGATTTATATAATCCAACACAAGAATTACTAGATTTGAGCACATCTATTTGGCTAGATTTAGGGGATGAAGAAGAAGAGTTAAATTCTATAGTATAGCTCATGATGTTGCATAGACAATAACTTCTAAAGCTGCAAGAGGAAGATTCAATACTTTAGAGTATCCTTACTAATAGTTGTGTGGTAGAAAAAGATGTATCTAAAAGTTTTGTGTTGGAATTAATCACATATGAGGAATGTAATGAGAATTGTACTCTACTCAAAGAACCTGACATTCTTCATCCACTCTTATCATGTGCATTAGAAGAAATTCCAATCTCAAAAGCTGCTATGATAGAGTCCACCACTATTGTTGAGCTATCTACAAGTCATAATCTTCATGTTAATCACAAATTAACACCCACATAGATGGAACAGTTAACAGAGTTACTTCAAAGGCATGAAAATGCCTTTGCATGGGACTACAATGATATGAAAGAGTTGAGTCCTACATTGTACACCCATAGGATATACATCAATGAAGGTTGGCTACTACTTTGTCAACCACAGAGAAGGATAAATCCAAGCATTAGAGAGATAGTTAAAACTGAATTGCAAAAATTGCTTCATGTTGGTTTTATTTATCCTATATCTGATAGTAAATGGGTGTCACCCCTGGTCATAGTGCCCAAAAAGGGAGGAAAATGGAGAATTTTTTTAGATTATAGAGAATTGAACAAGGCCACCAAAAAGGATCACTTTCCTTTACAATTTATAGACCAAGGTTTAGACACTCTAGCTAGAAAGAAGTATTTCTCTTTTCTAGATGGGTATAGTGGTTATAATCAAATTAGTATTGCTCCTGAAGATCAAGAAAAAATCACATTTATATGCCCATGGTGTACTTTTGCATACTTTGTTTTACCATTTGGTCTATGTAATGCTCCTGCAACATTCCAATGAGTTGTTATTAGCATCTTTTTTGATATATCACATGATTATATGGAAATATATATGAATGATTTAACAACATTTGGAGTCACTTTTGAAGAAGAAATGATGAATCTTGAAAAGGTTTTGGTAAGATGTCAAGAACATAATTTGGTAGTTAATAGTGAAAAATGTTTCATGCTCATCCAAGAAGGTGTGGTACTTGGCCATTTCATATCAACTGCAAGAATACAAGTGGATCCAGCTAAGATAGAGGTAATTCAAACATTTCCCATACCTACAAAATTGAAAGATGTAAAATCTTTTTTGGAGGTCATGCTAGATATTACAAATGTTTTATAAGAGATTTTAGCAAAATAGCTAGTCCCTTGTATAAATTACTCACAAAAGAAGCTGAGTTTAGTTAGATAGCTAAATGTGATGAAGCATTCCTACAACTTAAGAAACTTTTTACTATAGCCCTAGTTTTACAAGGCCCTAATTGGAATTTACCTTTTCATATACATATATACATACATATATATATATATATATATATATATATGCTTCTGACTATGTCATAGGTGGCAGTTCTAGCATAGTAATCTCAAAATCTTGAAAATGCAATATATTATATTAGCAAGAGCCTTCATGGACCAAAATTAAACTACATAGTGACTGAAAAAGATTTGCTAGTAGTAGTTTATGCCCTAAACAAATTTTGGCATTACATAATTGGCTATTCCATATTTGTTCATACTAATCTTGCAGCAATCAAATATCTCATGAACAAACTTGCTATAATAGGCAGATTAGCAAGATGGTTACTGTTGTTGCAAGAATTTGATATAACTATTGTTGTTAAGCTTGGAAGAGCCAATGTTGTAGCTAATTATTTATCAAGAATCCATTATGATGATACTGACACTACTTTGGTAGATGATATATTTCTAGATGAGCATTTATTTCATATTGTTGTTCAAACTCCATGGTATACACAAATTACTAATTACGTTACACCTAATAAAATACTATAACATATTTCTTACAAGGAAAAGAAGTTTCTTGTAGAGAAGAGTTTCCATTTCTCTTGGATAAATAATCTCTAGTTTTACATGGGACTTGATCAAGTTATGAGAAGATGTGTGAGAGAGGGTGAGACATATGGCATTCTACATGCATGTTATAATGAACCATGTGGAAGACACTTTGCAAAAAAAAGAATAGCCTTAAAAATCTTGATAATTGGTTATTATTAGCCTACACTTCATAAAGATGCAACCAGCTATACATAGAAGTGTTATACGTGTCAAAGGATGGGACAACCAACAAGAATAGATGAAATGGCTCTTAACCCACAGATGGTGTTAACACCATTTGACAAATGGGGCATGGACTTGATTGGTCCAATTGATCCTCCATCTAATGGGAAATCCTATATTTTTGTGTACACTGATTACTTGAAAAAATGGGTTGAAGTTAAAGCTATGAGGCATGCTCATGATGAAAAAGTTGCAAAATTTCTATATGAAGAAATTTTTACTCGCTATGGTGTACCCAAAGAGCTAGTCACTGACCAAGGTACACAATTTACATCTAATCTGATCTTAGAATTGATGAAACAATATAACATCAAGCACCATAAATTCAATCCTTATCACCCTCAAGCTAATGGATAAGCAATGGTCACAAATCATGAGCTGGAGAACATCCTAACAAAAATAGTTCATCTATACCATAGGGATTGGACCAGCAGATTACAAGAAGTTGTTTTAGCCTACAGAACAACCTAGAAGACTACTATAGGATTCACACCATTTGAGCTCCTATATGGGAAGGTAGAAATGCCCTGCATTGAATTTGAACATAAGACTTTGAGAACTACATTGGAGTTAGACATTGAACTTCCTATAGCACAAAGAGAATGTCTTCTACATCTTAACTCTATGGATGAAATGTGCAAAGCTTCTTTGGAATGTACTAAAATTATATAGAAACAAAGAAAAAAATGGAATGACTCCCATATCATCAGTAAACAGTTTCAAGTTGTTTATTGGGCACTACTACATGATTCCAGATTTAAGGAGATGCTAGGCGAGCTATAGACAAGATGGTTGGGTCCATATGAAATTAGTCATGTCTTTGATAATGGAGCTATTTAATTAACTACCATTGATCGAGTGCCTTTTGAATTATTATTCAATGGTCACAGACTCAAGTTATATAAATAACCCCAAACCAAAGAGGACTTCCTACAGTAGTTCCAGTGGCCAAATTCAAATACAAACCAGGTAACTCTTCCTGTAGCCAAAGGTGTCAACCTTCTGCCTGCTGCTCTTCAACACTAATTTCTTTGTGCATGCTCATAATAAAAACCTTGTGTACACATAAAGTTCCAAATTTCTCCATTCACTTGCTCATTCCATCTCATTTCTTTACCTTCCACCCATCCACCGCATCTCATTCCTTTACCTTCCATCCACCCACTTTCCATGTCATCATTTTCTAATGCTTTTGATAAACATTATGAGATGCTGATGGATGATGTCACTACTAATGTACCTTTTGCCACTTTTTGGTATGTGTAATGATCAATTAATAGGTATAAGGTTTTCAAATTATAATTCATTTATAATATGCAAATTTTGTTAATTATATTTAATACTACATTCTTTATATTATGGCAGTGTTATGCCAATTTCCATACCCTGTACTAAGTCTAACAAGTGTGAAGACTTCTCCTTATTTTGTAGGGGGCAAGGAAGGTTACTAAAACCCAATGAATACATTTATTCATAAAAGATTTTTCCAAATCTTCATATTTTCTTAAGTACACAAGTGTCTGGGTGTTGTACCCCTTATTTTTGAATGATTGTATTGTCAGGCTATGATGTGACTTGTGTTTAAATTCTAGCTGATTTGAACCTCATTTTCAAACAATTTTCACACACTTCCATGATTTACTCTCATTAAAGCCATATTATTGCCCATAAAAAAATATTATGACATTAATTACATGTCAAATGAAATGTTAAAATGGTTTGGAAAATAATAAAAGAAGCCTGAATTTTTAAGGGGGAAATAGTGCAAGTAGTGCAAATAGTGAAAGTGTTTAAGTAGAATGGGTGGATAATTGTAGGGGTGAGAACCACTGGAGCATACCACTTTTCTCTTGTATGTAGAAGTTGTGAGGAGATTTAATGCATGCAGCTAGTTAGGGTACTTTTTAAGTTTGACTATATATGATGAAGAAGCAGCCACAAAATTTGCAAGGACATTTAATGAAGGGGAAGCTTTTGTATGGGGCTTAATAGTGGTTGCTATAGAGGAATGTATAGCAGAAGTTACTAGGTTACCGGAGATAGGAGAACATTATCCTAACACTCATGATGCAAGATCAGCGAGAGCTCAGTTTGTCATACCAACTAATGCCCAGATGGATATTACCAAGCAAGGTTGTAAAAGAACATATCTTCTGCCGCAATACAAAAAATTGGCCATGAATATTATCAGGTATCTCACATGCGAAGAAAAATTTTCATATTTACATGCACATCATTTTAAATTGCTCAATTGTATAAGGCATAATCATCCAATTAAAGTTCCCAGTTTCTTGTACAATATGTTGTGTATTAGCATGGAAGAAACTCAAATGGGAAAAGACAATTTTGTCACCCATCATGCCCTAATTAAATTACTCATAGAAAGGTCACTTAGGGATGTTTCTCCCCTATCATGGGTAGAATTTGTCCAAGCTAAAACCTTACAACCCTAGGCTTCCCTTCATGAAAAACCTAGTGAGGAGAATGTAGTTCCCACTAATGAACCTACTTAGCAAAGCACTCAAGAGGCTAAAGCCTAAGATGTGCAAGGAAATGTACAAGAAAATGTGCAAGAGACTGTGCCTTCACCTATTTAAGAAACCAATAAACCTATATCTAGCTAAGTGAAGTGAAAACACAAATTGCAAGAAGAAATATCTATTCTAGTAAAAGAAGACCTGAACCCTATAGTCATGAGGAAAAAGAGAACTAAGAAGGGTCCTATAGTAGTTAGTCCTACAAAAAAGACACCAAAAGGAAGGGGTAGATAGAAGGCTATGATACTAGAAGAAGCCCCTATGAGAAGAAGTCCTAGAATGAGAGGACAAATTTTCAAAGAATCCCCCTCATCCAAGCTACCTACTAAAGAATCCCCTGTATAGATTGTTCTTGATCACTCTCCTCCTCAACCTAAAATTGAAAAATTTCCTAAAAAGCCTAATGAGGAATGTAGGGTTGAGGTTAATGAAAATCGAAATGATACTCTAGTCGGCCAACTAGGTACTTTGAGCTATAGGGATGAAATAGTTCCTGAGCAAGTTTATCCAAACATTTCCCTAGCTCCCTATAAATCAACATGGTTTATTGATATTATAGAATAATTATGGAGGGAATAGAGAAAAAGGAAAAGAAATCATGAAGAAGAAAGTGGTTCTATTATCCTACAAAAACTCCTTTTTTAGTTGTTTAGACAATATATGTTTGCTAAGGCCTTATGGGAAGAGGAGAGGAAAAGAATGAAGAAAGATATAGTGTCTCTAAATGCAAAAATTACAGATTTGAAAGAGTAATTGACAAATAAAAAACAAAGGATGGATCATGCCCTCAAATTGGCTGATCAAGCACTTGCTTGTAGACTGCCACCATGAATTTTTGCTCTCTATTTAAAATGGCAATTTCTCTTATTCTAACTCATGCTAACCCTTAAGAATATAAATCCATAATTTAAATCAGCCCAAGAATTTTATGGTTTATATCAAACTCTGCCATCTTAGTAGCTAAATTTTCTCTATGAATTATATGTGCATAATTTTGTTATCCCTTCATAAACCCAATGGAACCCTTTACTCTATATAGGGCATATACATTTAAGAGATTTGATGTCTTGGATGCCTAATGAAGCAAACTATGATAGGTAGTTGAATAATTATAGAGATGAGGAAAGGATAGAGCCCCTACCATTAAGAGCCAAAAGTAGCAAACCAGAAGAAGTTCTTAGGGACTGGTTCAGGTTAACTTATGGTAAAATGAGCAAGGGAGTAAGGGATAGAATTTTTGTTGCTAGAGCCAAGGCCTATGTTGATTATGAGAAGTTTCCCTACTTTTATTTCCATAGACCTATGGATGGTGCTAGAAGTAGATGAGCTAGATAACCTGAGTCAATTAAAAGGTCAAAGCCACATAGTCCCATGAACCTAGAAGCTCTGCTTCACTAAGATCCAAAGTATCTAGAGCTAGGAAAATAGGCTACACCTAAATTATGGTGCCCACTCACTATGCAACCTCCAATGCTCATGTGGCCTTTTTATGATATTAATGCTGATGGAATTGACAAGCTATAGGAGGACAATAGAAGGGAGGTTTGGGAAAGAACATGAGGATTCTATTATACCTTCAAGAGCAGTAGGAAAGGAAGGGAAGAAGTTGGGAATTTAGGTCACTGACTAAGAAATGCCATGCTTGAGGACAAGCATCAGTTTACTAGGGGGTAGATGATGAGGCTAAATATTGCCTCTATTTCCTGATAGTTTTTAAACACTTTGTTAATACTCTATTTCATTTTCATCAAGACATTTGTGAACTTATGTTTACCTAAACCAATGATTAACCTATGGGTAGATAGTATGTCATCTTTTGCCAATATCATATATATGATATAGTATTTCATATAATTATCAAAATGTGTGTTCTTATATTTGAATTTAATTTGAAAATGCTTATTTGCAATTATCTCTGCATTATAACTAACTTGTTAGCAACGAAGCCAAAGATGATTGGAAGAATTCAAAGATGAACATTGAGGATAACCAATAACATTCAAGGAGAAAAGAATTTTGAGATGTAGCCATGGTGGAGAAAAGTCATAATGATACCAAAGGACATGACAATGAGTATGGAGAAGCTATGAAGACTTACTCCATTTTTTGCATTTATTATTATGGCAAGTAGTTTTTTAGACTTTATTATTCTTTCCTTAATCTGTTATCTCTTCTTCCTGCCTTGAGTTGTTATTTTCCTTCTTTCTCTCCTGTAGATCTATAGCTAGGTTGTTTACTTTTCTATTTGGATATAAGTGTTTATCTCTTATATATATGAATCGAACCAAGTTTGTTAGTTTAGTTAGTTAGAAGGAATTTTTTATAAGAATAGAATATTAGCTTTTATAGTGAGTTGTGTTTTAATAGTTCTATGTGTTGTTTCCATGTAATGAATTTTTGAAATGTAATGAAATAGTTTTTGGCTTCTATCCTATGTTGGTATTTTAGTTGAAGCTGACTAATGGGGCCCACTTAGGAGGTGGATTAGATTAGGACAATATAGATTCATTTCCAAGCATTTTTAATATTGCAAATAAAAGTTGTATGTTCCTTCCTATAGCATCATACTTCATAAATGTTCTTGGAGCATATGTGAGATTAGTTATAGTAGATGAACTGAGTTAGAATATTTGTTAGCATTTCATTGTATTTCTAGTATTTATAGAGTTAAGTGCATTAGTTTCCTACAGCAATAGTGTAAGTTATTTTCCTTGTATTTTACTTTCTTGCAACATAAGCATAGTGACTCATTAAGAGACCTAGTGCACATACTATGCTGACCACTTCAAGTATATGTCCTTGGGTTGACAAGATTAAATGCACCTCATAGTGGGAAAAATAATCCTTAGATTGAATACATTATTCCTAAGCATGGCCTAGAGTCTGATTATTATATACCTATTGTTAGGTAGACCACCATGATTATTGCCGGAGGCCTAGAAGCTAGTTCAGATTTATGGGAGTTATTCTATCCAATTTCCTAAATTCACATACTTGAGAATAGGAGGATTTGAAGAAGAACTAGTAAAATTCCCTCATTATGCTCTAGACTATTTCATCATAGCTTAAATTTGTCAATTGTTGTTTTTAGTAATTAAATATAATCTACCTCAAGAAAATTGAGAATTTGTTTTCCCGGTTAAACTTGGTCATTTGACTTGCAACAACATGATCAATGCCTCTATTGTTGGGAGCAACCTGCTTAGTCTTAATCTTGGATCCTAGCATGGAAGGAAAAGTTTTGATAGCAAAGGTTTTGTGGCTAAAGTACTTGGTCCAAAGGGTCAATCACCATGGTTCCACATTTAGAAGATTTATGGAAAGATTGTAATGATGAATAAGAAGTGATAAAGAAAGACCATTGAAGAGTAACACTACCACAAAAAAATTCTCTCAAATTGAAGTTTTAGTTGGAAGGAGTAGTTGAAGATGGTTTAGATATTGTTGAATTGGGGTGGGAAGAAGAAAGTGAGCTAAAAAAATTAGAGGTAGACTAGAACTAAGGGGAAGAAGATGATATAATTTTCAGAACCAGATCTATCCTTAATCACATAGATAGTTGGTTGAGAAGGAGAAACATGAAGGCTATCAATGAAAAATAGAGTGGAAAATATCCAAAGAAAGTTTATTTCTTTGAAACATTGACCTCTAACTTATTAATTTCATATTCCAATAAACAAAAGAGAATATTGTCCCCTAAAAATCAATAGCCCCTAGAACTAGGTCAAAGACTAAGTCAGAGGCATTCATGTAGCAAGAGATTCAAAAAGAGAAAATGATGTCTTAGTGAGAATGTTTGGGAGAGGAACTCAGCTTCTTAGACACTCTGGATGATGATGTGCAGTTACTAGAAGCTCCTAGGTTGGATTAGTCTAAGTTCATGACTCCTCCTAGGGGAAATCGAGGGATGACTATTAATCATACTATTCTATCATTGCTGTCTAATTTTGTTAATAACAATCAAACCCTATAGCCTATGTCTATGCCCATTAAAGATATTGTCGCAAAGTATGCGGCTCATGGATGTATCAAAGATCTAGTGACTGAAAGGGTAATGATAGAAGTGGCCACATACAAATAGAAAGAGGAATCTAGAGAAATTTATGTTGAAGGCTTTAAGGTCACCACTATAGAATTGGGAGCCATTACCAGAGACACCAGTAATCATTTCTTCAAATTCTCTATAGACTATAGGCTAACTCAATCAAAAAGGGACATCAAGGAGAAGAAAGAATTAAAGGCACTAGTAATCACCATGGGTGCTTATGTAGATTTGCTAATGAATTTAGGTACCCTTCCATTGGTCTAGATGCCACAATTATTTTATCATAATTCCTCTGATAGCCAACAGTTGGTTAAACAGATGAAAAGGGGTAAATTTCTCTCAAACGTAGTATAGGAATGGGTGGCATCCATTGTGAAGGAAGGTAGTAAATTCATTTTGGACTTTACCATCACATTTTCTAAAGGAGAAGTGTTTTTGGATGAAATTCAAACCCTCATGCCAATTTGGGAACCTAACCAGAATCATTGCCAAGCCATTGTATTCCAGGTTCATGATGTGGAGAAGTATGGGGTATTGGAGTTTCTAAATGAGAACCCCATGAAAACTGTGGATTCATGCATGCTTTTCATTCTTAAGAGAAATATGGGATGGGAGGAATCAATTTACAAATTAGCCATTGAGGAAATGCAATTAGTGGAAACTAAAATTGTGGGAATGTACAAAGAACTCCTAAAGGACATGCAAGTCATCAACCCAACTGGAATTCCACAATTTTAAGATGGTAACATGGACTCTAAGGTTTTGATCAAAAACTATAATAATATTGTGATAGAAATTAAAGAAAATGACACCCCTAACCTAAAGACTTCATTACCCTGGCAAACATCAAATCAATGCTATATCTAAACAAAAATCTCATGCTGATGCAAAGTTGAAGGATTAAAGAGCTAAAGTGGCAAAAGGATGCTTGTAGATCAAAGTTACTCAGTCTGAAGAATCCTCACTCCCATGCAATGTAGGAGTTCAAAAATGCGTTTAGGAGCTAGAAACTAGTGAATTAAACTATGGGAAATGGGGAGAATACTAGCGATGGTATTTAGTTAGGAGCAATTATTTTCTTTTTTTATCTTTCAAGCTATTTTTAAAACTGATTCTTTTTCTTGCAACTATTTCTAAATAAAAGGCTATGATTTTTTGGAGACCTTTTAAGATTTGTAATGGACTATAAATGCTAAAGAATTTAGCTAGTTATGGGTTAGATTTGAAGTAGCCAAAATATACTCTAATAAAGCTAGTACTATTTTAAGTTAATTATATGGAAGTAGTGATAGATAGATAGTCATATATTTGGAAATGCTTTCTTAAATGACCTAGGGATAAAGAATTATTATTGAATATATATCTATCACATTTTTTCATTCAATAAAACTTAAAGTTTAAAGTAGTTCTATCATAGTTACTTTGTGAACTATGATGATGGGTTTTGTATGACATCTATTGTTGTTTCTTTTTTGTCCCTCTTATTTATCTTTTTCTAGTTTCAATTTGATTTTATAGTAAATTTTAATTTCCTAGTTAATTTTTTCTTATTTGTGGAAAGATTGTGAGCTTTTCATTCATTAAATCTTTGAGCATGGAGGTTATTACCTCAGTACCCAAGAGTACATGAGCATTCCTTATGCACTTTTTGGAAAAAGTGTGCATTTAGTCTATTTCAATCTTTTGAATTTATCAATTAATATTTTCTAAAGGGAGTTGTAACAATAAAATTCATAGGGAAATGAATAACTCAACATTTACCCAACTGTTATGAACTTTATTGGATTTTTTGAGCCTTGGGCATAGATTGAATTGTTGTTTTAGTAGGAAAAAATAATTTGTTCACTAACACTAACATGAGAAATAAGTGTCATCTTTTCATTATCGTCATCATCTTATTCATTTTCAATAGCAATATATACAATCTCATCTTCTTCATCACTATAGAAATCTTTGGCAATATAATAAGATGTCTTACATTTATCTTTGTAATTTTTGTAGCTCTTGAAATCTTTCTTGCTTTTGAATTTGGTTGATTTTGTGTCATCTTTACTTTCCTTATTTGGACAACTTGCAACAATGTGACCAATCTTTACACAATAAAAAAAATCAATAGAATTTTGCCTTTATATTTAGCATTTCCTTTTGGTAACCTCCTCATAAGTAGGGCTTCAAAGGAGTCAAGGTCATCATTATATTTTTCTTCTTCTTCATTTTAATATTGTTTTCCTTTTGAGTTTCCTCCCTTTCTATCAAGGGTTAGTTTTGCTTTGAATATTGATTCTATGTTGTGAGATCTAGGAAGTTAGTTATCAAAGTTATCCAACTCAAATGATGTTAACCTTCCCACTAATGCATCAAAAGTTATATCATTTTTGGGATAATATATCATCTCTTGAATAGCTGAAACTTTAGTTGCATAAATAGGAAGAAAAGTTCTTAATATCTTGTTGACTACTATTGCATCTTCTATTTTTCCTCTTGAAGCTTTGATTGCACTCACACATGCTTTGATTCACTCAATGTATTCTAAAATGTTTTCATCTTTTCTCATCTTCATCTAATCAAATAGGCCTCTTAGACTTTCTTCTTTGTCTCTTCTCACATTGTCATCTCCTCCATAGATTTTTTCATTTTGTTCCACACACCATAACCAATAGGACAATATTTAATTTCATCAAATTCAACATAATTGAAAGTAGAAGTAATGTCAATCATCATTATGTTGTGATTATTTTTATCTATCATTTTCTCCAATATCAAAGGAATAGGAAGTGACATATATTGGTTCTTTAGGAATTATAGGCCTATATCTCCAATATTTCCCAAGTACAGCTTCATGAGATCCTGCCATTCTTTGAAGTTATCTATGTTCAACATAAGAATCTTTCTTCTGTAAGACGTCTTGATCTTTAGCTTAAGTCCTTGAAATCTTTCCTATAACCACCAAGATCTCTAATACAAATTGCTGCAAATATAAGAGGAATAACTAAGAGGATAAGGGTGAATCAATTACCACACAAATAATTCCAAATCCATGAGACGTCAATACTAACTTCCTTATAACTTATACCTCGATTAGAACTAGATATTTACTATAACTTAGTTAACAAAGCAATCTTAAGATAATGATGTGTATTGACCTTTACTAACTTAGTTGTAGAAAGATAAATCAATAAGAAAATAATATGAACATATGAGACAACAAGATTTAATGTAGAAATCCAATTTGGAAAAACAACCAATGCAACTAGTTACAAAATTTCACTCTCCTGAGGTGAATCTTGTATTGCCCTAAGTTTCAGTTCATATCTTTTTGTTCTAGACTTTTGAGTCAAGTCAAGTGTCAATGTCTTGAGTCTATGTCTAGATTACCCTTAAGGAAATTCTCCTCTCATCTATCTCTTTGTGTGTACTTAGGCTGGAATTCAAAGAAATATAATTCATTTATTCATATGAGGTGACTACAAAAGGGAGGGTAAGTTTATGCATTTTGTGGATGAGAGGAAAGTTGTTCAGAAACCCTCAGTCTATGATCAAGTGTTTCATTGAAAGCATAATATAGGTAGAATGGAGAGATCACATGCATATTCAAAGCAAATGGTAGTAAAGAATGTGAGAACTAAGGCTAAAAGATGATATGCATATCAATGGAATATTAGGGAAACTAGAGAAATTGGATCAAATGCAAGACAAGTAGATAAACCCTTAGAAATGGTGAAAGAAAGTAGTCAAAGGTGGTATGAAATTCCTCAAAATTAAATCGACATCTCATATTTGATCTTACTATTGACATTGGAAAGTTGACAAGTCAAATAGGTCAAAGACTAAATCTATATTTTTGGATGAAGACAAGATTGATGGATGATTTTTTAAAGATAAATCTTGTCAAGCATCAGTTCTTAAAAAATCCACACTTGTTGTTATGTCGCTATAAAGAGTTGTGCAAAGAATAACCAAAGTGACATAATGATAGTGTGACATGTGGAACAAGTGGGACCTCCTTTCAGTCATACATATTAACCAAAGAACACAATGAAGATCATCCATCTTAGGAAAGATCTACAGTTATCATTATGTCACCATGTAAAGTGGCTTGATCGATAATCTTGGTGACATAGTGACAAAGAAATAGGTGTCTTGTTTGGCCCATCAAATTCCACAAGAAATGTTTGAAACCTAGTCATGAAGTACCATAAAGAAAAGAAGGTCAATGTTAGATTCTCTAAGCAATGAAATTGTGCCACCTTTTTTCCATATTGTGCATAGCTGAAAAGTAAACAAAAGGTTAAGATCTTTTTTTTCTACCTTTAGATCAAAAATAGATGAACACTTGTCATTATGTCACTATGGAAAGTTGCTTGACTATTAATTATAGTGACATAATCATAGTTTGACACATGTACCTAGGTGGACCCATAGAGAAAGTCATAAATGAAAACATATGGGTTTTTAATTATGATCATTGGTTTAAGATTGATGGCTAAAATTCAAAATTGATATAACTTTTGTATTAAAAATTATATATAATTCATGCAAAAGAGAAGAATATGAAGAAAAAATGATTTTCTATAGGATTCCTAAGATTGCATGGGGCTGAAAAGTCATTGAGTTTTTTTAGAAGTACAATAGATTCATAATCATCGATAGAAAAGATGCCACATGTTCATATCACTGGATAATTTAATATTTTATTTTATTTTCTCTTTTGTGACTATTGCTCTACTAAATTAAGGGATGGAAGAAAAATATAACTGTAATCTTATTTGACAATACAAAGGTGGGAAACCTTCATGGTGAATTGGTCTTTAATTCCATTTACCTTATTTTCTTGTGATATTTTATTCTCCATGAATACAGTAGTTTTGTATTAAGATTTTAGAGACAATCATGTATAATTATGTGAATAATTAGATGAATTTCATTTTAATTTGATGTTTGTAGCATAGTGATTCTATTTACTTTCTTCATATATGGTTATGTTTCTTCTCTTGTTAGTTCCATAACATGTTAGATGGTTTCATTGGAAAATGAAAGATAAATGTGTATGAATCTATTAGTTATTGGTTGGATTCCATTTAATTCAAGGCTAATAAAGAAAGAAATTCCAATTACCCTCATGTGCATATCTTTTTCATTCCTCTTTTGCATTTAGATGGTTAATCTGCATTTAGAATAGAAGTAAGGGTTAGAAATATCAAGATAATCTCCTAGAGTCACGTCATTGAGTATGATAGCTTATTTAAATCCATCTTCTCTGAAATTTTTGTACCTAAAAATAATTTGATTATCCTTTACTACTCTAAGGTTAAGAGCTTATGATGTCAAAACTTCTGATCTCATACAACATCTTCATTGCGCATTATTAAAAATCATAGGGAGTTGTACTTAATAATTTAGAGGGTGATGATAGAATACATACATTGACCCATTTTTTGGTGAATATTATTTTTTCTCTCCAAACATTTGGTATCAAAGATTTAGGTTATAAAATCATATAGGAGGAAAAATTGTTAACCATTAATTTTTGGTGACTCTGCCGAGGAGATTTAGATGAAAGGTTTGAAGAATTTTCCTTCATATTGATTTGAAATCTAATTCTATATATTTGAGTTGCGAGAAAGGACTTGTGGTATGAGGTGTTTTCCATAAGAACTTGATACCATTTTGATAGATGAATTCAAAACACCAATTTTCTAAATATTTGATACATCCTAGATCCCAAATATACTCAAGTGCTTATGAAGGAGTGAAGGTTGACCCAATATACAAAGAGATCAAGAAGGATAACTTCCCTATCCTAGAAGATCATTGCAGAAGAGGAAGAGCATGTGTAAGGGAATATGTGACTAAACAAATATAAGATACTCATTTTTCTATAGTTTTTCCTCCTAATAGGATATATACAAGTCAATCTTCTTCTCTTCTTATTTCTAGGACTTCCATTCCTCCTACTTTTTATGTTCCTTTGTTGATTGGTACAACATTTCCAATTTCCGTTACTTTTTAGATAAACATAAATATTATACCAGTAGCTATGGAAAAACCATGGGGAAATGCTATTGGTCCTCTTGCCCTTGGGGATAATAATGATCTACCAAGAGCATCAAGGAAGAAATTTCCAAAATTTAATGGTGATGGTACCACTTTTGTAGAACAAAACTTAACTTCTTTGCATAATGCTTGTGTTGTGGTAAATCCTCAAGATGAGGATGTGGCTGTTAGAATATTTTTTGATACATTTCTAGAAAATGGTACTGATTGATTTAAAGACTGACCTACATGATGCATCATAGATTGAGATACTATGAAAATAATGTTTGAGGAACATTACAAAAGTACAAAGGATGCATAGTTATTGTTGTTACAATTGGAACAGACAAAAAAAGAACCATCAATTTCTATTAGATTTAATGCAATGTTCAATAAAATCATCAAAAGAATTCCTATTGGAAGTGTACCTACAAATGATAATAAGAAAAATTTCTACATTAGATCTATGCTTCTTGATCTAGGATATCAAATTAGAAGAGAAAATTAGCAAGCTTACAAGTTTCTCAGACACTAGCTATGGAGATGGAAGAAGACATGATTGTTTGAAATATGAGGTAGACATGGTCACTAAGAGGGGAGGGGTGAATCAAGAAACAATAAAATTTTAATCTTATTCTACCAATTAGACTTTCATTAATATTTTGATCTAATTGCATGCATGAAAGAATGAAATCAAATAAACATTCATAGTAATTAGACACAAGATCTGGTGACCTAGAAACCTTCCAAATAGAATGTAAAATTGGGGTGGTGATGGTACCCACAAGATTTAGTACTATGGCATAAATTTGATCTATTAAGGCTTACAATTTATTACTTTTGATGATCTACCCTATTAGGAGCAATAAGGACTTTTGGATTTACCTTGTGAAAGGATTTACAAAACATACAATGAAGTATCCACTTAGTAAAGAGATTTGACAAAGACTATTAAGTCTACCCTATTAGTCTATGTCTTGATTACCCTTAAGGAACCTCTCCTCTCATTGATCCATTTGTGTGTACTTAGGTGGGAATTCTAAGAAATAATATAAATTTTTTCATATGAGGTGATTAGGAAAGGGAGGGTAAGTTTATGCATTCTCAGATGAGAGGGAAGTTGTTCAACAACCCTAACTCTATGATCAAGTGTTTCATTGAAGGCATAATATAGGTAGAATTGAAAGGTCATAGGAATATTTAGAGAAAATGTTAGTAAAGAATATGAGAATCAATACTAAAAGATGATATGTAGATCATAGGAACATCATAAAAACTAGAGAAATTGGATCAAATGTAGGAGAAGTAGATAAATCCTGAGAAATGATGAAAGAACCAAGTCAGAAGTTGTATGACTTTCTTTGAAATTAAATAAATGACTCATATTTGATCTTGCTATTGATGTTGCAAAGTTGACAAGTCAAATGGCTCAAAGACTAAATCCAAATCATCAGATGAAGACTAGGTTGATGGATAATTTTTTTAAGATGGAATTATAACTATTTAATGATGAATCTCCTTAGCAATCAAATCTTAAAAAATCTACACTTTTCATTATGTTTCTATAAAGAGTTGCATGAAGAATAACCAAAGTGACATGACAATAGCATGACATGTGGAATAGGTGGGACCTCCTTTTAGTCAAATGTGGTAATCATAGAACACAACGAAGATTGTTGATCTTATGAAAGATCTATGATTGTCATTATGTTTCCATTTAAAGTTGCTTGATCAATAATCATAGCTACATAGAGAAAAAGAAATAGGTGTCTTTTTGGGCCCATCGCATTCCATGAGAAATAGTCAGAGCCTAGTCATGAAGTGCCACAAAGTAAATAAGGTCAATGTTAAATTCTCCAAGCAATAAAATTGTGCCACCTATTTTCCATGATGTGCATAGCTAGAAAGTGGACCCACATCACAAAGTAAACAAAATATTAAGATATTTTATTTCCACCATCAGATCAAAAAAATATCAACGCTTATTGTTATATCACTATGGAAAGTTGCTCGACTATTAATTATGGCAACCCAAGAATAGTTCGACATGTGTACCTAGGTGGACCTACAGAGAAAGTTATAAAGGAAAACAACTAAGTTTTAATCATGATTGTTGGTTTAAGACTGATGACCCAAATTCAAAATCATTGTGACTGTTGTAATAAAAATTATACAAACTTGCCACAAAAAAGAAAAATATGAAGAAACAACAATTTTCTATAGGATTCCTAAGATATCATGAAGTTGAACAGTCATTGGGTGTTTACAGAAGTACCATCGATTCATAATCATTGATAGAAAACATGTCACGCATTCATATAATTGAATGATTTAATATTTTCTTTTCTTTTCTATTTTGTGGTTGTTCCTTTGTTGAACTGAGGGAAGGTAGAAAAATATAAATGTATTTTTATTTGACAATACAAAAGTGGCAAACTTGATGGTGAATAGGTCTATAATTCCATTTACATTATTTGCTTGTCATGTTTTATGGCCCATGCATAGAATAGTTTTTCATTATGATTCTATGAATAATCAGATGAATTCCATTTCACTTTGATGTTTCTAGTATAGTGATCCCATCTACTTTCTTCATACATAGTTATGTTTCTTCTCTTGTTATCTCCATAACATGTTAGATAGTTCCATTGGGAAATTAAATTAAATGTGTGTGGATCTATTAGTTATTGGTTGAATTCCATTTAATTCAAGGTTGATAGAGAAAATAGTTCCATTTTCCCTCATGTGCAGATCTTCTTCATTCATCTTCGACATTTAGATGGTTAATCTACATTTAGAATAGAAGTAAGGGTTACAAATATTAAGATAATCTACTATAGTCATTTCATTGAGTGTGATAGGTTATTCAAATCCATCTTGCCTAAATTGTTTATGCCTACAAAAAATTTGGTTATCCTTTACTACTCTTAGGTTAAGAGCTTATAATGTCAAAACATTTGATCACATAAAATATATTCATTGCATATCATTTAAAATAATAGGGAGCTATATCTAATAATTCAGAGGGCAATGGTAGGATACATACACTAACCCATTTTTTGGTAAACATCCTTTCGTCTCTTTATGCATTGGGTATGAAATAGTGAGGTTATAAAATCTAATAGGAGGACAAACTATTAACCAACAATTTTTGGAAACTCTACTAGGAAGATTCATATGAAAGCTCTAAACAATTTTCCTTCATATTAATTTGCAATCTAATTCCATATACTTGAGTTGTAAGAAAGGACTTTTTGTAGTGAGGTGTTTTCCATACTTGAACTTGATTCAAGTTTGGAAAATAAATTCAAAACACCATTTTTCTGAACATTTAATACATCTTAGATCCCAAATATACCATTGGTGCTAGAGAAAGAGGGAAGATTTACCCAATAATAAAAGAGATCAAGGATAACTTTCCTATCCTAGAAGATCTTTGCAAAAGAGGAAGAGCATGTCTAAGGGAATATGTGACTAAATAAGTCCAAGATATTCACTTATCTATAGTTGTTCCTCCTAATAGGACACAAATAATTCAATCTTCTTCTCCTTCTATTATAAGGACTTCCACTTGTCCTACTTTTAATGCTCGTTGTTTATTGGTGCAACATTTCCAGTTTCTATTACATTTAAAATAAACTAGAATATTATACAAATAGCTATGGCACAACCATGGGAAAATGTTATTGGCCCTCTTCCCCTTGGAGATAATAATGATCTTCCAAGAGAAAAAAGGAACAACTTTCCAAAATTTAATGATGATAGTAACAGTTCTGCAGAACAACACTTAAGTTATTTCCATAAGGCTTGTGGTGTAGTAAATTCTCAACATGAGGATGTGGCTATCAAAATGTTTTTTGATACAGCTATAGAAAATGTTGTCGATTGGTTTCAGACCTACCTATAGGATGCATCATAGATTGGTATACTATGAAACAAATGTTTGAGGAATGTTATAAAAGTATAAAAGGATGCACAAGTATTGTTGTTGTAATTGGCTTAGATAAAAAAGAAACATCAATTTCTATGAGATATTTTAATGCAAGGTTCAATAAACTCATCAGAAGAATACCTATTGCAAGTGTACCTACAAATGATAATAAGAAGACATTCTACATTATCCCTTTCCCTCCTAATCTGGGATATCAAATTAGAAGAGTAAATGTAGAAAACTTACAAGTTTATCAGACACTAGTTGTAGGGATGGAAGATGACATGATTTTTGGAAATATGAGGTAGGCATGGTTACTAAGAGGGGAGGGGTGAATCAAGAACCAATAAAACTTTAATCTTATTTTTCTTATTAATCCTTCATTAATATTTAGATCTAATTGCAATGAAAGAATGAAAGCAAATAAACATTCATAGCAATTTGACACAAGATATGGTAACCTACAAACATTCCAAATAGAAAGTAGAACTGGGATGGTGATTGTAGACACCTAAAAACCTTTAGAAAATAAAGTATTTTTATTTTCTGAAAAATTCCTGATGACATCGTCATTTATTAATTAATTATTTATTTAATTAATTTATTTATTTTTATGCCATTAAATCCCTTTATCTTAATTAAAAATATTTAATTAAGGAATCCCTCCCAAAAATGTTTAAATCTTATTTAAACATTATTTCCTTATTTATTAATTATTTAATTAATAAATTGACCAAAAAACTCAAAATAAATAAAAAATTTATTTTTTGCCCAAAACTTGGCCAATTTCCTTAAGACCACTAACCTCTTCCAAAATATTCTAATCCTTCTTTAATTTTGATTAAAGGCTAATCCCATCATTTCCTACCCCTAATCCCAACTCAAAATATTTAATTAAGATTAAATATTAATCCTCATGTTTATTAAAAAAGTTTTAATAAATATCTCCTCAACCCAAACCCTTGAAATAAATAAAACTTTATTTATTTCCTAAAAATCTAATTTATCCTCATCCTAAGAAGTTCTAGACTCTTTTAGAAAGTCTTCATCCTCATCCTAGGAAGTTCTAGACTCTTCTAGAAAGTATTTATCCTCATCCAAAGTCTAGACTCTTCTAGAAGATGTCTTTAAACCTAATCCTAATCCCCTCCTAACCTTGTCACATTCCCTAAACATGGGTTAAAACTTACTAACCCAAGCCAAAGTTAACAAAATATCTCCTCCTTCACCCACCCTCATTAAATGTCATCCACTTGCCTATACCTAAGCTAATCCTAAACCATCCTAATCCATTCTCTAATAATTTGCACAATCCTAAGCAAGCTTAAAACCTTCCTAATCAAGCCCAAGTCAAAATTCCTCTCATCTCCTTCAAAATATCCCAACCATAAAGCTTTATGAAGTCCACTAGGCCATAAATGACTCTTCCAAGCCCTTTTATTGCTCTTACAAGCCATTATGAGGTTCTTTATGAAGATTTTATACCTTGAGCCTCCTTTGTTGACTCATCCTTCCCCTTTCCTCCATCCTTTCACCCTGTGATATGTGTCACTCCCTGATTGGCTGTAAAGAAGCACAATCCATGTGCTCTCCTCTCATTCAATCTAAACCCTCCATAAGCTTTTTCTCATCCTTGCATCTTAGCCCTCCATCCTTCAATCCTTTTTCCTATTTAAGGAATCCTCTCCCAAACCATTTTAACACAATCCATGAAGTAAAGTCATAATGCCATTTTAAGAAGCCAATTTACATCAAAACCATACACTCACACCCAAATTCCAACTCCATTTGAAGCCCTTTTTGAAGCATAAGCTTGAGCATACATCCTATCTATTTAGACAAAGCCACTCAAAAAGAGAGCTTCTCATTAAGAGAGCCCATTAATGGCTCATATTCTCAATTGAGAGCTCATCTTAGTCTATCTTGAAGTTTATAAATTTTGTTTAGTTTGTAGAAGCTTTATTTAAATTTGGTTTCTATTAGCATACTAACATTGCTCATATACATTGATGATATCCACAAGTGTTAGTATTGTAGTATAAAGTTGTCCTATTAAGGCTTAAAATTGATCACTTCTGATGATCTTCCCTGCAAGGAGCAATAAGGACTGCTAGGTCCATCTTGTGAAGGGATTTAAAAAATGTACAATGAAGTATAAACTCACTAAAGAGATTTGACAAAGACTATTAGGTCTACCATGTTAAAAGATTTAACTAATACACTTGTTAGGATTAACTAATGGTTGATCTCTAATTTGTAAATTTGATTTTCTAGCTGAGATTCCTCTTAAATTTAAAGATCACCTTGATATGATAGATAAATCTTTGTTTCCCCTTATACTTCTTCTAGCCTTCTCAATTCACACTTCTACTCTTGATATTCACTTCATACTTAGTTGGATATGATACAATTCCTTAAATATATGCCAATCCAAATTACAATTCATCAAAGTTGGCTACAACATAGGTTTTCATCAGGATCTCAAATTTGACCCAATTGCCAACACTTGGGTTTAGGACAAACTCAGAGATGTTCTGATACTCCACAACCATTATCAATACTCAACATCATCATGCACTCAATAGATATAGATGCTCAGTTCATACTAATCATTTCCAAGTAGCTTAAACTCGATCAAAACTTGTGTGACTCAATGAATACTAGGAAAGTCAATATATAAACTAAATCACTTGGTTGACACTCCATGGCCTTGTCAACACTCATAATATGAGCTTGGTATAAACTGAATCACTTGGTTGACACTCCTTTTCTTGGTTAATACTAGATTCTCATCACTAATACTACAAGCTTAGTACATATTGGAGACCATGGTTGACACTGTGCAACTCAATTAATATTGTGAAGCTCAATTAGCACTATCATTGAACAACTTGGTAGATACTACTCATTATGAATTGTATAAATATTTTGGAACTTGATAGCAATTTTAGAACTTGATAACAACTATATTACTTAGTAGCAACCATATTACTCAATAGTAACTAGAGTACTTGCTTAGCATTGCAAATTGAAAGGTAAGCTTGGTAGCAACTTAATCAATTGACTAAGCATGATTCACTAATAAACAAACTTTGACCTTAATATCAATAATATTCACCTTTAAAATTAGTGACAAAAACACTTATCAATCAAAAATTAAATGCTTAGAACTTCAATTCTAATTTTTTTTTTTATCTCCTTTCTATGTCTACAATTTGGTAACATACTCTATTTTTGAGAGTTTTCAAAAAAAAAATTGTAAAAGATGTTTTCTTATTATCTATACATGTATTTTTATAATATTATGCTACTCCCCCATACATATATCTCATATTATACTTCTTCCCAGTACTCTTCATATATAAATGGGTAAGTGCACAAAGTTGTGGTGCCCAAAAGATGACACCTTTTTTTTTCCAAGTTTTCAAAAGTGTGTACATCCTATAGTGTGCATGTGCTATGGCTTGATTTGCCCAAGCCATAGCATGTATGCACTATAGTGCATACATGCTATATCGTGCATACACTTTGTAAATAAAATAAAATTTATAAATGGGCTACAAACCTATAGCCCATTCCATTTTAACATCATTTTGTAATATTTCCTCCTCACAACACATATGCAAGTTGAAGGAATCAAAGTTTTTTGCCACCTGCCTCCTCAAAATGCCTCCTCATACTGAAGTTCAAGATCAAGATCATGTCGTATGTTTTATACCCTTGTTTTTGCATTGTTTTGTAGGTTTTTTCAATTTTTCTTCAAATTTGTTTATTTATTTAGATTAAAATTGGTTTCTTATTAGGAAATGTGAATAATGAATTGACAAACCCTGAACAATATCAAACCCAAAACCCTCCACAAGATCCAAACAAAAACCCTCCATAACAAGAACAAGAAATTCTACAACCTACACCGATTGGAAGACCTCCTCTTGGCACACAAGAAAACATAATAAATGAAATAGAAAGAGGGAAAAATGAATTAGAAGCACTCATTGGTAGGTTGAAATATTATGGACAAACTAATCCAATAAGAGCACAATTGGCATCCTCCCTCGAGTCCATTATGACCCATGTAGCTTCTATTAGTGGTTAGTTGGATATTTGGTGTGTTAAGAGCGAGGAAAAAAAAGATATTATGCAAATAAATTATCATATCAGGATGAAAAAAAATGAAATACCAAAAGGTAGCATTTGTGCATTTTTTAGAAAGCCTAGTGAACAAAATATTATTAAACAGACAACTAAATGGTTCCCCATCCATTGGTGCATACATGATGGTATTAGAAATAAATTTTTTAAGGAAATTGTATTGTGAATTTATCCTTGGGGAGATCCCTAATTATTTTGATATATTAGAATCTTGGGGTAGAGGTGGGGGGTCATCATTTGAGAGGCTAGGGGCATGTCATGATCCTAGTGTAATGAGGACACCTATTGTCAAGCCACAGGCTAAGCATGTGATTGTTTCTTCAGTTGTGAAGGAACATGTAGAGACCAACACTCTAGGGACTATTAATGCTTTGACACAGACCATCATTCATTGCATGAGTCCATTAGTTGAGGAGGAGCCTTTTTGTGCATCATAGCCACATTTGCACATCATGCAGATCCTTATGTACATTTGGCAGTCATGCTGGAGATAGTGTGGATGATGGGCTAGTCACTGATTAGTTCCTGAATGAGACATTTGGCATTGACACATAGGTAAATTACAATTATGATAAACTAATTTGACCACATTTTGTGTGCATAGTGAAGGACTAATTAATTAGCATGTATTGATATTGTTCAAAATTTAGGGTCAAAGTGTTGGCAGCCCTAGTAGAGATCCCTCGGTCCCATTTTTTGTCATTTAAATTGATACATATATTTATTAAGTAATCATATGAAATATTGACAAAAAAAATTATGCATGTGCATTAGTTCTCTACTAGACCATCAACATTCTCTAGGGACTCCGAGCCTAGGCATGATACGAGCTTCATAGAGGTACATTTGTTTCATGTTAATTTAATTTATTTGATTATATTTGTTTCATGTTTCATGTTGCATGTAACTTTGATTTTATGACATGCAACTCTTGACATCTAAGATTCCTCATCTTTGGAAATCCATCGATCATGGAGTTTCTATAGGGATGGCTAGTTCAGAGCCATTGACTGAGGTATGAAATATTTTTTTTCTGTTTTTAGTTGTTGTTTATAATAGTTAATATCAAAATTTCTAATGCTATTTATAAGTGATTATATTGATTGAATTTTTGTAGGGCCTTGTTACACTTGATTCTTCACAAGCCTTTGAGGTGGACGTGCAGAGTGACTATTTGATGGTGGTAAGAAAATAATTAATTTTGTGTGTACATATATTTCATTTCAATGTATAATAATTATTGATTCATATATACTTTTTTTGTATCAACTGGAGTTAGAGAAGAGCCTAAACAAGAGGTTGAGTGAGCGTGTGAGGAAGACACCATCATCCCCATCATCTCCCACCACACAATGACTAAAGACCTCTAGGGATTTTTTTCCTTCTCCTCATGGGAAGGAGAAGATATAGTTGATAGACACACATGTATAGGCATCAGTGGACATATATGTTGTATTTTATGTCAATAGACATATTCAATATACATTTGATGTATATATGACATTTTATATTTTATGTATGACATATATTTGATGCATGACATTATTAGACTTATGACATTATTTGTTAATATATGATATGTTTGTTCATGTATGACATTATTGGTTATCATAATATATTATATGTTTGTTAATGTATGACATTTTTTGTTATCATTTTATATTATATGTTTGTTCATGTATGAAATTATTGGTTATCATAATATATTATATGTTCATTCATGTATAACATTATTGGTTATCATAATATATTATGTGTTCGTTCATGTATGACATTATTGGTTATCATAATATATTATATGTTCGTTCATGTATGAAATTATTGGTTATCATAATATATTATGAGGTTGCATGGGTACTTGTACTCACACCCCTGGTACTCATACCCATGTACCCAAGTACCTAGTACACATATCCCAAGTATCGAGTACTCGACAAAGAGCATCATAGCTAAGGACCTTGATTGAGATTTCTGATTTTTTTTTAGTTTTTTGTTTGTGTATCAGCTCATTCTTTATCTAGCTTAATTCAATACCTAATCAATTCAAAACTTTGATAGAATATTGATTAACAATAAACTTTATAACTATTCAAACACAAGTTTATCATTTCCAATATGTCATTTTCATATGGTTTACGATCTTGTTCATGTTTAAAGTTTTCCTTCTTTCTTATTTGTTTATCAAGCTTAATTCAATACCTAATTAGTTTGAAAATTTGATACAATATTGATCAACAATAAACTTTATCAGTGTTAAAGCCAAAAATTTATCATTTGCAATATGTCATTATCATATGATTTATGATCTTCTTGTTCATGTTTAAAGTCTTCCTTTTATGTTATGCATCTAAACATTTATCATAAATTATTATTACAAACATAAAACAAATCTAAAATTGAAAATAATACATTACATTTGCAAACTTTATCACTATTCTTGATTTGAGAAATCATTGTCATGGCTAATAAATTCAGCTTTTCTATAAATATAAAAGTATAATTAAAAATAAAGTTTGACATACCCAAGTACCCCCATCCCCTATTATAAAAAATAGTTTTACCTATACTCATACCCTAAGTACCCCAAGTACCCCTGTCCCCGTGCAACCTTGTATATTATATATTTGTTCATGTATGACATTATTGGTTATCATATGTCAAAGAAATAAATACAAATTATCTTTAAATGCCCAGATAGGAAGATTAAATCAGCACTAACAGTTGGATAGGTTATCATTGAATTGATAAGCTTCCTCTAAATTTTATCAAGTACAACTTCTCATACATGATTTACTATGAATTAAATATGGATGCTTGTAATTAGAAAGCATAAATTTTTTACAAACATCTACTTGTAAACATGAAATAGATGTAGAAACTAAGTGACTAAAAGAAAAGAACAAGAAATAACACAAAGTCTATTTGCCTACATGCT
Organism: Cupressus sempervirens; assembly: GCA_028749045.1. Taxonomy (NCBI): domain Eukaryota; kingdom Viridiplantae; phylum Streptophyta; class Pinopsida; order Cupressales; family Cupressaceae; genus Cupressus; species Cupressus sempervirens. Next base: position 768,534,652 of record CM053786.1, read on the forward strand.
GCATTACAAAACGAATGAAAATCTTGAGAAAGTGAAGTATCAAAAATTTAAAGGTATCTTGAAATAAAATATATTCAAGAAATAGTGATACTAAATGCATTTAGAGAAAACTAAAAGTTACACCAAGATAACAGTCAACAAAGAGAAATCTACCCAAACTCGAAGTTTTGGTATACAATTTTCTCCCAAATCTCCCTTACCTAACATGTATAAGATTATATAGACCTCAACACATATTGCATCATAATCACTATCTAAAATAAAACAAAATCGCCCTTCATTACATCTAAAATCAAAATTTCCTATTCTTACTAACACAAATTTCAAAAAATACAATAAAGATTAGCTCTCCTATAGTCCTAGAATCTTATGCCTCTCTTTCTTGCTATAGCACCCCAGTCTACCTCTAGGAAAGAAAAGTGGAACCCTCTACGTTTGGCTCTCTACCTTTATATAAGTTTTCATCTTTTTGATGGGTCTTATCAGTTATAGTAATTGATTCTTGAAAGAAAACCACCTCCCTCTATTCTCTTATACTTCTATATGTGTGTAATTCTTAATTCATGATTAAATTTTTTATTATGATTCACTTTTATCATTACATTGGCTTCTTTCATATGGAATGGATAGCATCTTTAGATTTATATTTGGTTAGGAAATAAGTAATGACACCTACTTAAGGAATCTTTGTACTTTGTATATCAACCTCCACATGTCATTGTTTACCAACACCACATCTTTTCACCACATTCTTTGGGTTCCCACAACTTCTAATTTATGGCAGTCATCTTTTGATGAGGAATACAAGGCCCAACTTTGGTGAGAATGCTCCACAAATTGTGATTCCTTTGAATCTTTAACAACTTGACCTATCATAAAGAACTCCCACCTTCTATCTGAATGCAATGGCTTTGAGTCTTCATGTGTTGGCTTGGGATGATGCTAACCATCTTAGTAGCTCAATTATTTCCTTATCTACATCTTTCATCTTAGTATTTTGTGTCATTTTCTTGTGATAGTAGGAGTGAGTATTTTGAATTTTATTTTTTTGGCTTATCCATATTAACAAATTTTGACAATGAATTATGATATTCTTATCCATGTGAAGGTTTTCAATATTCTTTTTGAAGATGGCTTTTGATCATCAACCTTCTCTATATGAATGTCTATGCCTATTCTCAAACATTCCTCCTCCCAAATTTGTATTAATGACTGAATCATTTTCACTGCTGGTCGAACTTGAGACAAAGGAAAATACATTAGTTGATGCTAGTTCAAAATTTCCTGTATACTCATATCTCCCTCAAGATCACAATTGCTTTGTCACTTATATAGTGGTTGCCTTCTAGGGCTTTGAGAACCTTCCATCAAATCTAGCACACATTCTTTTTACTTTGCCTGTGGGTTCTCCTAGGGTCAAATCATGATCAATGCAAGTGCATAGGTGTTTTATCCAACACTTGATGGATGCAAGTTAAACTTTAATTTCTCTATGCAAGGCTCAATCCAATCCCATTAATGGAAAGTGTATGCTGCCAGTATTTGAAAGAAGAGTCATCATAATAAGTTCAATCTAATGATATTTTTCTACACTCAAGTCATTGGCTTTGTTTTTAAACCCGCAACTAGACTAGTGTAGAGCAAGGAGGGACAATTTTGTGGTGAGATTTATGAATTGTCCCTAGAAAATTTTGCCTCTTCATGATAGAAGATGAGCATCAGTCTTCTTTCTTTTATTGAAATTTGAGACTCGTCCTTGTCAAGGCTTCATGTTAAGTCTAACTTCTGAACTCAGGATGTGCCAACCAAATAGTGAATATGAATTTACAATTCTTTACACTTGCGTTTCTACTTTTGAGTGTTTCAAACATGGAGATGATGGTTTTGAATCTCACCTTTTAATGTTAAATTATAAACTGTGATTTTCATTTGGGTGTTAAAAACTACCAAACCAATTTGTGCCTCTTAGAGGGGATCGGGGGTCCCAATTAGTCACCATAGAATGGCTTTTATTTCTATTATATCTTCCCATACTTTGTGGGGCAACTAACTTGCATCTATGAGATAATGTACCCAGTCTCTTTATTCATTCTATTGAATCTCCACCAATATTCAAACAAACAAGTTATGATGAAGAAAGAGCATATATCCATTGTTGTATCTAGCCATGGGAACAAAAAATGAGGAATAAGAAATATATCCCATAATAATGAGTGTCTCTTTTTACAACTTGGCATCATCATTCCTTACATTTTTAGATTCAACTAATTTTTATTTAAAATTGTGCTACTTGTTGAGTGAATGTATAAATGCTTTTGGTGCCTCTCATGATATTAATGGTAGCCAATGCACTTTATTCTCATCGTCAAAAATATGATAGTTTTGCATATTCTTTAAGTCCATTTTCCCAACATACCTCATGAATTTGGTCTTCACAACTGATACCATGCATCTTAAGAAAAGATCTTGAGTTTCTACTTTTAGTCTCTATAAGTTATCAATGTTCAATCATCCCATGATAGACATCTGTAATTGCCATTGCTTTGTCTATAAAGATTGAATGTCTTTCTTGTTCTTAAAACTTAGCCTGAATCTCCCTCAATTACATCACAAATGGAATTGAGAAAAACTATGTATTTGATCTTTTGAACATTGACTCTTGAGCCTTTTGAATTCAGACTGAAACAAGAGGCTGAACTTCAATCTTGATAATCACTCAATTCTAGTGTTAAGTCAATCGTTGATTCATAACTTTTCTTGAACTAAACATACAAGATGCATCTTTGAACCACTTCAAATTGCTTTAAACCTTAGTTCAAAGTGGTTTGAAACCATAAATTAAATTTTTTTAAAATAGTGTCTATATTGGGTACCAACCTCATAATATATATCTTGTTTATATTGTTTACATTTTAAGTACTCAGAGCTAACAAAATAGATAGTTCAATGCCATGACAAAAGGTGAGAGAGATTTGGCAGTTGGAAAATTTGTACTGGCCAATACTACAAGTCTCAGCATCACCCAAGATGGCATTGCAAAATCAAAATGGAGTTAAATCACCAAAAACTGAAAGAAGTTATTGCAAGTCTTTGCAAAATGAACCTATAGCACCTAGAATCACATTCATATATCACACAAGCTCTGAGATATGCCCCGTCAAAGATCATTACCCTATGGAATTTAGTGACCCTTAGGGACATTTTGGTTTAGCGTGCCCGAGAGCATTCGAGTGCTCAATAGGATGGGATAAGCTTGGGGCTAGGGTTTACTCAACCACACAGAGCTAATGGAATAGATAGTTCAATCCCACGATGAACGGTCAGGAAGATTTAGCAGTTGAAAACTTTGTACTAGCCAACACTACAAGTTTTAGCATCACTCGAGATGGTATCATAAAATCAAAATAGAGTAAGATCTCCAAAAACTGAGAGATGTTACTATAGGTCTCCACAACATGGTCCTATAAGACCTCGAATTGCATCCATACATCACACAACGTCTAAGATATGCCTAGTCAAAGATCACTACCCTATGGCATTTAGTAACCCTTAGGGACATTTTAGTTTGGTGTGCTTGAGAATGTTTGAGTTCTCAATAGGACTAGATGAGCTCGGGGCAAGGGTTTACCTAGCCACCTAGAGAAAATGAAACAAATAGTTCAATCCCACGATGAACGATGAGGGAGATTTGGTAGTTGGCAATTTTGTACTGGCCAAAACTATGAGTTTCAACATCACCCAAGATGGCATCACAAAATTAAAATGAACTAAGATCTCCAAAAAGTGATAGAAGTTATTGTAGGTCTCTATAACATCAAAGGTTTCCCTATGGCATTTACTGACCCTTATGGATGTTTCAATTCAGCATGCTTGAGAATGTTTGAGCACTTAATAGGATGGGATGAGCTTGGAGCTAGGGTTTACTTAGCCACAATAAAGCACACAGTTCAATCCCATGACAAATGGTGAGGAAGATTTGGCAGTTGGCAAATTTGTACTGACCAACACTATAAATTTCAACATCACCCAAGATGGCATCGCAAAATCAAAATGGAGTAAAATCTTCAAAAAGTAAGAGAGGTTACTGTAGGTCTCCACAACATGGTCCTATAGGACCTAGAATTACATCCATATCTCGCACAAGCTCTGACATATGACCCATCAAAGATTGCTTCCCTATGGCATTTAGTGACCCTTAGGGACATTTTGGTTCAACATGCTTGAGAATGTTTGAGTTCTCAATGGGACTAGATGAGCATGGGGTTAGAATTTACCCAGCCACCTAGAGCTAATAGAATAAAAAATTCTTTCCCATGACAAATAATGATTGAGATTTGGCTGTTGGAAATTTTTTACTAGCCAACACTATGAGTTTCAACATAACCTGATATGGCATCACAAAATCAAAATAGAGTAAGATCTCTAAAGAGAGAGAGAGAGGTGGTTATTTTAGGTCTCCACAACATGGTCCTATAGGACCTAGAATTGTATCCATACCTCGCATGAGCTCTGAGATATGCCCTGTCAAAAATTGCTACCCTGTAGCATTTAGTGACCCTTAGGGATGTTTTGGTTCAGCGTGCCCAAGAATGTTCAAGCCCTAAATGGGGCTGGACAAGCTTGGGGCTAGGGATTTATCTAACCACCTAGAGCTAATAGAATAGACAATTCAATCCCATGATGAACGGTGAGGGAGATTTGGCAGCTGGAAACTTTGTACTGACCAACGTTACGAGTTTCAGCATCACCTAAGATGGCATCACAAAATCAAAATAATGTAAGGTCTCTAAAAAGTGAGAGGATTTATTGTAGGTCTCTACAACATAGTCCTATAGGATCTAGAATTGCATCCATACTTTGCACGAGGTCCAAGATATGCCCTATCAAATATCACTACCCTATGGCATTTAGTGAGCCTTAGGGACATTTTAATTTGGCATGCCCGAGAACATTCAAGTGCTCAATGGGAGTGGATGAGCTTGGGGCTATGGTTTACCTAGCCACCTAGAGCTAAAGGAATAGATAGGTTGATCCCACAATGAACAATGAGAGAGATTTGGCAGTTGGTAACTTTGTATTAGCCAACACTATGAGTTTTAGCATCACCCAAGATGGCATCAAAAAAATCAAAATGGAGTAAGATCTCCAAAAAGTGAGAGACATTATTGTAGTTCTTCACAACATTGTCCTATAGGACCTAGAATTACATCCATACCTTGTATGAGCTCTAAGATATGCCCCATCAATGATCAATATCCGATGACATTTACTGACCCTTAGGGACATTTTGGCTTGGGATCCCTAAGAATGTTTGAGCACTCAATGAGATAGGACAAGCTTGGGGCTAGGGTTTACTCAGCCACCCAAAGCTAATAGAATATATAGTTTAGTCCCACAATGAATGGTGAGGGAGATTTGGTAGTTGGCAACTTTATACTGGCCAACACTACGAGTTTCAACATCACTCGAGATGGCATCACAAAATAAAAAAAGAGTAAGATCTCCAAAAGGTAAGAGAGATTATTCGAGGTCTCTACAACACATTCCTATAGGGCCTAGAATTGTAGCTCTAGATTATTCTAGCTTTGAGATATGCCCCATCAAAGATGGCTACCCAATAGTATTTAGTGACCCTTAGGTACATTTTAGTTTGGCATGCCCAAGAATGTTTGAGCGCTCAATAGGATGGGATGAGCTTGGAGCTATTAGAATAAATAGTTCAATCCCAAGACGAATGGTGAGGAAAATCTGGCAGTTGGCAACTTTGTACTAGCCAACACTACGAGTTTCAACATCACTCAAGATGGCATCGCAAAATCAAAATGGAGTAAGATCTCCAAAAAGTGAGAGAGGTTATTGTAGGTCTCTACAACATAGTCCTATAAGACCTAAAATCACATCTATACCTCACATGAGCTTCGAGATATGTCGCATTAAAGATCATTACCCTATGGAATTTAGTTACCATAAGGGATATTTAGTTTGACATGCTCGAGAACATTTGAGCACTCAATGGGATGGGACAAGCTTGGGGCTAGGGTTTACCTAGCCACCTGGAGCTATGCATCACAAAATCAAAATAGAGTAAGGTCTCCAAAAAGTGAGAGAGGTTATTGTAGGTCTCTACAAAAAGGTCCTATAGGACCTAGAATCATATCCATACCTTGCATGAGCTCCAAGATATGCCCCATCAAAGATCACTTCCCTATGGCATTTAGTGACCCTTAGGGATGTTTCATTTTTGTGTGCTCAAGATTGTTTGGGTGCTCAATGGGATAGGAAAAGCTTGGCGCTAGGGTTTACCTAGCCATACAGAGCTAACAGAATAGACAATTTGATCTCATGATGAACGGTAAAAGAGATATGAGCAAGATATGTATGCCTAGGCCACTTTGTACAAGATATGAGCAAAAGTTTCTAATTAGGCCAAATTAAGTATTTTTGAGTTTTTGGTCAAGATAGCCTAGGATTATGTGTTTTTAGTTTTTTTTTAATAGTTTAGAACCTTTTCCATGTGCTAGAAGTGAAATCTAGTGAACTTTGCATTAGTTGCACTTTTTGTGCAAAATTGTAAAAGTTGTAAAAGTTGCTTAAAAATGTAAATTTGACTGGAAACCTTCTAACCTTCAAAAAAATGTTTCCCATGCTCATATAACCAAGCATCGATAGTTACAGCTTCCCAAACTTCCATTTGCAATTTTTTTGGAAAAATTGCAAAAGTTGCTCAAGCAAGTTTTTGAGCAACATTGAAACTTTGCATTTACAAGACTTGGGAAGCCAAGATACTCAAGTTGGGCATTATCCCTTAAAGTTCTCATCAAAATATATTAATTATCTTAATAGAACAACAAAAATCCCATTATCACCTTTAAATGGAGACTTCAACATAAATGAAGATTGTGAGTTTTAGTTTCTGGATTCGATTGTGTGTAGTTTTTTATCATCAATGCTTCAAATCATACTACATGATCCATCAACAAAATGCCAGAGAACATGAAGAACAAAAAATGGAGATTGTTAGTTCCCAAACATGTCCTAGTCAAGTAGATGGCTAGTTTACAAAGCAACCAGTAGGAAACAGGGTCATGGAAATGAACTTAATTCTTAAGAAGGTTCATCAACACTAAAATAACTTATTTCCAAATGCTCAGCCCATAAATAATTCCCAAAATCCTGCCATTAACAAATCAACACTACAAGAGGTCAAATTCTTCATGGTACTTGACCTAGGGCTTGATTGGAAAAATCACAAAACACATCCTCCAGTCTTGAAACCTTGGAATCTTAAAAAGGACCCTACTAACTACCATTTTCCAAGTGGCCATGAAATTTAAACCAAGGAAATTGCAATTAGAGGCCTATTTTTGCTGTGTGCACCAAAATGTTGTCCTAAAAACCTAGTTTCACTAAAAATGCAATAACTTGAGTTAGAAAACACGTAGAATGATGAGACCAGAAGAAAAATAAAGCTGATTCAAAGAACTATCTCAAAAATCCATCATATCTTGTTTAAAAGTCCATACATTTCATGAAGCATGCAAACAACAGTAAAAATGACTCAAAAACTAAATTTCTTTCTTTGCAACTTCTTCCAATCAGTATATTAATGCCCTCCAGACCTCACAAATGATATATATATATATATATATATATATATATATATATATATATATATATATATATATGTATGTATCTAATATACATAGGTATATATACATGTATGTATATATATGTATATACATGTATATACATGTATATACATATATATCTACATGTATATAGATGTATATACACATGTATATACATATATGTATATATACATATATATAGATATGTATATATACATGTATATACATGTATATATACATATATATAGATATGTATATATACATGTATATATATGTATATATATAGATATGTATATATACATGTATATATACATATACATCTATATATACATATATATACATATATACATATATGTATATATATATATATATATATGTATATATATATATATATATATATATATATATATATATATATATATATATATAATATGTATATATAGGTATATAGGTATATATATATCTATATATATTATGTATATTTTAATGGTTAGAACTTGTATTTTAATAGTTATAATGCTTTTCCCACTAAGTTGCAAATTTGAGCAACTTTTACAACTTTCAACAATGAAACTTTGCACAAAAATTGCAATTTTTACATTTTTCATTTGATTCCACTTCTAAGAATTGGAAAAGGTTCAAAAATAGCTAAAACCAACTAAAAACAACTCAGTCTTAGGATTTCTTGACCAAAAATATTAAAAATCCCAAATTTGCATAATTAGTAACTTTTGCTTATAAATTCTATAAAATGCCTTAAGCATACAAAATTGTGTCTTTCTTTGACAACCATGGACTTCTCATCCAAGGGTTGTTTATTCTAGCCTAAGTAGGTAAACAAAAAATGAAAACTAAAATATAAACCAAGTGCCTTGGTGCTCTGCACTAGGAAGATAGCCCCAAACATGAATGAAAAGAGAACAATGACCATGGACATTGTAACTATGAGGATAATGCAAGGGCATTAAAAGACATAAAAAAGGGCCTAAGATACATGAGCTACAATGTAAATGGATTTTTTTGGAGATTTATACTTAATTCTTACTAAGAAAAAATCAAGAGCAGCATATTGAAAGGTTATGTTAAACAATAATAATGTTGATGATGACCTTCAATCTACCTTTGAACCCTTTTAAAGAAAGTTACATCTCAATATACTCCATTATTTAAGATGAAAAAATATGTGCATTGTTCAATTAACTTGCTTCATATTTTCTATACACTTTTCTATCCCGCCTATATAATTCAAACTTCTACTACATGCAAAATACTTTCTAGCACTTCCAACTTGTTAAATGGGTTATCCCTTAGCAATTCCATGCAAGGGACCCTTCCCTAAGCTAGAGACTTATCCCTTAAATTTCTTATTTCCATATGGTAAGGTATGCCTTGTAGGCCAATTAGTGTCTCTTCCAAATATATTGGGATTTCCTACACCCTAGTTATCACACCTAGGTCTAATGACCCTTATTGATGCAAAACAATCAACCTACTTTTGCCACTTGGTTCTTAAACCTCTAAGGGTACCCAAACCCACTTAAGGATGATGTCTTGGTCACCAAACTTTTCCAAATGATGAATTTTACTTATCCAAGTGGACTTCACTCTCCTAAGGCCCTTCCCTTTTCTTAGGGCTCTTGGCAGACTCGGATCAAAATATGGCTTTAGGAACACTTGCCCTCAACTAGGCCAATTAAGGAAAAGCAAGTAAAAAATTTTCAAGACTTCAAACTTAGACATGATTCAGCATTTTTAGGACTAATCCACTAGGATTCATGCACTTTAAAGGCCCCAATACCTTCAAAGGATCAATATCCCTAAGTTAGGCCTAGAGATCCTAATAGGTCAAAATTTAGTTTTCCTTGGAAAACTTCCAAAATTTCCACAAAGTAAAAGGCCAAATTATCACCTTTTCAAATACCTTTTACCTAGTTCTTAAATACTTGAAAGGATCAAGGGTTGACTCCATTCCAGCATACCCAAACTCCACTTTAGTCCATAGACCTAATAGGCCTAATTAGGCTGGGTTTCCAAAGAAAGTGCTTGAAGATGGGTTCATAGAATCAACTCAACCCCATGGAACTATTCCTCTCCTTCCTATAACTCAATTTCACCCTTCACTTTAGTTTAGACAATTAGTTTGGAACCCTAAATGCTACTTGTTCTTCAATTCCTAGCTGAACACATAGGGATGTTCAGCTTAGGGCTAGTTGGTAAAAATATCAAACCAATTCTTCTAGGTCTAAAACTATGCCATATCAAAGTACACTCCACTAATTTTTATCCCCCAAAGATGCATTAAATTCCAATGGTGGGTTTGCAAGTTAGAGGCACATGTTTTCCAAAACCCTTGAATTTAGGCCCAAATAAGCAACCTTCACAAAAATTGCAATAACATAAGAAAATGAAAAGATATAACCTTCAAATCAAATGAAAATGAGACCTAGTTCATTAGTTTATCCAACCATGATAGTTTATTCCCTTCACCAATCCATACAAATCCATACAACTTAGAAAAATAGAGAGAAAGACAAAAAATCAGAGTTTTATTCATGTAAATCTTCACCAGTTCGTACAACTATGTTGTCCTCTCCATGTAAAACATTTTTAAACATGTATTCCTTGCCTCCAATAGGAATAACCATCATTCAAATGGTTATGCCAATGTTAAACTTCCTTTTCAATTATTTAACAAGAAAAGTTGCCATTTTGCATTTTTTTTGCATGACGACATTGATATTTTGCTTTAATAACCTCCTAGACACCTAAATCTTTTCCCAAAGAGCCCAAGGAATTTAAATCTATATAAAGAGATACAAACTCCTTATTGAATAAAAAATAACTCAAATTCCTCAAATTTGACCTTTGGTTCAATTTGGTATCCTAGCTTATAATGACATGAAACATCCAGTTGACCACTCTTTCTCTCTCTCTCCCTCTCTCCCTATTTAATCTAGTGAACCAACTAGATCTACTCTACATTTTAATGTCTCAAGTATTGCCTTGTGGTCTGACTCATGAGCTTTCCAAAGATTCTTATTATGTGGTTTTCTACCATATTTTATGAAGTGGACATTTGATGTGAGAACAAGGTTTGAATAATGAAGAATCTTCCTCTTTGTTTGCCAATCCTCAAATAACCACAAGTTAGGGTTCTTCATAGAATATCATCTAAGTAATGTACTGGTTACAACCACTTCACCGATATGGTACTCGAAACCTTCACCATCTATAACTGAGTGATCCAATTTTTGTTTGGCTTGGACACAATGACACAAATAGTAATAATATATCCCATATTCATTGTCTTTAGGTGAAATAATAACAAAAACATGGCTTGCAGTCAAAAATGTACAAAATATAGTTATTAATTCAAAAAATACTTAGGTAAAAGTTATAAAGTTACATATATATATATATATATATATATATATATATATATATATATATATATATATATATATATATATATATATCACCAAGTTACACTAGATCAAACAAGTGGTCAAAGTAAATAGATGAATCCATGTCTACCATTTCCAGTGCTTGTGGGGGATGGTAGGTGTTAATTGTGTCCAAAACCCATATATCCCATTTGTCGACCCATTTAGTTGACTCACAGTCATCCCAATTTTCCTATGCACATGATGGACAATAGCATGCCATTTTTCATGTGTGGATACTTCATGAACCTACATCAAAGCTTCTAAAAGCGTGCAACTAACTTGATACTATTGGTGTGCAACAATCCTCATATGGTGCAAGGTTAGTATTATCTATCATTCAAAAAAGTCTACAAATCATAGACTCACCTTCCTTACTTGAACCCATTGTAGTGTTACACAACTAGATGATGAATTTTGTATCTATCAATATTGCTCCATCTTTATACTTTAGTTATTCATGAGCTAAGGCTCTTTTAATGCATGTTCCTACACCATTGTGCTCTCCTTTTCCATGACCAGCCTCTATGAAATTTCACATATATTGAATTCTACACAACCTGTGCATCATGTCAACCAATAGAACATCGATGCATTCTTGAATTTAGATGTGCAATTGTCTGACCAAACAATCTGCTAACAATATGGTATGCCCCTGTTAGCTAAATCTCCAAAAAATAGTTGAAAACAACCATGTACAAACTCTGTAGAATATGATTGATCATCACTGATGTAAAAATGGTACTCCCTTAAAATCTTCTTATCATCCTCTATACTTGTAGGTGAATGCATGAATGTTACATGAACAAATATGGAAACCTATTGAGAAGTATAATAATTTTCTTGCACCTCATTTTGTGGTTGTAGTGTGTAGTTCTCTATGAATTCTATAACTAAAAAAATGATATCCAATGAAAATGTACCCTTGCACAATTGAATTGCAAAACCAGCCATCGAGTTCTATATGTATGCCTTGCATACCCATAAATAATCTTTTCACAAAAAATCTTCATGAACTCATACATTATAATATTTTCAATGACTAAATCACATCTTTTACCCTATTTTCCAACTTTTAGAGCATATGTCACTATCTTTAATTTTTTGTAATCTACTATTTCATTTCCAATTGCATGTGTACTATCCATATGTTCACAAGTTGATAAAAGTTGCAAAGAACTACAAAATAAGCATGTACCATCCAAGTATGATGTCTTGTAAAATTGTTGGCCATCCCCTATTTCACATAAAATTTTGGATATGAATTCTCTTGAATATCTTGGTGGCTCATTCATGTCACAATCCTAAAAAACAAACTTAGAATGCAAAAACACACATATATGCCTAATAAAATCAAAATGGTTAGAAAGTTCAATATGTATCCTACAAAAACAAGTTGTACATATGTGATTTATCTTCATATAAAAAGGTTTACCCATCTCAAAAAACCTTTGACTAATTCGAATTTGAGAATACATACCAATAAATTTTTCAAAAAATTGTGTTTGAGTTAAGTCCAAAAAATGTTTCACATGTGAGTTCCAATTTTGGCTACCAATCCTCCTTACAACATCTCTTTGATTAGGGGAAAGAAGTGTGTTAGTTTTCTAAAAATATTTGATCAATGATTTCAAAACTTTACTAATTTTTTTATCCTTTCACGGTAGTCTACCACTAAATTTTCATAACTCATTTTTTGTTGGATCTTCCAATCTCTTGCACCTTAGCATGGCTCTCCCAGGAGTACCTCTACCAATTTTCAATGTTTTTCTTGTCTTTCTCACAAGTCAAGCTTTCTTCATTTGGGTACTTACTATTGTCGATGTAAGTACTCGTCTTGTGATATTACTATCTTTGGTGCATTATTTAGAACCCACTTTGTCATAAGCACTCATTAGATTCTTTGCAATGCTTTTTTTCATTTGAATCATCCATCATTCTTAGCCCAAGAATCTTCGTGATAGGCCTAAATTCCAAATTCATCATCTTTTCAAAAAATAATTGGAATTGACCTATAATATTTCATTCTTCAAAGAATAATCTCCACATACAATTAACTTTTCTTTAACAAGTATGCTTGCTAATCTTGTTAGGCATTGATTTCAAAATGTTAGTATCAATATCAATCAAATATTTTTCGTCTTCTAAAATGAATTCTAGAAGGTGTTATAATCTCCTCCATTCCCTCAACATTTTGAACATCAACATAAGGTTGAGTGTTTTTCATACCTTGAATCAAAGAAGATGTGCCTTGGCAATAAGATGCAAAAGATGGAATATCACCTACTTTATATGTTAATGTTGTTCCTTCAACATGACATGATGGAGTGTGTACATCATTGGATCTACAAATTAACGTCTCTTCAACATGAGATGATGATATGAATCCAACATTGGAAGATGGTGTAGCTTCACAATTCAATTTCCTTCTTGAGCGTAATAGTCTCATTTGTTCTCTTTGTCTTTCCAATTCTTCCTCTTTGTTTCTTTGTATCGGTGGTTCTTGTTCCTCTTCGAAAGTCAATTCTTCATTATAGCTTTGCAATTTTCTTTGTTCACGTAGTAGTTCCATTTTATCTCATTTAATTGCCAAATCTATCTCCCTCTCTTCCTTTGTTTGAGTTTTTGGTTTCTTCCTTAGCATGATGATGATTTCTATATGTCAAATTATTCAAACATCTGAATTACTTAAAATTTGTAAATTACAAATCATTCAAATACATATAAAAATTACAATTATATCAATGAATACACAATATATATTAAACAACTTGCCAAATTTCTAACCATTTTCAAATAACAATTCATTGAAACATACAAATTCCAATAAACTCATTATATATTGAACAACATGTCAAATTATAATCAAATTTTTCTCTATATATCAACAAACAATATTTAAAAAGGAATGCACTAACCTTTTCTATAGAGAGAATATTCAAAAAGCCTTCAAATAGCATATCCAATGATTGAATTTGGTGTTTGCTAGCTTCAACAAGTCTTCAAATAGTGTTTGCTAACTTCTAATAGTGCATAAGAACGATCTGAAAATAAATCTCTCCCTAGCCTACCATCCCCCATCCCCTACTCTCTCTCTCTTCTCCCATCCCCTACTCTCTCTCACTCTCTCTATCCTCTCCCATCCCCTACTCTCTTTCTCTCTCACTCTCCCTGTCCTACTACCTCTCCCATCACCTACTCTCTCTCACACTCTCTCTCCCATCCCCTACTCTCTCACTCTCTCTCCTCTCCCATCCCCTACTCTCTCTCTTCTCCCATCCCCTACTCTTTCTCTCTCACTCTCTCCTCTCCCATCTCCTGCTCTCTCTCCATCTCCCTCTCCCACTACCTACTCTCTCTCCTATCCCCTACTCTCTCTCCCCTCTCCCATCCCCTACTCTCTCTCCCCTATTCTCTCTCTCCTCTCCCATCCCCTAATCTCTCTCCTCTCCCATCTCCTACTCTCTCATTCTCTCTCCCCTCTCCCATCCCTTACTCTCTCTTGTTCTCTCCTCTCTCATCCCCTACTCTCTCTCTCTCTCTCTCTCTCTCTCTCTCTCTCTCTCCCTCTCCTACTCCCTCTCCCACCACCTACTCTCTTACTCTCTCTCCCATCCCCTACTCTCTCTCTCACTCTCTCTCCTTTTCCATCCCCTACTATCTCAATCTCTCTCATCTCCTATCCCCTACTCTCTCTCTCACTCTCTCTCCTCTCCCACCCCCTATTCTCCCTCTCCTACTCCCGCTCCAACCACCTACTCTCTCTCCCATCCTATAATCTCTCTTTCACTACTCACAAAATTTTATCCTCCTCTCTCTCTCTCTCTCTCTTTCTCTCCCTCTCCCACTCCCTCTACCATTACCTACTATCTCTCTCCCTTCCCCTACTCTCACTCTCTCTCTCCCATCCTATTCTCTCTCTCTGCCACCCTCTACTATCTCTCACACTCTTACACTCTCTCCCATCCCCCTCTCCCTCCCTCTCCCACCACCTTCTCTCTCTCTCTCCCATCTGCTACTATCTCTCTCTCGAGCTACTCTCTCTCTTTCACACACACACACACACACCCATTCCCCCTCTCTCTCCTCTCCCATTTCCTACTCTCTACATCTCTCTCACACACACTCTCATCCCCCCTCTCTCCCTCTCCCACTCCCTCTCCCACTACCTACTATCTCTCTCTCTCTCTCTCTCTCTCTCTCTCTCTCTCTCTCTCTCTCTCTCTCTCTCTCTCTCTCTCTCTCTACTCTCTCTCCCATCCCCTACTCTCACTCTCTCTCTCCCATCCCCCACTCTCTCTCACACTCTCTCCCATTACCTACTCTCACTCTCTCTCATCTTGTACTCTCTCTACCACCCCCCACTCTCTCTTACACTCTCACACTCTCTCCCATTACCTACTCATTCTCTCTTACACACATTCCCATCCCCCCTCTCTCCCTCTCCCACTACCTCTTCCACCACCTACTATCTCTCTCTCTCTCTTGGGCTACTCTCTCTCTCCCCTCTCCTATCGACTACTCTCTCTCTTTCACACACCCACACACTCCCATCCCCCCTCTCTATCTCCTCTCCCATCCCCTACTCTCTAGATCTCTCACACACATTCACATTCCCCCTCCTTATCCCTCTCTCACTCCCTCTCCCACTACCTACTATCTCTCTCTCTCACTCTCTCTCTCTCTATACTCTCTCTCCCATCTCCTACTCTCACTTTCCCTACCATCCCCTACTCTTGTTCCTGCTCTCTCTCCTCTCCCATCCCCTACTCTCTATCTCACTCTCCCTCCCCCACCACCTACTCTCTCCCCTCTCCCATCCCCTACTCTCTCCTCTCACATCTCCAACTCTCTCTTACTCTTTCTCCTCTCCCATCCCTTACTCTCTCTTTCTCTCTCCTCTCCCATCCCCTACTCTCTCTCTCTCACACTCTCCCTCTCCTATTCCCTCTCACACCACCTACTCTTTCTCTCACTCTCTCTCCTCCATCCCCTACTCTCTCTCACTATCTCTCCTCTTCCAACCACTACTCTCTTACTATCTCTCCTCTCCCATCCCCTACTCTCTCTTTCACTCTCTCTCCTCTTCCATCTCCTACTCTCTCTTGCTCTACCTCTCCTACTCCCTCTCCCACTGCATACTCTCTCTCTTCCATCCCCTACTCTCTCTCTTAGGCTACTCTCTGTATCTCTCTCACTCACACACTCTCATCCTCCTCTCTCTCTTGCTCTCCCTCTCCCACTCCCTCTCTCTCATCCCCTATTCTCATTCTCTCTCTCTCATTCCATTCTCTCTCTGCCACTCCCTACTCTCTCTCACACTCTCTCCCATTCCCTACTCTCTCTCCTACACACATCCCATCCCCCCTCTCTTTCTGACTCTCCCACTCCCTCTCCCACCACATACTATCTCTCTCTCAGGCTACTCTGTCTATCCCCTCTCTGATCCCCTACTCTCTCTCTTTCACAAGCACAAACACACACACACACACTCTCTCTCTCTCATTCCCCCTCTCTCCTCTCACATCCCCTAATCTCTAGATCTCTCACACACACTCCTATCCCCCTCTTTCTCCCTCTACCACTCCCTTTCCCATCACTTACTATCTCTCTCTCACACATACACTCTCTGTCCCTCTCTACTCTACTCTCTCTCTGATCCCCTACTGTCACTCTCTCTCTCCCATCCCCTACTCTCTCTCACACTCTCTCCCATCCCCTACTCTCACTCTCTCCCATCTCATACTCTCTCTACCACCCCTACTCTCACACACTCTCTCTCATCCCTTACTCTCTCTCTCTTACACACATTCGCATCCCCCCTCTCTCTACCTCTCCCACTCCCTCTCCCACCACCTACTCTCTCTCCCATCCCCTACTCTCTTTCTCCCCTCCCCTATCCACTACTCTCTCTTTTGGACACCAATATACTCCCATCCCCCCTCCCCTACTCTCTAGATCTCTCCCACAAACTCTCATCCCCCTCTCTCTCCCTATCCCACTCCCTCTCCCACCACCTCTCTCTCACTCTCTCCCTCTTTGCTCTCTCTCTCCCATCCCCTAATCTCTCTCTGCCACCCTTACTCTCTCTCTCACTCTCACACTCTCTCCCATCCCCTACTCTCTCTCTTAAACACACTCCCATCCCCCCCTCTCTCTCCCTCTACCACTCCCTCTCCCACCACCTACTCTCTCTATCTCTCTCTCCCCTCTCCTATCCCCTACACTCTTTTTCACACACACACACCCCCATCCCCCTCTCTTTCTCTCTCTCTCTCTCTCCTCTCCCATCCCCTACTCTCTCTCACTCACTCTCCTTCTCCTACTCCCTCTCCCACCACCTACTCTCTCTCACTCTCTCTCTCTCTCTCATGCTCTCCCTCTCTACTCTCTCTCTACCACCCCTTAGTTTCTCTCACATTCTCACACTCTCTCCCATCCCTTACTCTCTCTTTCTCTTACACACATTCCCATCCCCCCTCTCTCTCCCTCTCCTAATCCCTCTCCCACTACCTACTCTCTCTCCCCTCTCCCATCCTTTACTCTCTCTCTTTCACATGCAAACACTCACACACACACGCACACACACACACACACACACACACACACACACTCCCATTCCCCTCTCTCTCATCGCCCCTACCCTACTCTCTCTTCCCTCTCCCATCCCTTACTCTCTCTCTCTCTCACACACACACTCTCATTCTCCTCTCTCTCTCTCACTCTCTCTCTCTCTCCCACTCCCTCTCCCACCACCTACTCTATATCTCATCCCCTACTCTCACTCTCTCTCCCATCCCCTATTCTCTCTGCCACCCCTTACTCTCTCTCTCTCTCTATCTCACACACACACACACACACACTCCCATCCCCTACTCTCACTCTCTCTCCCATCCCATACTCTCTCTACTACCCCCTACTCTCTCTGCGACCCCTAATCTCTCTCTTACACACACTCCCATCCCCCTCTCTATCTCTCCCTCTTCCAGTCCCTCTCCCACCACCTACTCTCACTCTCTCCCATCACCTACTCTCTCTCTACTCTCTCCCATCCCATACTTTATCTCTTTCACAAACACACACTCCCATCCCCTTGCTCTCTCTTTCTCTCTCTCTCTCTCTCTACCATCCCCTACTCTCTAGATCTCTCACACCCACTCCCATCCCCTCTCTCTCCCTCTCCCATCCCCTACTCTCTCTGCCACCCCTATTCTCTCTCACACACTCTCTCATTCCCTACTCTCTCTCTTATATGCACTCCCATTCCCCCTCTCTTTGTATCTCACTCTCCCACTCCCTCTCCCACCACCTATTCTCTCTCTCAGGCCACTTTCTCTCTCTCTCTCTCTCTCTCCCCTCTCCCACCCCCTACACTCTCTCTTTCACACATACACTCCCATCCCCCCTCTCTCCCCTCTCCCATCCCCTACTCTCTCTCTCTCTCTCACTCCCATCCTCTTCTCTCTCTCTCACTCTTGCTCTCCCTCTCCCACTCCACCTCCCATTGCTTACTCTCTCTCTCTCCTCCATCCCCTACTCTCAATCTCTCTCTCCCATCCCATACTCTCTCTCTACCACCCCTACTCTCTCTCACACTTCCTCTCTCTCCCATCCCCTACTCTCTCTCCCCTCTCCCATCCCCTACTTTCTCTCACTACCACCCCTACTCTCTCTCACACTCTCTCCCATGACCTACTCTCTCTCTCACACACTCCCATCCTCCTCCTCCTCCTCCTCTCTCTCTCTCTCTCTCTCTCTCTCTCTCTCTCTCTCTAGCTCCCTCTCCCACTACCTACTCTCTCTCTGCCATCCCCTACTCTCAATCTTTCTCTCCCATCCTGTACTCTCTTTGCCACCCCTACTCTCTCTCGTACTTCCTCTCTCTCCCATCCTATACTCTCTCTCTGTCACCCCTACTCTCACACTTCCTCTCTCTCCCATCCCATACTCTCACTTTGACACCCCTACACTATTTAGGTCTCAATGGTGTGTATGAACTAAAGTGCACATGCGCTATTAAAAAAAAAATTTAAAAAGCTTTAAATAGAATGTGTGCACTATAGGATGTATGTGATATTCAAAGCTTTGCATTCTACCAAGCCTAAGGCTTAGTTTTTCCCTGGGGATCCAACTCAAAGATTTAGAGTCTATAAATTGATCAAAGACATGCTTTAGTGTAAACATAGAAAAATGATTAATTTTTCTTATGTTCTCTCCTTCAAGTTTCTTTGTGGTTGAGCATCGATAAAATCAAGTTACATGACATTGTAGGTCCCTATGTTAGCTATAGAACCATATAATTTATTTTTTATTTGAACTATTTCGAACCTTTCATCTATAATTTCTTTTGAATGTATGTCCATTTTTTGTCAAACACTAACATGTACTAATTGGGTTATATATTTTAGCTCATTCATCAAATTTTGTGACAACTTAGTTTTTTAGAAACTAGAGTCCATTTTACACACTTTGAAAAAATGAAGTTTTGATTTTAGATTGGTTTTCAATCATTTCTAGGGGGAGCACACAAATATTTCATATTTTTGAGATGTGTTTAATTCAAAAATTCATTAAAAAAATACACATTATAAAATCACCCAAAAAATATGGGATGAACTTTATAGTGTTAGTTAACTTTTGACTAGAGCGCTTAAAGAATTTTGAGAAAAAAAGTTAAAATTTTAGGGAGGCCACACTTTGTATTGTGTTATGTTTTTTTGGAATAAATAGTACCACTTTCTGTGGCCCAATTTTTTGAGGACCTAAAATGAAACCATTTTGAAAATAAAATAAAATTGCAATTTAGAAACTAGATTCAAAGAACTACTACTTTTGTTTTTGTCATATCTTAAAATTTTGACCATAACTATCTTCAAATTTTTGTTGAAGTTCAGAAATTTTTGATTTTAGAAGAAAAGGTGTCCACTTATGCCCCCCTTTTGGCATCACAACTTGGTGCACTTCCCACATTCATCTAATATTATACTTCTCCCCCTTTTTTACATAAATGCCAAAGGTTTATAGTACATGTTAATACCAAAATGTGACAAGAAATCATAATGTACCTTCAAAATCAATTCCATTGTCTTGTCCCAATTTTCTTGTAATACCTTGCTTGCATGTAATACAATCTACACCTCTGTTGATAACTCCATCATGTGATCAACTATTGAGAAGTTATTCTCATGGATGAGTGTCTTAGCATGTGTACAATGTCTTTTCATAGCATCCATATTTGGAAGAATCATGCCTTGGATGTCTACAAGTATGTCCTCGATCCTACCTTCTTCCCTTAATAATTTTTCTTGCAAATTTATTAGAAATGTTATCTTTGAATAGTGAGAAAAGTTATAGCTTGGGTCAAATGACAATTAGTGTTCACTTGCCTTCAAGTCTTCATCTATCTTAGATAATTTTTCCTTGATTCCTTGGGTGAAGATAGATGTATCATACAACTTACTAAATAATGAAGTTATATTATCTGCAGATGTTTCCAATGAACTAAGAATAGTAGATAATTCTAGATGGTTTATTACAATTTTCTACACCACTTTTTCCAATACCTTGCTCAAAAAATTTCTCTTTCCTCTTTGTAGTAACTTATTTTGTCCATTCAAATCTTTATTGAATTTTGAGACAAATTCTACTGATTGATTCAAAATAGGTTGTGTACTATCAACCTTAATACTTAGTGCACTTAAAAATATGTTCTTTATATGTTCAAGCACTCGATTTTCCTTCATTTTCTATTCTCTAAGCATTTGTTGCTTATATCTTTTCTATTGTAATTTCCCTAGGATGTTCATCTTATCACTAGTGAGGGTAGTGATATCCTAGTTTGGAATAACAATATCCTCATCTAAATCTATTTAAAAAGTTTCTTACCCTTCTTTGATACTTTAGTACTTAGTTGAGATTGGTTCTCAACTTTCATTGTACTTGCTATTAACACATTTAGAATTGTAACAATTGTCAAAATTGAGGGGCTAGCAAAAAATGTAGATATGTCACTGATAGTATAAATATCATGTTGTTGCATTGTCAAATCTAATGATGGAGGCACTTGTTGCTTGGTAGATGAAGTGTTGATCACTTCAGTCAATGTAGTACTTAGCTAAACAAGTGCAAATATTGGTTGGGTGCATGGTGTTGAAGTAGTCTCCACAACCAACTCGGCAGAAGCTTTCTCAAAGCTTGATACCATTAAAGTATTGCTTAGAGAGTGAGGAAATGAGGCCACCACTGCTACTACAATCTTTTCTGGGTATATTTCCTCAATACTCTAAATCTTAGGGAGATTTTCCTCTATAGCTTCCTCTTCTTCCTCCTTATTATCCAAATTTACATATTCTATTTCCACATCTTCTTCGTCACCATTGTCATCATCTTTCTTGCCATCTTCATCATCTTTGTCACAAACATGAATAACAACATTACTAGGTTGATGAAGGTTGTAAATAATTTTCCATGTAGTTGGGACTGCCTTTACTACCTATTTAATATCTTTTATTAGTATCATGCATGTGTTGAATTTAAAAGTGAGATTTTCTTCATTTTTCTTCAAAGATTCTTTCACATCTTTCTGACCGAGACTCAATATGAGTTGCCTTAGAGTCTATTCAAAAATGTCTTTTGTAGTCTTCTTTGCATGCTCCCATCTAGACTTGATTACTTTCATAAGCTCATTAGGAATTTTTTGTACAAGTTGATCAAGTGAGTACTTCCATTTTCTCAATTTTGTCATCATCATTTCCTCAATCTACTTTTTCTCATTTTCATTCCTAGTTTCATATGTGAGGGATTTGAAATTCACCATTCCTACTTCTCCTATTTCCTTTATTTTTTCTTCAAATCTAGGTGGAGGCTTTTTGAGAATAATTTGCTTAGCATCGTCCTCAACTAACTTCAATTTCTTCCTAGATTCTGATGTCCTTCTTGTGAATAATATAGTTTATGACTTAGTAGGTTTGGTTATGATAACCTTATCTTTCTTTCTTATAGGTTTTTATTTGTCAAACTTGGCTTCTTCTACTTCATCCTCTACATAATCTTCTTCCACATCATCTCCTTTTCCCTCTGTCAGTAGTAGAGTAGAACTTTCTTGTTTTAGTTTTTCTTTCCTCTTTCTTCCTTTGTTAACTATTTGAGGAAGCTTAATTTCAAGTTAGATATCATCACCTTGGCTTCTTCATAAGTCCCAAAATATGGTTCCTTAGGATCCACAAGCTTGTTCAATAGAGCCTCAATGCTATCTTTTATATCATCAATGTTAACCTCATATTCAAGAGGCTTAACACTTGCCACCCTCAGTCTGATTATCTGAATGTACACTCTATCATAGTCTACCATGAAACAAATATCATCTTTGTAGTCCTCTACATGTTTCTTTGGTATCCTATATCTATTATTCATCTTTTATTTGAATGTATCAAAGTCGTTATCCATTATACTGTCAAAATTTTCACCCATCTCTATTATGTATTCATTAATCTATTTTAGAGCAAGTACATCTTTTCTCCATACAACTATGCCTTTATAAGGGAGGAATTTTTGTACAAAGAAAAATAAACAAGTTATGAGTGAACCAAACTTACATGGATTATTCTTAGAAACTTTTATGCTTTCCTTGTTCTTATTGAACTTATTCAATAACAACTCCACAAGATCAAATGACATGTTGTTTTTCATCTCCTTGAGGGACGAATCTACTACCTCACATATCACACTATTGAGATGAATGGATCGATAGATTTTGTGGGCGATTAAATGAATTCCAAATTTAAATTCCATGTCTATGATTCCACTTATCTTCATTCCTCTTCTATCCTACTCAGAAAGGGTTTTCTTTGCTAGTAGCCTAACGTAGTGTTTTGGCCACCTTGGCTTTGTTTAACATCAGAATGCTAGTGATTCGATGAATCATCTTCCTTGTGATCAAAATAGGTCGATCCAACCATAACTTCCCATTGTGAGCTCAACTCAAGATGAATCTTATCCATTTTTCCTTAGAAAGAATTTGTGGTTGTACACCTACTGGGTAAAGAGATTTGGCAATTGCTAGACTGATTTTGAATGCTAGAAGCTTGCATTTTTCTCCTTGAATCAACATTTATAATCCTTTATTCTCTTTGTTGCTTGAAGAAGCCATGCTTTGTAGGGTTTCAAAAAACTTTGAGAATTCTTTGAACAACAAATACATAGTTCACTTGGAAGCATAGAAATCGCTCTTCACAAATAGCTTTGAAAACTTAATGGTGAAAATGAATTCAATTTTCTTCTTTTTAGCAAATTTTCACTTTTCAATTGCCATAAATTCTTTGGTATGATGACTTTCTCGGTGAAAGACTATCTCCCGCTCGATTTTTTCTTTTGATACTCAATAGACATTCATAGTTCGATAGTCTCAACATTACTCGGTAGAGTCTTCAACAACTCGATGTCCACACATAATAATTCAGTGTAACTCAACCTTTCTTTGAGTTTTCACAACAACTTGTTGATCCTTGTGCATCTTGAATGATGATATGGATCTCTTCTTCTCACCTTATGTAACTAATATGATTTGTCTACTACAGAGTCTTAGTTCCAATTATTCCTATGGGAAATTCAAGTTGAGATGCTTGTGTCACCCAACTCTTTAGTGACATTTGCTTCATGACTTAAACTTTCATTCTCATAAGATTTTGGTATCCATCGCTTCTTCTTCTGCTTTCCAATATTGCTAGATTTGACTTTCTTTTCATCTTCAATTCTTCTTATTTCCATACAATTCTTTCCAAGATGTCCAAGTTCTATATAAATAAAACATCTTCTAGTGGTGTCTTTTTTTCTCATCTGATGTTTCACACAATTTCCTCTAATGTTCCCAAATTCTCCACAGTAGTGGCATCTACACCATGTGTTGTAGTCTCATCGAAATAATTCTTTCATAATCTATTCTACAAGATTCAATATCTTGGTTTTGCACTCTAAAGATTTGTGTACTTTTTTCTTGCAATTGTGACATTTACCTTCAAACTTAGGTTTTTCCCTGCATTCACTTGCTTTATGATCATGCTTATTGTAGTTGTAACACTTTCCATTGAATTTTTCTTTACCATTACTCCAAAATTGTTTGATGTATGACCTAACTTACCATAATGATTACAAGCACACCCTTGATTCCTTTGAGCTCCTTGCTTGGATGATTCACCTTCTTCTATGTACCCTATCCTAGCTTTTCCTTTGTGTCTGTACTGACTTTGCTCATTTAACTAATTCATGCTTTCTTGAGATTTCAATATTTTTTCATTAGTTTTCTTTTCAATGTTTACATCATTCTACAGTCTTTCATTTTTTGATATTAGATTCATGAGTTCTTCATTTGCATTAGTGAGCTGATCAACAAAGTCTACTTGCTGAAGGGATAGATGTTGAACTTCATTGTTCTTTTCTTCTATCTCTTCTTTGGCTTTGTCTTTTTCTTCCATGACATCACATAATATTATTAACTAGATTTCTTGTTCTCTTTTCAACTTTCTAACTTCTTCTTGAAGATTAAAATTGTTTTCTAATAGGTATTTCATTGCTTCATCAACTTCATATAAATTTCTTTCTTGATAGATATCTTCATTTTTTTATTTAGTGTAGAGATTGTCATTCATTTGTACTACAATATCCTTCCTTCATTTCAATGATTGAGAGAGTTTATCTTTTTCTTTCTTTAGTTCATCAATGGCTAATTCAAGATCCAACCTTTCATTATCAATAGCCTTATCTATCATGTATACCTCCATTTCCTTTTATCTTTGCTCAAGCTATTAAACTTTTTCTATGAGAATGACAACGCTTTGATACTAATTGTTGGAGATATGACATAGGCTAGGTTATTGAGAGGGGAGGTGTGAATCAGGACACAATAAAACTTTAATCATATTTCACTAATTAATCCTTCATTAATATTTAGATCTAATTGCATGCATGAAAGAATGAAATCAAGTAAAAATTCATAGTAATTTGACACAAGATATGGTGACCTAGAAAACTTCCAAACAGAAAGTAAAACTAGGTTGGGGATAATACCCACAAGATTTAGTACTATAGTATAAATTTTGTATGTTAAGGCTTACAATTGATCACTTTTGATGATCTTTCTTGTTAGTTTCCATATGGACTGCTAGGTCCACTTTGTGAAAGAATTTACAAAACATACAATGAAGTATGCACTCAGTAAAGAGATTTGACAAAGATTGTGAAGTCTACCCTATTTAAGGATTTAAATGATACACCTCTTAGGATGAACCAGTGGTTGATGTATGATCTACAACTCTAATTTTCTATTTGAGATTACTTTGAAATGTGAAATTCACCTTGTTGTGATAGATAAATCTTTGTTGTCCCTTATACTGATTGTAGCCTTCTCAATTTGTACTTATGCTCTTCATATTTGTTAATACTTACTTTATTGGATATGATACAATTCCTTACATATATACCAATCCAAATCACAATTTGTCAAAGTTGGCTACAACATAGGTTTTCATCAAGATCACAAAGTTGGCCTAACTACTCACACTTGGGTTTAGAAGACAAAATCGGTGATGCTTTGATACTCAACAACTATTTTTGACACTTGACATTGTCATGCACTTAGTAGATGTAGAAGCTTGGTTTATACTAATCACTTCCAAGTATCTCTAACTCGGTCAACACTTGTGTGACTCAGTGAATATTGCAAAACTTGATATATAAACTGAATCACTTGTTTGACACTCCATCACTTGGTCAACACTAACACTATGAGCTCAGTATACACTAAATCACTTGGTTGACACTCCTTGGATTGGTTAATACTAGATTCTCATCATTAATACTACAAGCTTGATAGATACTAGAGACTGTGGTTGACATTGTGCAACTTTGTTAATATTGTGAAACTTGGTAGATATTGCTCGTCATGAACTGTATAAAGATTCTTGAACTTAGTAGAAACTATAGATCTGAATAACAACCATATTACTCCATAGTAACTAGAGTACTTGGTTAACACTACAAACTAAAAGGTAAGCTCAGTAAAAACTTAACCAATTGACTAAGTGTGAGTTAATAATAAACAAAGTTTAACCTTAATGTTAACAATGATAGCCTAGGGTAAGTTGAAAAGATAATTCCAATATAGAACCATGGGTAATATAGCGAGTACTTCTGATAATATAGAGGCTATGCTTCAAAAAATTTCTAATGTGGTCATTTCATTAAAGAAAGAAATCAATGGGCCTACTCATTCTTTTCATCAACATCATTGAGAAGGTTGTAGAAACCCAAATGGAGGTAAAGCATTGAAAATACCACATATTCAACAAATATTAGCAATTGAACATGCCCTAAAAAGAAAAAATATGTCTGCTTTTCATTTATGGGTGGGTCATGATGGAGATACATGTGATCAGATATAGGCAGATGATGGATAAGAAAGAACAAACAATTAAATATCCTAAAAGTGAGTATGATCATGCTCCTTGTGGCATCTCTCAAAACTATTTTTTGGAGTATGAATAAGATTCATAGGCAGGAGGTGACTATTTTGGAACTATAGAAGGACCTCAGTTAATACTAATGAACATGGGTTAGAAGAATAAATATTAGATCAATAATTGAGTTCCTATAAAAAATAATACACCATCAAACATAGTTGATAAAGATAGTGGCATAGTAGCTTCAACTGCACAAAAGGAGCACAAAGGTAATTTGGCTAATTCCTTTGACATCATATGATTTTGTAAAGAGGTAAGAATCCAAATATCTCCATTGGAGTACTTGAAGTCTAATCTAATCAGTTACATAGATTAGTTGAGCATTGTAATAATAAGGATGTGGGTCATGTTGATATTAATGCTAATGTTGATCATCACAATAAAGATAGCACCAGTGGAACTTCTTTGACTGATGAAGATTTTGCACTCCCTATGTTGTTTATAGAAGAAGAACCTATTGTCTAACCATGTGCCCAAATAAAAAACTAGATCCCTTCTACATTTTCTTATTTATCAACAGAAATAGATTGAGTAACTACATCATAAATTCAGGAGACTCTAATAATGTAATGCCTA
The DNA here is from genome assembly GCA_028749045.1 of Cupressus sempervirens. Lineage (NCBI taxonomy): Eukaryota > Viridiplantae > Streptophyta > Pinopsida > Cupressales > Cupressaceae > Cupressus > Cupressus sempervirens. Next base: position 768,561,811 of record CM053786.1, read on the forward strand.
CTTCTATAGAAAAAGCTTTAGGACATCCACTGACTAAATTTTTTTAAAGATGTTATTCAACGGATGAAAAACAAGTACCCTTGCTTAAATAGATAAAAAATGCTCAAGTTTCCCTTGCTACCTATCCTTCAAGAAGGTTAAAACTCACTATTCTAGTGGTAGATATCCCTACAAGTTATGTCATGCTCCTAAGTATAATTTTTTGTAAAGTCATGCGGGGAGAGATAAAACTACATTGGACTTGTGCCACTATTCAAGTTGGAGATAAAAATGTGAAGCTAGAACCAAAAGAAAAGGAAAAATTCACTATCCTAAAATCAAATGATCGTAGGTCTCTAATCTTGTATCTTGAAATGTAGTTTGGTAATTACATGTTTTTCTCTAACACCCCTTATATTTTAGAAGAATTAGAACAAATTTAAGGTGATCATTTTTGGACTTTGGAATTTGATGGCAGTTGTGCTAATGCTAGTTCAAGTGTGGGTGTAGTGTTGATATCACCTAGTGGGGAAATGAATTGCTTGGTTTATAAGTTGATTTCAAAAATACTAATAATATTGTAGAGTATGAAGTCCTTCTCCTTGGAATAATGGTAGAAAAATAGAAAGGAGTCAAGATACTCAAAGTTCAAGGAGATGTAGAATTGGTGGTGAGACAAGTCAAAAGCCAATATGTAGTAAAGAACTCATGATTGACGAATTATCGTAATAAGCTGTGGGATGAAATTGAGGGTTTATATGGTTTTTCAATTATATCAGTACCAAAGAAATTCAATTAAAGAGCTGACACTTTGGTAGTTTATGCATCTTTATTCCTACCACATCTTGATTTGAAAGATCAGATCTATAAAGTAGAAGTTCTATGCAGGTCCAATGTCCCTGATAATGAAGATTCATGGCAAGTGTTTGAAGATGATAAACAAATACTAAAATTTATTGAAGGGGAAGATCCTTTTGAATTCTTTTATTTTGAAAGAAGCACTAATTCTAGTGATGATTTAGTGATAGATGACAAAAAGAAAACAGAGGCTAATATGATTCAATTGAAAGGTAATAAGATTCCACCTCATCTATTTTCTTTCGAAATGTTATTTGGTAGGGATGATGGACACGTAAAGAGAAAAAAATATAAGAAAGGAAAAACCTATGGTGAATATGATGGAATCAATATAGGGACAGGAATCAGCCCAAAAATGATAAACATAGGAAAGTGTTGCACACCAAAGGAGAGGATAGAGATTAAAAAATTACTCATTGAATTTCAAGATGTATTTTCTTGCGGCTATGAAGACCTTAAAAATTTCATGGGTGGAAAGTTCAAACATGAAATCCCTCTTAAACTAGAAGCAACATAATTCAAGCAAAAACAAAGAAACTATAATCCTATAGTTGGAGAAATCTTCAAGGAGATTGACAAAATGTTGTAGACTAGTATCATATACCCTATTCATCATTCCACTTGGGTTGCTAATATTGTGCTAGTGAGGAAGAAGAATGTTGAGATAAGAATTTGTGTAGATTTCAGAAATCTAAATCAAACCTCACTCAAAGATAATTTTTCTCTCCATAATATGGATTATCTTTTACAAATTGTTGTGGGATCATAAATGATGTCCATGTTAGATGGATTTTTAGGATTTAATCAGATTTAGGTAAATGAAGATATTAACCTATTAACCTATTTGAATATTAGACCTCTCACAACCTTGGGTTTGTAAACAATATCCAAGTTTACCAAGATAATTCTAAATTTTCTTCCAAGCCCATCCAAAGGAAATTTTCCTAGATTTTTTCCAGCACAAGGGCTATAATGCCCAAAATTTTAAAGATAGAAAGTGCACTGGAATCCCTTAAACAGAAGCAATAAAAAGTTTAAGTTCTTTGGCACTACTAAGTGCCTTTCCTTTCCATGATCCAACTTGAGTCCTTTTGAGCCTTTCAAGTAATGTGTTCGAGAACTAGTGGCTAACTTCATGCATTGTGTGTGGGAGGCCCAAATAAGTGTCCAAGACAGAAGCTACCTGACATCATAGAATATGTTGACCTAGTTTTGCCAAATAACCTTTGTATTGAAGAAGCAAACTTTTTCTTTTCTAAAAATTGATATGTTAACATAAGGCCTATGCATATTGGTAAAGAATATTCTTTTTTTTTTTGGCCTCAATGATAGAAGAGATATGAAACAAGAAGGTCTTCTCCACAAATTTTTCTAGATGACCTTCATGGGGGGGCGGGGGGAGAATGCATGGCTAGTTTGAATCCTTGAATATCACCTTCTTCCACTTTGGATGTGAAATTTCTACCAAGTACCTTTGCAACCGTGATGAAAAGTTAAGGTGATAGGGGTCTCTTTGCCTTCCACCCCTCACCAAGGTGAACAAACCCTAGGGAGAACCATTGACAATCAAAGAGTACTAAACTATGTTGATCATAACTTTGATAACCTTAATGACCATCTTGTTAAACTCAATCTTTTCCATCACTCTGAGGAGGAAATCCCAATTGACAAGATCACAGACTTTTGATATATTCAAGTTAAGATTCTCCCTAGGCTTACTTCTCTTCTCCATACAAGAAATTATCTCATGAAACATTTTCTACTCTCATGTATATAATGAATTATCAGATGAGAGGAGATAGTTGCATCCACAATTTGTCGTCTAGGGAAAAAAAGTTTCTATCAAGGGCTTATAAATCTATATAAAAGAAGTTTGATGTAGTTGATTAGAATTTTAGAGAAAAACTTGTACATCATGTTACACAATATTAGATCTATTGGAAGTCTACAAGAGTCATAGGAACAAAACTAATCAACATCTTGTTTAAACTTTTCAAGAATTTCCTTGTTCTAAAAATGTCCCTTACAACTTCAGCCAGGTCCCTTTGAATGAGTTCCCTAAAAGATTGGGAGAAAACTAGGGAGAAGCCATCAAAGCAAGAGGCTTTGTAAGATTTCATGGAGAACACCGCCATCTTCACCTCCTCCTTAGAGACCAGGCTAAGGAGAAGCTCATTGTCAAAATTGTTTAGCATAGAAGGTAATGTATTGAGGTGCTTCTCCCTATTCTCAACATAACTATTTATATTTTGGGTAACCAAAGTATCGTTAAAGAATTGGGCACACCACATTCTGAGCTCTTTAGGCTTGGGGAGAAGGGTATTATTGCCATCAAGCAAAGTCATAATAGTATTTCTCTTATAGTGGAGCGATGCTGATCTATGAAAGAATGAGGTGTTTATGTCTCCCTCTGTCAACCACTAAATTTTGGAGCATTGCTTCTAGTAGAATTCCTCCTCTGTAATGGTTTCCTTCTAATTTTTCCTCCATTTTTATTCCTTTAGGTGGTCTTTAGCAATACTCCCCCTATTCTTCCATGTTAACTTGTAGCCTTTTCAGGTTGTCTTCAATGACCATCTTTTGCATCAAGATGTTGCCAAACAAATTTTTACTCCATGAGATAACCTTCATCCTAATGTTCTTCAATTCCTTAGATATTCGAAACATAATCGTCCCTACAAATTTTCATATTACATTATGTATATAAACAAATAATAAATTTTCATTTTAATTGAAAATTATGTAAAAGTTATTTTTTAAGACCACATATAAGAATAAAGTTATATTATATTATAATAATAATTATACTGTAATTTGATTTTGTAAAAGTTATAGTTTACTTAAGATTCAACTCAAGTCAATTATAATTTTACATGAATTAAATACATGACAAGTAAAGATTACTTAATAAATCTTAAAGATTTTTACTAATTTTATATAGATTAATTACTGATATATATGTCACTTTCACATACCAAAAAAAATTAGAAACCTTTTAATTTTAAATACTTTCGTGTTATAAAATATGATTTAGGACATTCATACAATTTTTATTATTTAACAACTACATCCAAACACAAAAGCATAATGTAAGAATTGTTTAAACAGAAAACTAAAGATTCGTAATTGGATTTGAGTGATAAAAGGCAAGCGGGAGAAAACTGATTCGACCGCCCTAAGAACTAACTTCACTGCTAGGCCCACCGACTTCGATGACGTTAGTAAGCCCATGTCACTCCATCGACAAATCGCTGACGTCATCTTTTTTGAATCGTGCAGTTGGCAAAATTATATTTCCATTGAAATACGGTATTTATGTTGTAGTCGGTAAACATCTACACGTCTACAACTCAGCTGTTTAAAGTATTATGAAAACGACGTCATAGGATTACGTTTCTCAAGTAAATACTTGGGAGATAAGGGTTACAGTGTTTTGTGGTTTTAATAAAATTCTCTCTCTATATATACATCCCAATCTATGCAAGTTTATTGAAGTTGTGAGATATGGCAAAGCAGTCGTTAGCAGGAGACGTGATATTGAGAGAGGAGAGAAGCAGTTGCAAAACGCCGCCAGTCATGTTTCATGATATCCACCATTGTCATCAGATTCCAAAGGATTATATCAGACCTCCAACAGAGAGGCCACAACTCAATCAAGTTGCTTCTTTAGGGAACACTTCAGTACTAGATTTATCTCTTCTCGATGGCCCTAATAGACATTTGCTCATCCAAAGAATTAAAACCGCTTGTCAGCAAGACGGTTTTTTTCAGGTGAAATTTAAGTTTGTTATTGTCTGGTTTTCCTCTATTTTGTGAAAGTTGTTTCTACAATTGTGTATCTTTTCATCAATGTTTTCCATCGCACATTCTATAGTCTGTCATTAGAACTATAGAAATGGTAATTTGATTGCGAGTACTTTCTTCAATTAGATTTCTATTGATTTGAACTCACTCATTTTTCTTCTTGTTCAGGTTGTTAATCATGGTGTGTCTGAGGAACTCATCAACCAAATGCTTGAAGTTGCCAGAGAATTTTTCAGCATGCCCATTGAGAAAAGAGAGAAGTTCTATTCTGAAGACCCTTCTAGTGTTATACGGTTGTCAACTAGCTTTAACATTGAGAAAGAGAAAGTACACAATTGGAGACAATTCTTGAGGCACCATTGTTATCCTTTAGAGAAATATGTTGACACTTGGCCATTAGAACCCACTTCTTACAGGTACTTTTTATTAGAATTCTCCATGATTTCCTTCTCACTATGTACTAAATGTTGTGGATCAATATAGCTATGATTGTATTTGTTCACGCAGGGAGGCTGTTGGAAAATATTGCACGGAGGTGAGAGCTCTAGTTTTACGCTTGTTATCTGCCATTTCTGAGAGCCTTGGACTTGAACAAGATTATGTTGAGAAAGCTCTTGGAGAGCAAGCTCAACATATGGCAATCAATTATTATCCACGATGCCCTAATCCGGAGCTAACATTTGGCTTACCAGCTCATTCAGATCCCAACGCTCTCACAATTCTTCTTCAAGGTGATGTTTCGGGGCTCCAAGTCCTCAAGAACAGACAATGGTGTGAAGTGCAACCCATGCCTAACGCTTTTGTAGTCAATATTGGAGACCAATTGCAGGTATACTACTAATATTAATCCTTACATCAAAAAATGAGACCACTATGTTATATATTAAGGTTTTTATTTTTTTACCTGACTAATTTTTTCAATACCCAACTCTTTTTTTTTCTTTTGGCAGGTATTGACCAATGGAATATACAAAAGTGCAATTCATCGTGCATTAGTGAATGCAGCTGAAGCACGGTTCTCAATACCGACATTTTACTGCCCATCGCTTGATGCAGTGATTGCTCCTGCTCCATCGTTAGTGACCAGTGATAAACCTGCCCAATATAGAAAGTTTACATATGAGGAATACTACCAGAAGTTCTGGAGTAAAACTCTTGAAGGATATACGTGCTTAGATTTCTTTAGTGTTGATTCTTCAAATGTATCTCCACCGACAGAAAATGGTAGCATGCAACAATAATAATTGTTGTTTAGCTCTCTAGTCTGACGGACTCTACGCTAGTGTCACATCTACAAGTGGTTCTATTTCTAAGAACACATGTCCAAGTGATTCTATTTCTTTGGCATTTAGGTTTTTTTTTCTCGTTACAGTTTTCCATGTTTCCATAAATTGCAAGCCCTTGGGCTCACGTACCTTGTACTATCATGTTGGAATATTTATTGGATTTAGTTGTTTGCTCCTGGAGCCAAACACCCACCTACCACCCTTGAACGTTCAGAAAATTTAATATGGGTAGGTGAGTTTTCAAATTCAGAAATGAGTGGGAAAACATTTTGCACGTATGACAAAAATGAATGTTTACATTCATTCGATCAGAGAGAGAGACAGAGTGAAAGTGAAGAAGAGACAGAGTGAAAGTGAAGAAGAGTAGATCAGAGAAGTTGCAGAGAAAGTGGTTAGCAGATCTAGTTTGTTGCAGGGACAGAGGAAGTTTATTTCATGACAATAGTTGCACGTGCTTCTTTGTGTCATCCTGTAAGTTCGTAGTTTGTTGTTTGATTCAATCTATTGAAGCAGTGATTGCTCCAGGTATTGTAGTATGCAGCCACTAGAGCTGTAAGTTTGAAGTTTGAAATTTTAGGGTTACTTTAAGGTTTTCTGGTTGAAGCCAAATGCTCCCAGATTTTGTAATGATTTAATCTAATTTGAATAGAAAGCAAGTAGGCATACTTGAATCCATTGTTCTTCTTTTTCTATTCCTTGCATTTGAAAAGTTTATTTGAAAGCTTTAAGTTCTGGCTCTCTAGTTTTAATGGTGAAAAGGAGTTCACGTTATAGTTCAAGCCGAGTTCACTTGGTAACGTCTTCTACTGAGCTCCTCCCTAAAGTGGCTACCGACCTCACTCAGTGTTTTCTTCTACTGAGCTCCACCCTCTTGTGGCTACCGAGTTCACTCGATAATCACACTACCGAGCTCACTCGGCATCCTTTGGCTACCAAGTTGTTTCTTCTTCATTTACCGAGCTCACTCGGTAAACTCTCCTGCCACTCAGTTTCTTAGTGTTTATCGAGAAAAACTGTCACTCGGCAATTGTGATTGCCAAGAAAATTTTTAGGTTTACGATTGTGAATGATTTTAATTTTTAATATTTCTTGCATGGTATTAGAGCTTTGAGGCCCCACATCCAAAGTGAGTTAGGGAAAAAAAATTTCTTGAAATATTTGATATGGTAGGAGATGCAGGAAAGATATGGCAGTAGCCACCACCATTCAATGGACAAAACTATGATACATGGGCAAAGAAGATGAAAACCATTATGGTTGCAAATGATTTGTGGGAGTTTGTAGTTAATGGGTTCAATGATGTGACAGACCCATCTCAGTATGCTGCTCTCACAAATGCACAAAAGACTCAATTGAAAGAGTCAAGGAGAAAAAATGCTAAGGCATTAAGTTTGATTGAGGCAGCCATGACAGAGATAGTATTCCCAAAGATTGCAGCAACAAATTATGCAAAGGAAGCATGGGATATCTTTGAGATGAACTTCAAGGGGACTGATAAAGTTCATATAGTAAAGCTACAGAATATAAGGAGGGAGTTTGAGAACCTTCATATGAAGGAAAATGAATTAGTTGCAGACTTTAGTTCAAGGACCTCCAATGTGATTAACCAACTAATGTCAAATGGAGAAGACTATCAAGAGCAAAGGATAGTGGAAAAGATATTGAGGAGTTTACCTCATAAATATGACAATTTGGTCATGACCATAGAAGAGGCAGAAGACCTCACTATTTTGACAATGGATGAGTTGACGGGTACTCTTCAAACCCATGAGCATAGGATCAATAGATCTACATCTTCTTCTTCCCAAGAGAAAGCATTCAAGGCTCAGTCAAATTCAAGAGGAAGGGGGAGAGGAAGAAATGGCTCAAGCAGAAACTCCAGAGGTAGAGGCCAAGGAAATGGAAGACAAAAAAATGTTGTAGCAGAAAGCTCAGGAAGAGCAGATGGAGCAAGTAGCTCACAAAATACTTCAAGAGGAGGTAAGAAAAACTATGACTCAAATAGGAGTAATGTAGAATGCTACTACTGTCATAAATTTGGGCATTATGCAAGTGAATGCTCGAAGAAGAAAAATGATAAGTCAGGACAAGAAAATGTGGCTGATGTAAACATGGGAAGTGGAAACAATGCCACTGCCTTCATCATGTGTAACATTGGTGAAGAATGAATCCCTAAGGTTTGGTACCTCGACAGTGGATGTAGCAACCACATGAGTGGTAATGAAACCTTGTTTTCATTCATTGACAAGAGTTTCAAATCTGAGATTAAAATGGGTAACAATGGAACCCTACCAGTTGTGGGAAAATGATCTATTATGGTCTGCACCAAGAAAGGTGAGAAAAAGGAAATACAAAATGTGTATTTTGCCCCTGGTATGAAGCACAATTTGATGAGCATTGGTCAGCTCATTCAAAATGGGTACAAAGTGCTGATGGAGAATGACATGTGTGTCATTCATGAAAAGGATGGGAGCAAGAACTTACTTGAAGCAGTTCAAATGACAAAGAATAGAGTGTTTCCCTTGAGGATAGAGACATGTTTCTCATCTCAAGTTGGTGCTGCACCTCCCACACAATCAGCTCTAAGGAGTGTGATTGAAGACCCCTCACAACTATGGCACCTTAGGTATGGTCATCTTGGCTATGCTGGTTTAAATTTGTTATCAAATAAAAGAATGGTAGAAGGCTTGCCACGTATAGGAAATTCATGTGACAAGTGTGAGGCTTGTATTTTGGGTAAGCAACATAGGCTTCCCTTTAATTCTGGAAATTCTAGGAGGGCTAGATATCCATTAGAGTTAGTGCATACTGACCTAGTTGGTCCTATGCAAGTTACTTCCATTGGGGGGAGTACTTATTTCATGATATTCATGGATGATTTTAGTTGTAGGACATGGGTGTATTTCTGAAAGAATAAATTTGAATTATTTGATAAATTTGTAGAATTTAAAGCCGAGGCTGAAAGAGAATGTGAACACTATATCAAAGTCCTAAGATCTGATAGAGGAGGGGAGTATACCTCTAATTATTTTGTAAATTTTTATAGGAAACATGGTATAAACAAAGAGCTCATAGCTAGCTGCACACCACAATAGAATGGAGTGGCTGAAAGAAAGAACATGACCATTGTTGAAATTGCAGGGAGCATGATGAAAGAGAAAGGTCTCCCAACTGAATTTTGGGGAGAGGCTATGGCAACAGTAATTTACCTAATTAATAGGTGTCCTACAAAAGCAGTCTGTGATAGAATTCCAATGGAAGCATGGTCATGAGGAAGATGGACAGTTGAACACTTAAGGGTGTTTGGATGTGTTGCATATGCACATGTGTCTAAAGAGCAAAGGAAAAAGTTGGATGACAAAGGTGTGAAGTGCATCTTCATGTAGGGTACAACTCATAATCAAAGGCATACAAATTGTATGACCCATTAAACAAAAAGATGACTCTTTCAAGAGATGTGAAATTTCTTGAAAATCAGTCTTGGTATGGTTCAACTGATGAGTCACTGAGCACTTCAAGTAAAGTGCCAATTATGAGTGAAGAAGATGCTAATGAATAGCAAGAAGAAGGAGCAAATAGAAGAAAAGGCAAGTAGGTTTAGTCATTGTTGAGCTCCTCTAGGCATGACCAAGTGTTAGTGTCGAGTACCAGTGAAGACCGAGCTAGTTAGCAATGTAGCAACAGTGAAGATCCTAATCCCACACTCTCCTCCCTATTACCAAGAAAGACCAAGAGTCTTAGGGAGATATACCAAGATGAAAGGTATGAAGATTATGATGAGAGTGTTAATTTTGCATTATTTTCTCATAGTGATCCAATATATTTTGAAGAAGTAATCAAAGAGAAGAAATGGTGTAAAGCCATGGATGAGGAGATAGATGCTATAAAAAGGAATGAGACATGGGAGCTAACTGAATTGCCTCCCAAGAAGCAAGTGATTGGAGTGAAATGGGTCTACAAGACCAAATCCAATGCTAAAGGAAAGATTGATAGGCATAAGGCAAGGCTGGTAGTCAAGGGCTACAAATAGCAGTATGGTAGAGATTATGATGAGACATATGCCCTAGTTGCAAGAATGGAAACTGTGCGTACTATCATAGCAGTTGCAACTTAGTACGAATGGAAGGTATTTCAAATGGATGTAAAGTTTTCCTTCCTAAATGGTGTATTGAAAGAAGAAGTGTATGTGGAGTGGCCACCTAATTATGAAGTAGCAGGTGAAGAGAATAAAGTATATAGATTGAAGAGAGCTCTTTATGGGCTCAAGCAAGCTCCAAGGGTATGGTACAATAGGATTGACCCATATTTGATGAGCAATGGCTTTAGCAAAAGAAATGGTGAGCCTACTCTCTACATCAAGGCAGAAAATGGTAATGTTTTGATTGTTGTCTTACATGTAGATGATTTGATTTTTATTGGTAATGACAAGGCTCTAATTGGTGAGTTCAAAGAGACCATGGAAAATGAGTTTGAAATGATAGACCTAGGTCTCTTGAAATACTTTCTAGGCATAAAAGTAAAACAAATGCATGATGGTATCTTCATCTCTCAAGAAAAGTATGCAGGGAAAATCTTGGAGAGATTTAAAATGCAAAACAATAAGCCAACCCTCACACCAATACCAGTAGGTTTGAAGTTGAGCAAGAAAGACTCTAGGAAGAGCGTGGATCCAACACTATACAAGAGTGTGGTTGGAAGTTTAATGTACTTGACTGCAACTCGGCTAGACCTAATGCATGCAGTAAGTTTGATTTTCAGATTTATGGAAACACCAAAGGATTCCCATTGGCAAGCAGGAAAGAGAATCCTAAGGTATGTGAAAGGTACCAAGGGATTTGGAATTTTGTATACTACAACAAATGAATTCAAGTTGGTTGGTTACACTGATAGTGATTGGGCTGGAAGTATAGATGATAGGAAGAGCACTTCCGGATACATGTTTCATATGGGATCGGGTGCAATTTCATGGGCATCCAAGAAGCAATCTATTGTTGCTCAATCTCTAGCAGATGTTGAATATATAGTAGCAGCATGTCAGGCTATTTGGCTAAGGAGGATCTTGACAGATTTGAATGAAAGGCAAGAGGATGGAACCACAATTTATTGTGACAACATCTCATCAACTACATTGTCCAAGAATCCATTCTTCCATGGTAGAAGCAAACATATAGAGATTAGATATCACTTCATCAGAGAGTTGGTGGAGAATGGAGATATCAAAGTAGAATTTTGTAAGTCTGAGCAGTAGCTAGCAGACATTTTCACAAAGCCATTAGGCATTGGAACTTTTGTACACCTAAGAGAGTGTCTTGGTGTAGTTGATGTGGATCAGCAGTGATCCTTTTTTTTTGTTTGGCTTGGGACAAAGGGGGAGTGTTGGAATATTTACTGCATTTAGTTGTTTTCCCCTAGAGCCAAACACCCACCTACCACCCCTGAACATTTAGAAAATTTAATATAGGTAGGTGACTTTTCAAATTCAGAAATGAGGGGGAAAACATTTTGTAAGTATGACAAAAAGGAATGTTTACATTCATTCGATTAGAGAGAGAGAGAGAGAAAGTGAAAGTGAAGAAGAGCATATCACCAAGTTGCAGAGAAAGTGGTCAGCAGATCCAATTTTTTGTAGGGACAGAGGAAGTTTATTTCATGATTGCAGTTGCACATTCTTCTTTGTATCATCCTGTAAGTTCATAGTTTGTTGTTTGATTTGACCTGTTCAAGAAGTGATTGATCTAGGCATTGTAGTATGCAACCATTAGAGCTGTAAGTTTGAAGTTTAAAGTTTGAAGTTTTCCAATTTGAAGTTTTAGGGTTACTTTAGGGTTTTCTGGTTGAAGTCGAATGCTCCCAGATTTTGTAATGATTTAATCTAAGTTGAATAGAAAGCAAGCAAGCATACTTGAATCCATTGTTCTTCTTCTTCTATTCCTTGCATTTGAAAAGTTTATTTGAAAGCTTCAAGTTTTGGCTCTCTGGTTTTAATGGTGAGAACGAGTTCACATTATAGTTCTGTCACTTGGTATTGTCTCTAGTGGAAGTCATCTGCAGTTCAAGCCAAGTTGACTCGGTAATGTCTTCTACCAAGCTCCTCCCTACAGTGGCTACCGACCTCACTCGGTGTTTTCTTCTACCGAGCTCCACCCTCCTATGGCTACCGAGTTCACTCAGTAATCACACTACCAAGCTCACTTGACATCCATTGGCTACCGATTTGTTTTTTCTTCATTTATTGGGCTCACTCGATAAACTCTCCTGCCACTCGATTTCTTAGTGTTTACTGAGCAAAACTGTCACTTGCCAATTGTGAGTGCCAAGGAAATTTTTAAGTTTAGGGTTGTGAATGATTTTAATTTTTAATATTTCTCACATATCAGAGATGTAATGTTTGTGTAATATATGGTTTCAAAAGTGAAGAGTATAAAGCCTTTCCTAGCAAGAACTATATTAAGTACTTCTCGTTGGAATCCAAGAAATGGGATAGACTAGCATAGGTTAAATAGTTCATTTTTTAATCATATAGTTTATTTTTTATTTTTTTTAAAGTGCACAGACCACTATATATATATTTATTATAGAACTGATTCAAAGATTCTTTTGATAAAGAATTAGGAAGAAAACCCAAAATCCTCATCATATACATGGAGAAATTCATACTTGAAAATACATAAGATTCACATATTTTTTATCTTGCACTGCAAATTTTTGAAATACCTTGTCGGATTTTATAAAATCCCCTAGATTTAAGTCATCAATATTCTCTCCATTACATCTTAAGTTAGTAGGATAGTGTGCCAGCATATTTCCTTCCCTCAGAGTGTGGGAAATATGAATCACTTTCAATGCATCAAAAAGAATTCAAATTTGTTGAAGGATGTATGATAATTTCCAAGAGTATGACTCCTATTTTATGCATGCATTAATTATAACCATTGAATCACCTTCAACATGAATTGATTGAAATTCTCCCTACTTAGCCAAAATTAATCCTTCGAACAGAGCACAAGCCTCAACCATGTTATTTATCCCTAGTGAAATGGAGGATTCTTTAATGAAAACAACATCACCAAGATGGTCTCGAATACAAATACCAATCCCTAACTTACCCGGATTTCCATGGGAGACAACATCATAATTGATTTTACTTGAACCACAAATAGGAGGAATCTAGTGGATTGAATCTCTGCTATAAGAAGAACTTGAGTGAATGCATTATTGCCAGCTGATAAGAATATGGATGTCTTTCCAATCATGAATAATAGAACTATCCCAAATAGACAAAACTAGATTACATTTGACTCTATGATGACTAACATTAACAACATCTAATATGGATTTTTCTATGCCTATTAGAATAGAGCTAATAGATGAAGAGAAATTCCAAAAAAATCTTTTGTTGTGCTCCCACCAAATAGCCCAAACTACAATAGCCAGGATACATTTCCATAAGCTAGAAAAAAGAGGAGAGGAGTGTAATACTAGCCATGCTTGAAAGAGAAGTCATAGTTTGTTAGGAAGGGGAGTAGGGAAATGAAGCATGCGAAGAACAAATTGCCAGCATGAAGTGCAAAATGATAGTTCAAGAAGAGATGGTCTGGATATTCCAATTTAGAATCACACAAGCGATAGTTCAAAGGTTGAGCAATATTGAATTTGACAAGTCAATCACTAGTGAGGGCTCTTTTCTTTAGTGCAATCTAGGCAAAGCACCTAGCTGCTTTGAGGAGAGTGGCTTGATTCCAAAAAAATGACAAAGCACGATTGTGAAATTTATAGTTATTTTAATACACCATGAAATTTTCATTCTTCAGTAATAAATATAATATTACTTTAATAATCAATTACTTACATAAATTTGATAGTTGAAATTCAAGGGTTGATTAATGCCTATGTTTGTTGTAGTATTATAGAGTAAAAGCATAGAACCTAGATGAAGAAATATAAAATAAAATAAAACATAATAGTTAATTATGTGGAATTAATCTAGTACATGCAATTGGTAGTATACCAATTTATAGAATATTTTGGAACAAATAAAAATAATAGGATAACTATAATCTTCAATATGTATTTACATTGAATTTACTAATATGTAAAAAGATAAAATATTTATTAAATAAATTAGTAAATAGTAATTATAATTAATATTTTAAACTTATCAATTACATAAATATAAATTCTTTCAAATTAGAGGTAGCCGACAATAATCCTAATGATATATAATTGAGCATTGTCATTAACTGCCTATTTCTTCTATAAAAGATTGAATATAATCATAATTAATTAATTTTCATCCTCTTATTATTTAAGTCAAAAGATTACTTTTCATTAATATTTACCAACCCCAAATAATTTCTAACTTATCCACTGAATCATTATTCTAATATTGTCTAGCTTATGTAAATTAATTCAATTTTTTCACTTAATGAAATCTGAAAAACAATGTTATTTACTTAAATACTTGTAACCTATACATATATTTTCTACCAAATAGTAATTGCTAATATTGAACAAAGATGTGCAAAACTCTATAGAAATAGAAATAGCTCTACAAATCAAAGGGCACACAATACTAAAAGAGAAAATATAACTAAAACCATAAATAAAGAGTAGCCCCATAAGGGCAACCACTAATCTAACATTTCTTCGCTAATAATCTCCTCAAGACCATTAATATATTCTTGGTACTAGTGGCCCCAATCTATAACATGCTAAATATTTGGAATCATTCAAATGTTTATTTGGTCAAGAATATAAATTTTTTTTTTGTCCTATTAAGGAACATTCTCCTTGCAAAACACCATACTATCTAGGTCCTATTGAAGACAATTTAAACTTACCCTTTGAATTAGGTCCTATTGAAGAAAATTTAAACTTGCCCTTTGAATTAGGTCATAGGTTGTATATCCTCCATGGATGATGTAGTCCTTCTTGAGTGATGTTGGGGATTTTCAAAAAGTTTCCTAGCATCCCTCATATAATTTGTGACATGGATTAACCATCTCTTGTGAATTCTATAAGTCTAGTGGTCATATTAGAAATTTATAAGTCAATATTTTGGTGGGAGAAAAACCACACTTGTAAAAATCCACTCTTTTGAGTTAGTTACACACTCTACCAACCAAGATTCTAGCAAGGTCCTCTATATCTTCCAAGTGGCCACTTATGTAGTTCACTCAATCTAACCCCTTCTCCTTTCCCTCCAATCTACTCCAACCAAATTCATATTTTTCTTAAAAAGAAACAAAATATGAGAAAATTTAAAGAGAGATTTTGAGTCAATACATTCCACATGCCCTTCAAAAAAGAGATTCCATACACTTATTAAAAATATGAAAAATAATTATAGCAGTGAACACTTGTCCCTAAGAATTTCTTGCATAGAGCACTAGATAAATATTAGTAAAGAATGCAAGAGATATCTACACAAAGAATATGCAAATTGGAACAACCTAGACCATTAACTTCAAGAGCATCACTCTACTTGTAATTTATTTCTATTATTATACCAATGACTAATATAAGGTCAAATCTTATACAATATTTGTAAGTAGAATCCCATCGTAAGATGACACACTACATGAGAAATTACAAGATAGGAATAAAATAAGAAATACTTGTTTGAAACCTCTAAATGTTTACAAAATTTTGGCTTGAATGAGAACAAGAAAATTATGATTACAAATTTAATTTTTTACTTTATTGATAATTTGACTTGAAGATCTAAAAGACCAGTTCTAGAGGTTTTCCTAATATTTTCCACCTTGTTACTTCTTGAAACCACAATTGAATTAGTGTCACCCATAAATTGAATATTGGAAAATAGAGGAATTCATTGACCCTAATTCTTGCACTAAATCAAAACTTACCTAGAAACTTACTTGATAAATATTCCCAATCTATGAACCATTAAAAAGAATAAGCATGTAAGGAAATCAAATCACCTTTCTAATAACTTATATATGCAAGAAACAATTATATGGGTTAACTATTAGTGAGAAGTGAGAAATAGGATGAAGTGTTGTAACTCGTTTCCTAGGATGATACAATATATTCCAAAACCAAAAGTAGTGAGAAATTTCTTTAAAAAGTTCCATTTGATCTTATCATAAGCTTTTCCCATGTCAAATTTTATTTAAAAAATTGTCTCCCAAGAAGATTACATGCAGTGCACACTTTCTATTTCTATGATAATCCCACCTAAAGTTTGTTCCTCCATTCTCTTTATAGAGTAATTTATTAGGAGATGGCTCAAGCCTTGTAGAACCAAAATTTGTGATTATTTTATAAATAACATTATACTATGTATAGGTCTAAGGAAATCAAGAGATTTTTCTCCTCCTATTTTTGGAATGAGCACAAAAGATTCAACACTTAAATCCTAGACCATCTACTTGTTCCTGTAACTCCACTACCTCAAAGAGATGTAGAGGTTAACCATTTCCTAAAATTCATGATAAAATTCTACACAAAAAACATCTATATTTAAATCTTTACCCTTCATAATACCAAATACAATTGCTTTAAACCCTACTAATGATATAGGGATAGTATAATCTTTATAAAAATTATTATTAACTATGGGATGAATAGGGTCAATAAGAAATCCATTGTCCTCCCTAGTATTTGTAGATTTCTCAATAAATAGATTTCTAAAGAATCTAATGGATTCTAAAGTAATCTACCTTTAGGAGGATAGAAATATCCCATTTGAGGAAATGATAGATGTGATAAAATTTACACGTAACCTATTGTTCATTTTATTATGAAATTACTTTGTGGATCTATTACTTTCTTGGATTGAATCATATAAAGTCTTTCACTCTGAATAAAGCTTTTCGTAGAGTGTGCATTCCTCTATCTTCTAAATGGAAAAAATAAACCATCAATATATAAATTATTAGATAAAATTTGATTCTTTATTTTTTAGTTATAATACATCAATTCAAGTCTAATCATCCTTTTTCTATGACATTATTACCATAAGGCACCCAATTCTACTTTTTAATATTATACTTTATAAATTTAATATTGTGAGGAAATAATGCATATGAATCCCTTTCGAACATACAATAGGAATGTAAGGAATTGGTGAATGAGTCTAAACATTAATAATAGCTTCAATTCAAATATTGATATACTTCACATAACTAGACAAAACTAAATTCAATAGAATGATAAAATATAGAGCATAATCAATGCAATAACAACATATTTATATAAGAAAACATGAGACATAAAAAGCATAGTCAAAATCAAATGCACAATATAGATCATCTTCACTTACAATGGTTAGGCTCACCATTAATAAAAAAAATACTATCAAGTTGGATTTATTTGTAGTGATATCAACATGTCTATTATGCAATTAGTTTGTGTTGCATTAATGTAAACTTGTCTATGAGACTGTTTGGATGTATGTTATGTAGTTTTCATATTAATACAAAATCTTCAAAAGAATGGATTTTTTTTTTCACTAAAGATGAAGAGTATAAAACCCCATGAGATGACATCGAGGTTATATAAATGGTTCATTGCAAGTTTATCTTTCTAATATGACGAGTTGATCAAGTTATGGTGTCGCATGAGAAAATTGGTTATTTTACTAGTTATTTCCATCAAATGAATTGATGAATATTGTTCAAGGATTACAAATTTAATATTCTACTTTATTAATTTTTTGACTCAAGTATTTCAAAAAAGAATCTACAATTTGAAAAAATGGAGGAATTTGATGATCTTGATTCTCAAACTAAACTAATACTTACCTAACTTATCTGTTGATAAATATTTTCCAATCTATCAAGCATGAAAATGAATAAGCATGCAAGAGAATCAAATCACCTTTTTAATGACCTATATAGGCATCAAAGTTTTCTATAGATTCAGTATTAGTGAGAAGTACAAAAGAGGATGAAGTGTTCTAACTCATCATCTAGGATGATACAATCCATTCCCAAGACAAATGTAGTCATAACTTTATGCAAGAAGCTCCATTTGATAACAAGCTTTTACCATGTCAAATTTTATGGAAAATTTCTTCTCCCTTGAAGATTCAATGGCATGGAAATTTTAAATTTCTAAGATAATCCACTCCCCAAAATTTTTCTTCTGTTAAAAAATCCTCAATTCTCTTTATATAATAATTTATGATGACATGGCTTGAGTCTTTTAGAAATAAACTTTTCCATTACTTTGTAAATAATATTACAGTTGGAATAGGTGTAAAGAGATCAAGAGAGTTTTCCCCTCCATTTTTTTTGATGAATTATCATTTTCTATTAAAAAAATAATATATTGAGATTACAATTCATAAAATAGGGATTAGGGGATACAAGATCACCCCACAAGAGTTCACACAGATGAATCCAAAATCAAAAAATATTCATAAAAAAAAAACATATAATAGCAACCCCTTAGGCAGCTAAAGCAGTGCTAGTTGAGGGGCTTAGTTCATCTCAATCATGAAACCCCCAATCATCCTTTGGGTTGGTAGACAGGCTAGGAACAATCTAGCTATCAAATGCATCATTAAGGGCCTAAACAACATCCTTTGTATCAAGCCATGGTGGAGACATGGCCAATTGCAAGAAAACAAGCCACTTTCTAGAATCCACCCACTAAGGACTAGGAGGAGGAGCCAGGGACTAGCCAATGCCACCATAGGGCAGAAAAATGAAGTGGTGCTTCCACCCACCATCACCACCACTAGGAGAGTGATGGCGGGAAGCCTAGGAATGCAGTGTGTGGGAGGGGTAAAATTTAGGCATCATGGTATCCACTAAGGCATCTATAGGTACCCTAGAAATAGTACAAAGGGTATTACCTCAGTCATTAAGAAGCTCTTGAAGGTGGGACACCTCTAAGTCCACATTGTCTACTTGTATTTGAATCTGCAACATTACATTATCACAAATGTACACCTTAGTGTACATAGAAATATAAATTATATCAAGAAAACTATGAGTATAGAGTGAATGAAATATCCATCCTGAAGGTATGCCAAATCTTGGTAAATTTTCTAGAGATCCTAGGGGAATCCCCCAAAATGACCATGTGCCAAGAAAAAGGTTTAGGCTGAAATGAATTAAAAAAATCATGAATCTATTGCCAATAATTTTGAGCACATCTACAAAACTAGAAAATATGTAGGAAAGACTCTAGTTGGCCATAAAATGGACAACTAGGATCTAGAACCCCAATATGCTTGGGCTAAGGCCCAAGGGGAATACCTTGAAAAGCTAGGCACCAAGAAAAATGAGAAATCTTGGAATCTATAATGACACTCTAAATAGTGTCAAAGAGCTTTCTCCATTGAGAAAATTAATATTGCAAATGCCATCTCTGACTGAGTGTATCCACCATTAGCAATGGGGAGAAAGCCATCTATAACCTAGACTTGGTCTGTAGCTAGTGAAAGGAGTGGCAAGATACCACTTCCAATTAGTCCGCCATGGTCTAATAGACTAGATACCCACTTTCTAAATGAAGTGACTTGGAATTGCAGAAAGCAATAAGTCAAAAGTCTATTGATTTGAACTAGAAAGAAAATATTGGACTTGCATATCTTCCCAAGATTTGAGACTCATGGAGACCCTAGAGAAAATATCTTTAGGAGTCTTGATGCCTCATTTGAAAAAACACAAAGCACAAGAACCTTGAGTCTTGGCTAAGGGTATACCCTGGATGGAAAATAGGGGTGACCACCAAATGTTCTCTCTGTTGGTTCAAAGAGAGCCCATTACAAAACTCATCACAAAACCAATGAAGCCAAGGCTTAACAACTTCCCAAGCTTTCTATATGAGCATGGGTTCTTGCATGTTGAGAAGGGTTTGAAATCCAATACCCTTCTATGCCAGTCTATTAATAGGAAACCTAGACGAAATGCAATGTCAAATAAGAATATCCTAAGCTTCATCTCTAGTGATGGCACAAATAATCTATTTGGCACATAGAGTAAGGCCTTGCTTCTATGTGGAGAGAAGGCCAAGACCTCTAAGCTCTTTGGGGAGACAACAATAGTCCTAAGAAACTCTATGGAAGCCATGATGATCACAACCAAAAGTCCAAAGAAAATTATGGAGCAATCACTCTAATTTCTGATAAGATGCTTTTGAAGGAGCCCAACAACAAGAATAATAGACATGAATCAAAGCAATAACTTTAGAGAAAATATGGAATTTTTGCACAAGAGAAAGCGGTTTTGTAAGCCAATAATCCAACTTCTTAGGAATCTTGGCAAGCACAATGTTCCATAGATCCATTGGCAATGCTCCAAACGAAAAATGAATGCCTAAAATGTGGAAAATCTTCCCATGAGTGACCCATTTCCATTCAAACTAGTTAAGCCAAGGTGGAGTCGGCAAAAAAGATTGGCAATAATAGAGCATTTTGTGCCATTGAATAGTAGAGCTAGAGGCTTGAAAAAAAGTGTTAAAGTAATTCAAGGTATTATTGATGTTTTATTCATTCTCCAAAAGAGTGAGAAAAGAATCATCAAAAAAATGACCATTGACCAATGTGAAGAGGATTCTATTAAAGAGATGCTATGAACCAAAGTTGAGGACATAGAGTTGGATAGAAAGTAACCAAACCCTTTAGCAGCAAGAACATAAAGTGCTAGAGCCAGAGGGAAACCTTAACTGAGGGAATGGGAAAGCCCAAATGCATTAGATTGGGAGTTATTGATAGTAATGCAAGCATTAGCATTTCCAAAGAGCAACTCCATAGATTGTAGGAAATTGGGACCAAAACCAAGAGCCTGGAGCATAGCCAAAATGAAAGGCCATTCAATCTAGTCATAAGCTTTAGCAAAATCTATTTCCAAAAAGATAACTAGTTGTTTGTCCTTGCAACCCACTTCATGCCTTCCTAGACAACAATGATGCTGTCAAGAATATATCTGGACTTGATAAAGCCAGTTTGCTTGGGCCACATAACTGAAGGAAGGAGATGGAAAATTTTGAGAGAAATTGCCTTAGCAATAATCTTATATGACACATTAAGAATGGTAATGGGCTGCCAATCGCAAATATCCTTAGGATCTCCAGCTTTAGGTATGAATTTAATGTTTCTTATGTCGATAATAGCTCCTAGGCTTCTAGAATGATAGGCTTCAAGATAAAATTTGTGTAGATTAGGACCAATATATTCCTAGAGGTGTTTTTAAAATTCATAAGGAAATCTATCACATATAAGGGATTTATCATCTGCCACGGAGAAAACTGCCTCTTTAAGCTCTTAAAGGGTAAGAAGTGTTGGATACAATTGATTAATTATGTGTTGTCTTTGATGTTAAACAAATGTCATATCATTATCAGTCAGTATATGATGAGGTCACTTGTGTAGTAAGGATAGTTTTGTGTTTTTACTGATTTCACTTGGGTGCCAAAGGAAAGTATGCAAAGAGTGAGTGTTAACTAAGCTCACTCGGTTAATGAAGGAAAGCTAGATGGAACCAGTGCTAACTTAGCTCAATTAGTTGCCAAAGGATTTTTGAAAATTTTGTAGTGTTAACTATGCTTCTTTTGGTTAACAAAGGAAATTATTTCTAAGTTGGTTTCTACCAAGCTAGTTCAGCTAATGAAAGATTTTCTTATTTTGGCATATTAAGTTTAATTGATTTATCTATTGATTCTAATCAACTAACATGATGAATATTAATTATTCTAAGTTGTATTTGAGCTGACTTGACAAAGTGGAAGATATAATACAAGGTCAAGTTTGTAATTTCAATTTATGAGGTGGATATAAGCATGAAGATGGTATTGGAAAACTAATGATGAGAAAAGGAAGCAAATTTGAGGAATAAGTAGAGTATCCTTATGAAGCAAAAAAGCTATAGTAGATTAGGAAGGATCAAGTACAAGCTAGAACAAAGATCTATAATTAGAAAACTAGTTGTATTCAAATCAGGTCATCTCATTGTTACATTCTAAACATTCTAGCAGTGATCTAAATCTCTTAACAGAGTTGGCTTAACAACTATTTGCAAATCCTCTAACAAGGTGGCAATTCTATTGAATTGTCTAAAGACCTCTAACAAGGCCACTCCTAAGAGGGTGCTTAAATCCTTTAATAGGGTCACACCTAACAATGTGTTTTGTAACCTCTAATGGGGTTGGCTCCCAATAGTGCTCACTTCAAAAGAGTGAAAACTATAACTAGTTGCAATTGATAGTTTTTCCCAAATTTGGTTTCCACATAAAATCTTGGTATCAAATGTGTTCAAGCTATTTTCTTTTATTTGTTTGCAACTAAGTTAATGTATTCGTAATCACAAATAAAATTTAAAGTTTATATGCCAAGTATTTATTGATTTACAACATTTTGTATGTGTTTATCAAGCTTCAGTAATATTCAATTTTTAGTTTGCATTTTGTACTGACATCTAAGGGATATGGGATTTATTTTAGTAGTACTGATTCACCCCTCCCCTCTTAGTCACTCCTCTTATATTTCCAACAATTGGTATTAGAGCTTTTGGTGCTTGCAGAGAAGGTTCCAAGGACCTAAGCTAAAGATTAGGATGTCTTATAGAAGAGAAATCTTGAATTTGAACAAAGACAACTTTGTAGCATGGCAACAACATACAAGGTTACACTTGGCTACTATCACTGACTTAGGATGCAAGTATCTCGATACTAAATACAAGACTGCCACTGGAATATTATTTGTTGAAGATATTTCTATAAAGAAGAATCACAACATCATGATGATTGATGTTGCATCTTCTCTTAGTTATGCTGAATTTGATGAAGTCAAAGATTGCAAGACAGCTCATGAGTTGTCGATCAAATTGAAAGATATATATGGATGAGATGACAATGTAAGAAGAGATAAGGTTGAAAGTCATAGAGGTCATTTTGATCATATGAGAATGAGAGAAGATGAGAACATTGCCAAATATGTGGAAAGAATCAAAGTAAGTGTAAGTGAACTCAAAGCATTTGGAGGAGAAACTGAAGAGAAAAAAGTTGTAAACAAGGTACTTAGAACTCTTCTTCCTATTTATGCAATTAGAGTATCTACTATACAAGAAATGATATGTGATCCAAATAATAAAATATTTTTGGATGCTCTAGTTGGAAGATTGACATCCTTTGAGTTAGACAATTTTGATAACTAAGTTCCTAGTTCAAAGGTTATTGAATCTTCTTTTAAAGCTAAACTCTCACTCAAAGAAAAGGGTAAGAAATCAAAATCTAGTCAATTATGAAGTGAAGAAGAAGGAACATCATGGTGGTCTAATTTTTTGCAAAAAATAAAGAATTAGATAAATTTGTATCTTCTAGGTCAGGGTTTGGTTTGTTCAAGTTTTATAAAAGGAAACCTAGGTGAAACCTTATTAAATATTATTATGCCTCAAGAAAAGTTTTTAAGTCATATGTTACCATTTTTCTAAAAAAAGGGGGCTTGGCAGGCGAATCAATTTTCAAAGTGGAATATTCTTTTGGGAGATCATTTTAAAATTCTTCATTTTTAGTCTCTTCTTCCCCAAAAAATTTCTGCCATCAGATCTCTTCTAGATCTATGGTGGTTGTCATGTCACATAGAAAATTTGTAAGTATTTTACCATATGTGACATGGCGAACATCATGAAATATTGTGATGAAAATAGAAAAATGGGCACCACTTTTTTATTATTTTTTAAAAAGTTCTCGATGGGTAGACTCATGTTAGAAATGTCAGTATTAGAGAAAGGGACTAGTTCGAAAATGCTCTATTTTTTGTCACCAGTTTTGGCAAAGTCTGGGAGGCTGCTATGTCATGACTAGAAAATGCATGAATCCTGCTGGTAGCGACATAACACCTTGCCTGAGAAGATGGAAAGCAGCAACAATTATATTGAATAGCGAGTCCCAAAAGTTTTTAGTTAGCACATGATCATTGTGACACGTTATCAATAATCATGAACATGTGTGTTTTCCTTGTGCCAAATTTTTTAAAGAATGTGGTGGTCGCTATGTCGTGACAAGAAAACCAATATTTTACACTAGTAGTGACATAGTGCCTTATTGGAAAAGTCAATACACAGTAGGACTCAATTTTTTCATGTGGCAGAAGGGACTAAAATATTATATATGATTTTCCAACATGTCAAAGTATTGCCAAATCACATATGACATGGAAAAGTATTGAAGAAAAGGGTAGACATATATTTGGGATCATTAGATCAAAGTTTCATCAACGACTAGCGCCAAGACACCATCAAGAGTTGCGTGATGTTTATTCCATGAAACATTGTGACCAATGGAAGGAACACATGGGTCCACCATAGTTGAAATAAGATAATAGAAGATTCCACACTATTAGATCAAATTCATATCAATGGTAGGTGCTAAGTTGTTATGAAAAATTTCTTGTTACTTAATGCTAGCAACATAGCGACCAAAGGAAGAGATGGAAGGACCCATCATAGTCATGTTAAAACAATGATCAAATGCACATCATTAGATTATAATGAATCGATGGTGGTCATTATGTTACATATGGAAATTGCTCACTATTTATGCATGGAAACATAGAGAGAAGACGACATGTGTCCATAAATGCTAGTGGGTGATGTTGGTGCTAAAAATTGCACAGTCAATTTTCAGCACTGCTGAAGAAGTTAAGCCCTATAAATGCTTTTTGATGAGATTGTACCCGATTGTACCCTTGAGGCTCGTGAGGTGTTTAATGTTTCTAACACCCTATACTCAACTTATTTAAGCATTCCATGAAGTCAAATCATCATTCTGAGTCATCCCGTGAAGTCTTGTTTTAAGCAATTGTCAAATTTGCATTTTTTCCCTAAGTGTCAAATAGTGATAGGAGGTTGTGTTTGCTATTGAATATCTCGCACCTAGAAATTTTTAATGATAGACTACTTTAATAATGTCTAGTGTCCATACCTAAGAGCCTATGTTTCATATTTTGAGTCATTTCGAGTCTGTTTGAGTAGGTTTTGAATCCCTCAAAGTTGGTCTTTTAAATTTGTCATGCTGAAGCACATTGCACATAATTTTGGGAAGCCCTGTTTGACATGCTATAACTTTGACCCAGTTGACCCAAATGTTGAAATTCTTTATGTGTTGCATTGTATACATTAGAGACTTGTTATGTTTCAAGTTTCAGCTTATGAAAAATCTGTTTGATCAATTTTGAACCATGATTCCAAACACAATTTCTAAAGTTTTGCTGGTGTCATAAGATGCAAATTTTTTGGAAGCCTTGTTCGTGATGTCATATCTTGAAACCCATGATTGGTAAGATAAAATGGATTGTATGGCTGCATTATCCTCCAAAAATACTTTAAGTGTGTTAGTTTGCAAGTCTTGATAAATCCATATGCACATTTTTCCAAGCAAATTCCATTTTCCAAAATCACTATCTTGCCATTGTTCTAATCTGCAAAATCTGAGTGGCTTACTTTGAGCATCTGCCATTTGCATCCTATTATTTTTCATAAGCCCAAATCATAGATCCATAATGTCCTCATGACAGAGAACTAGTGTCCTAGTTTTTCATTTCCGCATGTGCTGATTTGCCTAGTTTTCAAGGCCAAATCTGAACCTAGTTTGTTGTTTTCTAACGTGTTTACTTGCAGGTAATTCTGAGAAGGCAACTTTGACAGTGAATATCATTTGACCTCGAATTCGTCATGTGATGAGATTTGACAAACTGAAAGTGTGCGAAACAAAGATTCAATGTGCCAATTTTCAAAGCCAGGCCAGTTTTTCGATTAGTTTTTAAGGCTAGACAACAGACCTCCTAGCACAAATTTGACAAGCTAGAAAAAGGTGATAAAGTGAGTTTTATTTGATTAATCAGTGGTCGAACTTAATTTAAATCAGTTCGAGATGTTCAGTTGGTCAGTTTGGAGTATCAGTTGTTCAAAATCAAAATTTTTTTTAGTCGGACCCACTTTGGGGCCCAGCTAAATTGATCAGATGAACAAGACATCCGAATTTAAAAGATCAGTAGAAAAGAAAAAAATCACTTTTATTTTCTAAGGAGGAAGAGATCGTTGTTTTGTAAAGATTGATGTAAGTGAAATTGATTTTAGGATAAAGAAAATGGAGTCTCATTGGCATTAATGACAAGAAGAATCAGAGTCAAGAGAGGCTTGCTATCTTTGGTTACAACAAGCTAGAAAAGAAAAGGGTATTTAAAGTTGTTGAATCCAAATATTCTCCTATGTTGTATTCTAGGATGAGGAGGTCCACGTCATGGAAAGAAAATGTGAGCCATGTTCAAAGCCAAAAATATAATCAAAAGCAAGAACACGTGCATAGAAAGAGGAGCTCACAGCTTGAGCATAAGGTAGTCATCCATAAAAAAGAAACCCACATTGCAAAAGTGGAAAGAACACCCTGAAAAATCTTTAAAAGCCCCAACTGCAGTCAAAGATTAAAAAATGCAGGAATATAATGGAGATCCACGAAATGATAAAGCTAGGTAGGAGAAGAAACAGGTTTCAAAGGCCCAAGCCGTTGACAATAAAAGCAGCCACAGGGGAGACGTTACAAAAAGAAGCTCTAGAGTAGCAGAGGGATTGGAGGGTATATGCCATAAGAGCAAGAGAAACTCATGCTGAAAGGGGGCAGAGAAAAAGTCTACAGCCTTAAAAGGCACTATAAGCTGGAGAAAAGAAAGGTTGAGCTCCGAGGATCAGATCATGTGGATTGGTCATTTTATGAAGAGCTTGATGAAATCATAAGTTGTGTAAAAAGTGGTGGCAAAACTTCAATGACTTTGTCATCAGAAGGTCATTTTTTTCGAGCTTGTGGAGCCCCTAGATATTGCCAAGGGATGAGAGAATGATAATGTTCATCATCAAATTTTATTTTATTTTAAGCCATGCCCATTGTAACCAGCTTGATTTGATTGTACCTGATGATCTAGTTGCAGATAAGGTCAAGGGTTTGGTGGAGAATACAGATGGAGTTTGAGTTTCCAAAAATTTAAGGCACCATTGATGTCACTACCATTGAAGGCAAATATACAATATTCAATACTACTTCATTATTCCCTATTGATGGCGACTCTGCATAGCTTAAGTATGGAAGTCAACTTTAAAAGAAGTGAAAATCAAATTGCAAGCTCATGCAATATAAAGAGAAGAAGCTACACCCCATGCATAGAGAAGCTCCACACATGTTTTTAAAAGAGGAGAACCATGAAAATTGGAAAGATTTCAAAGATCACTATTATGGAGGAGGAGATCATGAAGGCTCCTTTCAACACGCATGGTAGAAGATCTGAGGCAGCAAATAAAAAACACGTGAGTGACAGGCTAACTCCAAAGCATTAATGGAGCCTCACCCAAAAAGGAATTTCCAACAAGTTTGAAGTTGTCAGCATGTATGGAAGAGTGCAGGGTAACACTGAGAAGGGAGGGTCCATGCCAGCAACAAGAATACCGGGTTGCAAGAGAAACTCATGCCCAATGAAAGGAAGAGCTCCACGTGTGAAGAGGGAGCCGCCAAAAACAACAGTCAGCACAAAAGAGCACTGCCCATGCCATCCAAAAAGAAATCTCATGCTAGTTAAAAGAGCCCACGTAGACTTGGGAAGAGGCTGCCAAACATCCCACGCTTGGAGCATACACTTCAGACTAGTGGAGGAAAGTGGTAGCCGACAGCTTAAGATAACAGTCAATAGTAGAGTATTTCACATAGGGAAATGTAGAGAAGTTTAATCCCACATGCTTCATGGGTAGGCTTCATTTAGTTTTTTAATACAAAATTTTACACATTGCATTGTAAGTTAAGAAAAGAGCCTTTTGGGAAGGCTGTGGTTGCAAAGGACCCCATGGGTGACGTGAGTCAGATGAAGAAGCATAAATTTTGAAGGAAAACACAATTCAAAAGATGATGATGTCAGCAGGAGGTAAGTTACCAAAAAGGTCCAAAATCTGGCAACTCGCTATCTCACCACCGAAAAGTGGTGAGAAATTCTGGCTAGTGAGGTAGTGACTAGCCAAAAATTTCAAGAAAGCAGTGAAAGATAAAAGATGGTTGTGGGTCCTGCGTGTAGTGCAATTAGCAAATTGAGAAGTGCCATGTGGCAGCAGATAAAATGACTAAATGATGATGTGGCAAGATCACAAATGGAGGAAGGAGATGTTGACATGTGTCTCGATCCAACGGTCCTCGCTATCTCGCCAAGTGAAACTTGCACGCGATTTATCATAGCGACATAGCGAGGGTCGATGAGGTGATGACACATGGCAGTGGGTCTCGTGTTTGATGATGTGGAAGATGCAACGAGCGAGAAAACCAGGAGATGACATGTGGCATTCATGTCTGGTGTCCAATCAGAATGCACCACGTGGTGCTAGTCAAACTTGGGTTGACCCAAAATTGAAAGGGCTGGGTAAAAAAATAAATAAATAAATTTAAAATTTCATTCTTGAAATGGTTTTGCAAAAACTTGCATGTTAGATTTAAAAAGGTTTTAAAAGGGCTTCTCTATTCTAAAGTTTAACTTTAGAGATATTTTAAATTTTTTAAAATTTAAAATTCAAGATGTGTAGAGCTGAATTTTCTACCAGGAGGGCATTTTTAAAAATGAAATTTAGATGGTTTTTGAGAGGCTAGATATGTGATGTTATATATCGCCAAAACTGGGAAGAGCTGAATTTTTCATTTCTAGAGTCAAATTATGCACGAGTATTCATCAATTCACATTGTAGGTCAATTTGTGGAATCAGGGGCATTGGCAGTAGAATGAGCAGTTTTCATCATGGATCATCAAAACTGGTAAAAGGATAGATATGAAAGCTTGGTGAAAGGTGAAAATAAAGAAAATCAATTCTAACATGTTTTATTGGCTTCTTGAAGTCATATTAAACTGACTTTTACTTTTACCTGGTGACTCATTTTAACATCAGAAATCAGTTGCATTCTCATCACCAAGTATCTGATATTCTTTATGCTCCTAAGAGCTAGAATCATGGGATTTGATTTTTAGTTAGAAGGAGAAGTTAGCAAGAGGTTTTTGGTCTTCTTAGGAGGGAATTCTAGGGGACACATGCCAGTTGCAAAATGAATTTGGGAATTGCTTCCTCTCTATTTATGCTTTCTTCTTCTCTTTTGTAAGGGTTGGAAAATTTGGAAAGGTTTCTTTGGTATGAAGATAGTTAGTAGGACTGGCCCTGGAATTGATGAATTCTGAATGGAAGACCTGGGATGTGTTGGTTCCAGACCATGAAGCTTTTCTTTGGCTATGATACCCCCTTCACATCCCATCAGTTTCTCATTCCCACCGTTTTCTCTCTTGTATGATAGCATATGTTATTGTATAGTCTGGTTTATTAGGTGATTTGTGAGTCATTTCATGCATTTTCATGTGTTATTTCAAGGAAATTAATACAGTGAGCAGAAGGTGTTTAGTTTTAGTCTAAATCTTGTCTCCTTTCTTAGTTGATCCATGATGTTTTATGGTCTTTGAAAAAAGAGCCTAGATCATAAGTGCAGTCCCTTAAAGCTATATGTTGCTTCATTGTTGCTTGTAATTCAAGGAATTATGTAAATGCTTCAGAGATTTAACAACGTTGCAATTTTATTGAGGGGGATATCAGGTAAGAATGAGATTTAGATCAAAAATTGATGTCTATTTACAAGGTGAATGGATAGATCATATATCTGAATATAGGAATAAATATCAAATATCTAAAATGCATAAGGGAGATTCATAAGTTTGCCCAATGGATCAGGCACTGATCAGATACAGGGTCATTAAGTTGTTGTTCATACTTTTTTTTCATCCACTTTCCCCACCCACATAAAATTGAATCAAATTCAAATCATCTTTACATTTTATGTTGAAGAGATAGAACGGTCAAACCCTCACTTAGCTTGTGCATTCCATAGATTTTCATTCAGCTATTGTAGATCTTTGTCATTTCATTAAGTCATTAGGAGATATAAGGGGTTTCAATCTGCTTAATAGATTTAGGGATATGTTTTGCACTCGTATGATATCATTTGAATCTTAGGTCCACCCACCTAGGTTTAGCAGAGCCTGAAGTAGAAGAAGAGTCAAGCCTTATAGTTGGCCCTATGTTTGAAATGATATGTTGATAATGGGAGTTAGTTACCCCTAGATGTGTCATATTCTCATGGGGATAATTGAAAACCCTCCAACATTTTCAAACACCAACAGGTCTGGTCCAAGTTGCTAGTAGTTAAAGAAAGGCTTACATGGAGAAAGCTTATTAGATTGACTTCCAGCTTGGTGAGTGGAAAATGAGTCATTCTTATCTTCATTCCTAAATCTTATAGATTTTTTGAGATTAATGGCATATTTTAAAAATCAAAAGGTTTGGCCACCCTATTTTCATTAATGAAGATTGAAGGCTCCTCGTGTGAACTAGGAACAAAGTATATTGTAGAAATCTTGCAATTTCCTTCATACATGAACAAAAATTCAGGCTTCCAAAGAATTTAGAGCTATTAAGAACTCACACTGGGTGTGATCAGAACATGAAAGAATTTCCATTTGTCTGCAGAATGTTGTAGAATTACAAAGAAAAGGTAGCAGAGAACCAAGTAAGTTCTTGTTTTCACCATATATATCAAAGTATTCTAGTTTTTTTCAATTCTATTCACCATGCCTCCAAAGAAGGTTTTCTTTGGTCAAGAAGACTATTTAGATAGAAATATTCATGATGATATTCTTGAAGTATTGCCTAAGTCCACAAATGAGGCTATTAAAGTAAAAAAAATTAGTTTCCCTAAACCCTAGACTCAAAATTGCTGACAGATTGTATGATAAGGGAAATTGGGTTAGGGATGCTAAAACTTCTCAAACAGGGCTTATTCTTTCCAAAAAAAGGTTCTTAGAAAGGAAATTATTTGCCCCTGATGGGAACATCTGGAACTTTGATTTGGGAAAATTAGTGGTCCCAAGTATTTTCATGGATTATGACCTATTAGAGGCTATTGCTAAAAATTATGACCCAACAATTAGAGTAGTGAGAAGGTTGGATTGTGAATGTCTCATCATAGTAAGCCCTGAGGAAATGATGGAATTTTTTGGTCTAGAGCCATGTTAAAATTATTGTGTACTTATTGATTTACAAGATTTGGAAAAGGAATATCTATCCAAGAAGGATATGATTAGACAAGGTGCACTAAGGGCACACATAGGCACAATTAGAAAATTGCCAGTAATCACATCTACTAGGGAACCTTTTAAAAAGGAATATTTTACTTCCTGGGCTATGGAGGTATATATGACCCTGTGTAGGGTTTTTGGTAAGGATGAGAAAATTGTTATGCCTATAAGATTTATGTATATGATGGCTTAGATTTCTTTTTTTAGTGTTAACATTCTTTTTTATTTTGCCTCCTATTTAGCAGAAGAAATCCATACAGGCTTGGTTGGAATCATCAAGAGAAAGGTAGAAGAAACTTTTGCTCATTACTTACTACTGATGCATATGTTCTTGTTTAAAGGTGTAACATATTTTGGGAAAGAAATGGATTTGAATAGAGAACAAGAGGGAGTAGCTCTGCCAATTCAATTGTGGAGTGTAGATATGAACTCAGATGCAGAAAATGCTAGTTTTGTCAAGTTTGATAAGTACTTTGCCTCAAGGTTAAGGTGCCTCTTATTAAGGGACAATCTCAGAATCCCTAAGACATTAATAAATTTTATTAGACCCATGGAGAATCTCTCTGGTTTAAAAGTATTACACAATTGGGGAGATATTATACCATACCATGTTTCAATTGTTTTAAGAATTTATGGTTTTGGAGGGACTCCTCATGTATTGCCCTACCAAGTGCCTCTAAAAGTAGGGATAGCTGAGATATTGTGGCAGCTGGGAGGATTGGAGGAAAAATGTTTTGTAAAAAGACAAAGAGGCTTAATTTTCCCAACTTGTATTGTAACCCACCATTTTTAAATTATAGAAGGTCGTTGGTTATTTCTATATAAATTATTAGACTAGTATAAGATGGTTGTATCTCATCCCCATTTTTGTGATACTAAGGGATTCTACGATTTGGCTTTTAGACATAGGGCTAAGCTTGTTTCCATAAAACATGAGCCTTATTACCCTGAGGATATAATAAGGAACGAGCTCTCTTAACAAGAGCACCAAACCAAGAAAGAAAAGTGGAGAGTATTTTCAAGAGTTTTGGAATTCATTCATTGTTTTGACAAAGATTATGAGCCTCTTGATAATGCAATAATAGAGGCAAGTAAAATAAATAGACTCATGATAAATTTTCTTGAGATAATGGAGATAATGAATGAGAAGAAGAAATTCCTAATTAATACCTATCATGATAAAGCCAGAGAGATTATGAGAAGGTTGAAATTCGCTCCCAATGTTAGAGTAGGACAATTGATTGTCTAGAAAAGGTCTAGCTATAATGCAATCCAAAATAAGAAGATCAATGTGGATAAAGGTAAACAAATAATAGGATCCATTAGTGTTGTCTTGGAAGAAAGAGCTGATGAGCCCTCTCCTAAGAGGAAAAAAATAATAAAAGAACAAGGTCCTCAAATTGAGGAATATTCACCTACCTAATCCCCTTTGCAGATTGGAGAGGAGCAGCTCACTAGAGAGTAATTTGAATAGCTAGGGTCCTAAGAGGGAGTATTTATTACCCAGGCAGAGCTCGATGAGGTAAACCTTCAAGAGCCTTCGATGCCAAGCATTGATTTGATAGTGGCAAATTATAGAGGAAGGGAATTGTACCCTATATTAGAAGAGGCTAGCCATGAATTCTTTTTAGATGATGAGTTAAGTCAAGAGCCTTCTATCAGTTTTCTTGGAGAATACACATGTGAAAATATGAGGAAAGGTGCAACAAGTTGAGAACTAAGCACCCAAAAATGGACAAGGGAGTCATAAAAAATCAAATAAAAGATGAAATGACATAATAGTTTAAAAACTTGACCTGTGAAGAGGGGAGACAAATGGTAAAAGCATCTGATATTCTACTACTACCCAATTGGGATATACAAGATGCTCTAGTTTTTAGTTCTATTTCTAATAAAATAAACATGTAGGATCGAAACAAGAAAGAAATAAAAGGTTCTTCTATCAGTAAGGATTAAGCTACCTTAGTCATTTGGTCAATAAGGGAAGGATCCAAAACTATTTCCTCACAACCAGAAGATACTCAATTAATGGGCAATATAATTTTGAAGATGGTAGCAGATACAACCAATTTAGAGGCTGGACATTTGAATGTTGATACATCTAGTCTAGCTTGGCCACTATAGAGAGAGATGAGAAGGAAAGGTTGGAGTTATAGGCTAAGTATGGAAAAGTTTTGGAGGCTTGCAATAAAGAAGTTCAAAAGAGAATTGAACTTGAAAATAAAACGAGGCGACAATCTTCTAGGGAAAACATTACATACCTTTCCCTCCAGCAGAGCTTTTTAAATCCACTCCCCTCATTGATATTCTTGACACTCGATAGAGGCCACAATATTATACAGCTAAAGATTTTGAAGAAGAGAAGAGAAAACTATGGGCACTACATGTAGAGTTGAATGTTCAATATGAAGATAAATTGAGAAAGTCTCTCTTGTATCTGGTTGAAAAAATTGAATGGCCATTGTTCTATTATCAGTTAGCAAGTATCATGCCCAAATTTCAAGGTAAAAACACACAATTTTTTTTTTTAAATTAATAATCAGAATCCTCTAAGTTTGATGAGTTTGAGTTCAAAGTTAAAGTATAGATTCTCTACACTGTTAAATTAATACTCTCGTTATTAAGTTGATATCAACAAAGTTATGTTATTACATTAACTTACAACAATATGTGAAAATTATTTAAATAAAAATATAAATGAATTCGAGTTTAGATTAATTTGAAAATATCTAATCAAGATCAACTATAAATCTCTTAGACAATTATCAATTGACAATCTAACTGATATTTGAAAAGTCATATTAAGAAAAACAACTAACTAATATTAAAACTAAATATATATATCTAAAATTCATTAACTTAAATAATACAACTATCTTAACATAATAATTCTTACTAAATTTTAACTAATCATTAAATGAAAACTTTCAAAATTAATTAAACAACTAAATTAATTTAAAACTAAACTAACTACATCTAATAAAATCTAACCTTTTCTTAACTAACATAAACTAAACTTAAATAAATTTTAAACTAACTCACTAACCTTTAAATTAAAACTAAATAATATTCAAAAAAATAAATTAACATTAATATTTTAAAACTAACTAAATTTACATTTTAACATAATACTAAACTAAAAACTAACTTAAATTTAAAACTAATAACTAAAACATATACTAACTACACTTAAATAAATATCTAACACACTATGCTAAGACCACATACTAACCTACATACTAACCTATACTAATCCCTACACTCTAACTTAATCCTAACCCAACACTACACCTAACCACCCCCACTTGGCCACTAGCCCAGCTAACTTGACCCCTTTTTTGAGTCCTCCCCAAGGTTGGGCGCTCTGCTCAAGGGATCCGAGTGCTTCCCCAACACAAGGAATCATGACAAGGCTGTTGTAATGGAAGATTCCTAGGAATGTGCGTTAGATCCAAGGGTCTTTTCAACAGGTCTTGTTCTGCCCTTAAGCACATGACCAAGACTCCCATGTGAGCGCTTAGGAAGAATTAAGTGGGTGGAGTGAATATTTCCTTAATTTTATTTTATTTTTATTTTTAAATATAATATTCAAAAAGGCTAAAAAGGATATTAAGGGAATCTTTTAGATTCTTTGTTACCAGCGGGGTCATTTAATTTGTTCCCCATACAAATTCCAGAGACTATTTGGCTCTAGGATACAAAACTTTTTTTTTTTTGTAATATTTTTCTCAGTGTACATTTTTAAGCCTCTATATTTTTTATATTTTTTGACAAAAGGGGTATTTTATTGAATGGATTTAAAACATGGATTTAATAGTTTGCGTCACAATAATACAAGATTTATTTGATCTCCTAATCTGTACAAACTTGAATTGAAATATCATTGATATCCATTCCTCTTTCCTTAACATAATTTTCATTTTTAACATATAAGGAAACTTGAAAATTTTGCTTAATTAAACCATCATCATTTCATCCCATTTTCAATGTGCATCCATATAACTTAAAATTACAATTAAATCTCATGATAAGCAATATTCTCAATCACCATTTTATTGGCAAACCTGATTCAAAGGCTCAACTGAGAAAGAACCAGGAAGAAAACTCGGCGTCGTTGCCATTACAATAAAGTTTTGAAATACAAATTACATAGGATTCCAATCCCAAAATTACAACAATTTAATTTAATTTCCTTCATGAACCTCATCAAGGGTTCCATATTAATTTCTACAACACATTTCTAAGAACCATGGAGAGAACAAAATCTGATCAGGTGTCAACAAGCATGACCAAGAGACAAATCAAACATGCATTTTCATACAAGGCTTTCACAATAGGATTCACAATGAATCAAAACTAGGGAAAGGTGGATTTTTCCAACAAGATATGTCAGACACAACACCAAACCAGGTGCCTAATCGAGGCTAATCTTTTAGATTTTCTGTTACCAAAGGAGGCATTTAATTTGTTCCGCATACAAATTCCAGAGACTATTTGGCTCTAGCATACAAAACTTTTTTTATGTCATATTTTTCTAAGTGTACATTTTTAAGCCTCTATAATTTTTATATTTTTTGACAAAAGGGGTATTTTATTGAATGGATTTAAAACATGGATTTAATATTTTGTGTCACAATAATACAAGATTTATTTGATCTCCTAATAAGTACAAACTTGAATTGAAATATCACTCATATCCATTCCTCTTTCCTTAACATAATTTTCATTTTTAACATATAAGGAAACTTGAAAATTTTGCTTAATTAAACCATCATAATTTCATCCTATTTTTTAATGTGCATCCATATAACTGAAAATTATGATTAAATCTCATGATAAGCAATATTCTCAATCACCATTTTATTGGCAAACCTAATTCAAAGGCTCAGTCGGGAAAGAACCAAGAAGAAAACCCGGTGTTGGTGCCATTGCAACAAAGTTTTGAAATACAAATTACATAGGATTCCAATCCCAAAATTACAACAATTTAATTGAATTTCCTTTGTGACCCTCATCAAGGGTTCCATATCAATTTCTGCAACACATTTCTAAGAACTGTAGAGAGAACAAAATCTGATTAGGTTTTAACAAGCATGACCAAAGGAAAAATCAAACATGAATTTTCATACAAGGTTTTCACAATAGGATTCAAAATGAATCAAAACTATGGAAAGGTGGATTTTTCCAATAGGAGATGTCAGACACAACACCAAACTAGGTGCCTAATCGGGGCTATAAATCAAGAACTTCTGTTCTTCCATTCTTACATGCCAAAACTCATACGTGATTTGTGCTGATAGGTAGGGGCCCATAACACCCTACCCTCTCTCCCTCTTCTCATCCTGAGAAGAGACTATACATTGTTGGAGTCCAAATAAAATGACCTTTCCCAAAATTGGCCACTTCTGCCCTCTCCAAGGGTGAGTAAATCCAAAACACCCATACAAGAAAACTTCAAAATTCAAACATAAACATGAAAGAAAAGCATTCAAGAAACATGGTTCTCAATCCTTCCCAACATACCCAACATACATACAAGCATCCAAACAACAACAAGTAGCATAAGCATGAAACAAGCATGAACAACTAAACAAGGGAGATGAAGAACTCCTACCTTCATAAAGAGGTAATGGCAAATGAACAATTTGAGTAGAGATTTTCCCTTCCTTCCTTCAAACTTCCAAGAATCCTCTCTAAAAGTAGAGATTGGGTAACAACCTAAACTACTCCAAGAAGGGCCTCTAAATAAGACTCAAACTCAACCACCAAAAAGGGAAATAACTTACCCCACCCACCTAAAAATGTAGAAGTTCCTAACTCAACCCATACATGGTTAACCACTAAGTGGAGGTGAGGTAATGCAACTCATGGTAGCCACTTGCAATTTTCGTACAAAGGCAAAAATAGAGTTTTTGAGTGACCTCAAAAGTCAATAAAAGGGGCTTAGGGGTTGGAAAATGCCCCCAACCCATACCCATACCCTTTGGGTATAAATATTTCATGTTTTAAAGCCTTAGGAATAGGATTGGAACCAAACAAAAGCTAGGAAATAATTTAGGACCATCTAACAACTCTAAAAATTTAGATTAAGAACTAATCCGAATTAGGGGTGACTAAACTCGATTAAGAACCAAATTAGCAAAAAGACACTAACTTAATCTGACTTAGGTCCAAAGGTTACATAGCTAACTCTAACTAGCACACTGAAGAGCATAAACAATTCACGAGTGTCAAGCGACACTAAAAGAACATAGTTACGAACATTAATATTTACTAATAATAGAAAGATACATACATACATCTCAATTTTAATTACGAACAACAAGGTTTCCATAATTAACATGTAGGGATCAGTTATGTTCTTCCATTAGGTTTCTCGAATAAAATATCTTGCACACTCACTTCACACATTAGTAGTCCCATAAAATCACATGTACATATGTATATACGTATTAGGAATCACATAAATTAAAACATTCATCTATAAAAAAAGTTAGGGTTTCTTTCATCCTACTTATATCTTGAATCATAAAAATTTTGTAATCAATGTGTTAATCCTGCATTTACTTATTTTGTCAACATACATGTTCATAAAGAATTAAATGACGAACTCAAATATCTGAAAGTAAACATCACACAACATGAAATAATATAATATGTTCAAAGCATCAGAAAATGTCCCGACATCTTGAGTCATGAGTATCAAAATAATAATAAGGTATCACTATGCTATGATGGGTCAGGGTGAGGCCTCACATCCTCTCCTACTAGGCATGAACTTCCTCCTGGAGTTCATCAAAAGATAAGGGTACTGAGATCACATCCATGTCACATCCTACCCTAAAGCCATAACCTCATCATAGCAATCCCACTGGACCCTAACTTGGTCCAGCTCTCGACTCCGAAGTGCTAGGGTCCGTCGGGCAATAATACAGATAGGCTCTAGCACTAACTAGCCGACCAACTCCACCTATAGCCTCAATCACTGCAGCTTGATGCTCAGTCTGGCAGTTGTCAACCACTGTAAAAAATCTGTGGGACCTGGCCATGTCTACAACTGTCGGCTCTAAAAAAGCCCCTCTCTGACCACTGGATGACTATCCCTATGGAAACTCTCTAGCTATGTGACCCATGCCACCACAAGTGTAGCATGGTCCTCGGGTATAAGATCGTGCATCCTATGATCTAGACTATTGTGGGCCTCCTGACCTGCTAGACCCACTGTATCCACCCCTAGAAGACTGTTGAGTCTGCACTGACTATGGTTGTGGGGTATGTACTTTCTGATCCTGTTGTAACTGCCACTGCTTAGGCTTGGTGCTTTGATAACCTTGTGAGGTTTCTTGCTGCTGTTGCTGAGACTGTTGGCCCTTAGAGGACCCTGGTCTATAGTTTTGATTCCCTTTCTAAGGGGGTTTCTGCCAGGTAGAGTTTCAATTCTAAGACTGATCCCATGATTCCTATCTACCTCGAGTATCCTCTACAACTAGTCCTATCTCCACTACCTGTCTGAAGGTGGTAGGGAAGGCCATCCGAATTGGATCCTGAAGTGAGAAATTCAAACCCATGATAAAGCAATGCACTCATAGTTTCTTGTCCTTCATGTATTCCACATAAGGAAGGAGCTCAAGAAACCTACTCTCGTATTGAGCCATTGTAATACCTCTCTGATAAAGAGAATGAAACTCTTCTATCTACTTCTATCAAAAATTCTCTAACAAGTACCTCTCTCAAAATCTCTCCAAGAATGACTCCCATGTGAGGGTATCCATCCTCACTCCTCCTATAGTCTCCTCCTAATGCCACCAATTGGAGGCATCCCCTCTCAATTGATGAACTGCTAGGCATGCCTTTAGATTACTCCCATAAGGGCGTAAC
Source organism: Cupressus sempervirens (assembly GCA_028749045.1). Lineage (NCBI taxonomy): Eukaryota > Viridiplantae > Streptophyta > Pinopsida > Cupressales > Cupressaceae > Cupressus > Cupressus sempervirens. The sequence goes on from CM053786.1 coordinate 768,600,724, forward strand.
CCAAAGCACCATTGTAGGCTCTGTAACCATGCCTCTGCTACTATTCCCTTAGTGGAACTAGTAAAAAATGGTGGCCCGAGCTGAATCAATTCTCTGATATCATCTCCTATATTTCTAGGAGGTAGATCAAGTGGGGGTCCTCTCTGGTGTATTAACTCACCTTCATGCTCACCCTGACCCTCTATCTGTCTCGGTGGGGGACTCCTAGTCCTCTCTCTGACTTTGGGTCTGCCTCCTCCAGGTCCCTTTGCATCCACTACTAGAATTTGTTGACCTGGCTAAACTATAAGTACTACTCTCTGCTGAACTACATCGATCAAAGTCTAAAGTGCATCTATAATGTCCTAATTCAGGTTTGGTGGAGGTGGAGGTGGAGGTGGTGGTGGTCCATCCTCCTGTCCCGCTCTACCACCTCTTTCCCTACAACCTCTACCTCGTCGGTTGCTTCGAGTAATAGGAGGCATCCTACAAAATTTAATGTTTCATTTTAAGTTTTTAGAAGTGTAATGGTTTAAGGTTCCTAGTGTTGAAACATGGGCTCTGATACCAAGGGTAATAAACATATGGGAGGAGGTAAAAGAAAATCAAGAGATATTGAAAGCCATTATCAATAAATGGAGTAAAAGGAGAAAAGAGGTTACATTTCTATGTTATTCTATCCTAAAATTTTCACATGGCCACATAGAAAATACTTATGATATTACTAATGATCTTCCAGAATTTGATGACATAAGAGTTGGGTTATAGAGGTGAATTGTTATCTATTTGAATAAGTACAAAAGTAAAATATTTGACTTGTTCCCATTTGCTTTGGATAAGAAGAATAAAGAGAATGGACCAAATATTTAGATGATTAATTTTTTTAAAGAATAAATAAAGTCATTAATGAAAAAGGACATGCATGGTGGGAAACTACAATAGAGGACTGGTGAAGGTCAAATTATTCGTTGGGTCTTTGAAACAGGAACATGTTAACATTTATAGAGAGGCCAAATTTGTAATCAAGAAGCAAAATGATATTCTACACTTTAACTGGCTAGATGACACATTGTTTCACAAGTGGATGGCATATAATGCTTCTAATGAGCAGTGGGGAGAGGTTGTGAGTGATAATGATGAGATGGATCAAAATGAAATTCAAATCATTGATGCACCTTCAGAAGATTAGGGGAGAGAAGAAGAAAAAGAAGGCCAACCATCTCAGGTGGAAAGTACTATGGGCTTGGTTAATGATGTGGTAGAAGTAGACCTATATATAACTGTTACCTCAACAGTTCATGGCAAAGATGGTGAAGATCCCCAAATTGAGGTTAATCCATGAACACCAGATCATGACACATCATTAACAAGTTTGATGGCTACATATTTTGAGGAATCAAAATAGAAGAATAGCCAACCATTAATGTCATCACCTTTGAAGATGTAATAGAAAGTTGACCCACTGAAAGAATGTTTATATGTAAAAGTTCTTTTTGTTACACATAGTTTTGTGTTTTGTGACAATTTTATAATGTAAATATCTTTTTTTAATTGATAGTTGTCAATTCTTGATGCTTGAAACTTGTTGTATATCATAGTATATAGGTAAGATTCCATTGCTAGAGAAAGGGGTCTGAATTATTATTTTTCTAAGTCTTTACTAAGTCTGTTTGGTCTAGCATTTTTTTATGAATACTTTGTGATATATTTTCTCTGCAAGTTTATGAGAATACATCAATTTTCTAGGATATAGATGCTTGGTCTTTAGTCTTTTTCAATTGCATACAATTTTTTTCAAAATGAAATTAATACAAAGATGAGCTATCATCACATCTTTTTTGGCTTAATCTTGTCTCCATTTCTCTTACTTGGTTATTTTGAAGTTGTATAAGCAAAGCTTGTCTAGTTGAATGCAATTGAATCAAATTGTATATCAATTCACCATTGCTATTAATTCAATGAATTAAATAAATTCTTTAGTGGTATTGATAGGTCTCTATGGTAATAGGAAGCATGTCTATAAGTACAATTTTTAGTAAGAATTATTGATAACATTGATTGAAAAGTAATCAATTAGATCTAGGAATTGAATGGACTCTAAATCCCAATGGATGAGGCACTGATCTATTAATTTCAACCTATATGTGAAGAAATCATAGGAAATCATCAAGCTCAAATTAAAAATCAAATTTACCTTACTATTCAAAATAATTATCAATGTTGGTCAGTACTTGTTTGTATTTGATCTCTAAGCCTTAGTTAACTACTATTACTAGAAGCACTTGTAAATATGAGAAGAATTATGAGCAAATTTGTTTATAAGGGATGTGTATTATCTTAAAGTGTCATAGAATGAGAAAAATATGTATATGTTAGAGGTAGGAGATGAGAATTAGAATGAAACTAAGAGATTCTTGTTCAGTAGTATTCATTTGAACCATCCCTCAGGTGTCCCCACCTTGGTTCTGCGGAGCCTAAAGAGTAGGAAATATGTCTTGATTTTGTTGCAGTTGGGTCCAAATAAGGAACACATTCAACTATTTATAGGAATTAGATGATCCTTAGATTATTTGTGCTTTCATTATCTTGGTATTGAGTATTTTGATACTTAATATTTGAAAAACACCAACAAAATGGCAACTCTATTGGGGAGTTGCTTAACACACGTGTGTATAAAATGTACTGTAGTTTCTTTGGTCTAGGTGTATATGTGTATTTCTAAGCATTTTAAGTATTTCTCATAGTGGTGGTGAGTTTTTAGTGACAAACCTTGATAATTTAAAGAAAAGAAAAAAGACTGCAAGTATCACAAACATACAATAACATATATAACCTTTATGAAGTGTCTTATCCATCAAGCAAGAGTTGTAGTCATGTGGTTTTTGTGATTGCTCCCTTATTTCATAAAGTTACTTGATATTTTTTTGTACTTTTTTCTCTAAAGTGAAAAGCTATCATACTATCATTTTTCCCTATAATAGGTTGGTGACTCAGTCAAGGTTTTGAAGCTACTGCTTGTTAACAAAAAAATCTCTTTCATGGCTGATAAAAGGAAGCATACAAGAGCTTACACAAGGGTCAATCCTGATGAACCCTTATATATTGATTTACCCCAAGGTGGTAAGAAGAATCAAGCCAAAAAGAAGGCAGATACAAATCCCACTTAGAAACCTAGAAGTAATACATAAGTATATCCTCAATACCAACCAGTGGTAGGAAGGGAGTCCTTTTCATTAAGTTCTAAGTCAAAAACTACAAGGCTTTCTGTGGGGAATATTTAGTGCTTCACTAAAATAAGACTAATTTTATCATGATAAGAATGTTTCCTTAGTAGGAGATACTTTTCATATATCATATATGAACCATAGGCTAGGATATGGGAATGTCATGAAAGATCATAGAAGAGTTCCATATATGAAGCCTAATCTTATTGATCTTGATCACCCTGCTAATTCAGAGGCAACTTTTGTTGACCCTAAGGAAGTATGTTCAAAGAAATAAGTTCTGAAGAAATGGGTCATAGAAGAAGAGGCCAAATATATTCATTTGGAGAAAGAAAGAGAGCAAGCTACTATGAATGCTATTATTGGAAGAGATAACCTACTTAGAAGGAACAAAACAAAAAGTTGGAAGAAAGGACCTCAGTCCTTCATGTTGATGTGTTTGGGGATATAGATAGTTTAAGGTCTAAAGTTCAAGAGCAAGAAAAACTCATGAGCCAAAGGCAAGAACCTTTCATTTCCCAAGTCCAAGCCTATAAGCCCATCCAGGTAGATCCTGTAGAACCTATTAAGAAACCCACTGATAAAGGAAAGGGAAAAGCTATATGAATTCAAATAAATGAACCCTACACTACATTAAGAAAATCTACAAATCCTCCCATGTCTAAATTAGGACCTGATCTTGGAAGGGCTAGAAAGGAAAAAGAGGATCTGGCAAAAGAACTTGAGAAGGTTGAGAATGAAGCTCAAGTAGCAAAAACTAGGAGAAAGATTTAGTTCATCTAATCTAACTCCTGGCCCAACTTTTGTACCCAAAATGGAATTTTTGTGCCTACTTGTAGACCTATAGTATCTAGTTAGACAATGTCCTAGTTTTCCCCTATGTCATCATCCACTATAATTATTCCAATCCCTACTATCCAAATACAACAATCTCAAGCCAATATTGCTCAAAACCAGAACATTATAGCAAGCGCATCAAATGTTGCTAGTTTTTAGAAGAAGCCCATATATATGGAAAAAATTAGAAAAATATCATTTGTAGGATTCCTAGTTTCCCTCATCCCATATCTTTTGATCTAAGGGATAAAGTTGTTAAGTTCTTTGGAAACAATGTTGTCACTAGAGAGGAACACTTGAGAGTCTTTATAGACATGTTGAATGACTTTGAAGTTGAGAATGAAAATATGGTGATAAAACTATTTGTGCATTCATTAATAGAAGATCCTAGGGATTGGTTTAAGAGATTACCAAATGATTGCATCAATTCTTGGAGTGATATGGACAAATTGTTCAAAGAACAATATGGTCACAATGCTGATCTAATTTCTAGGATCTAGGACTATTACAGAGGAATGTTAACCAATTACATAAAGTTAATTTAAAACTTTTAGTGAATCAAATTAATGTAATTGCAATAAAAGAACAACACAAAATAAGATAATAGAAGGAGAAAAGAGAGATAGAGACACAACACATTTGATTTTAGAGTTCATCTGGTATGGACTACATTTTTAGGTCCAGCTCCAATAGGGGGACCGATTTGATTAACTCCAAGAAATAAATTACAAGTGATTTGAAATAATTCCCTTCAAGCACATGCAACAATATTCTCCAATGTGCAAGAATAATCACCAAGTCTCCAAAATCACAGTCTCCTTCTCATCATCTGGATGTTTAGAATAATTTTCATGACTTGAAAATGGCCTAAAATAGGCTAAAACAAAAGAATATAATAATAGGCCTTTTTAATAGATTACATCTCATCATAAAACCTTGGCCATTTTTCAATTTTGGCCTTACATCAACTTTTGGGGCTTAACAATTAACAAAAAAACCTATTTTAATAAGGTGGCAAGCAATTTATCCAAACATAAATAAAATATTTGTTACATATATAAAAAATTTAAAATGTGGCACATTGGCAAAAGCCTTTTGGTTGGGGCCAACCAGTCGAGGGTTCAAACCTCGCCATCAACCGACCCTCTTTCCAACCAACCAAGTGGCATTGTAAAGTTTAAATTAAACATTTGTTATAATGGTTTGTGAAGTCTACTGGTGGTACAATAGCCACCTATTGGACTTTAGAGTCTGGTGGATGTGGGTTCAAACCACAGGCACCTTTGATGATATATATAATTTTTATTATTTTATTATTTTATTTAAATTTTTTCCATAGTCAAATGCCAACATGCGCAAAATTTTTGCATCTAAGCTCCAATTTTGATGAAACAAACATCATTGAAAAGCTCTCAACAAGACCTTCAACTTGGTATTGACTTAGACTACTTTTGGAGAGTTTGAAATTTTGTCTTTCTGATGACCTCTGAACTATGGCATGACCAACCTTTGACTAGCCATAACTCAAGCATACAGACTCCATTTTTGCATGTTCAAGTTGTATTGGATTCATAATTTCAAGAACTTTAACCTAGTGCTGATTATTGGAGTTTTGGACATACTTTAATTTTTTAAAAAAAATATCCCACAGATTAAACCTACCCATTGAGAAGCTTTCCAACCTTTGAAATTTTGATTACTTAGAAAATAGGTGAGGGTATAGTTTGTTGGATACAATTGTATAATTGTGTGTTGTCTTTGATGTTACACAAATATCATATTGGTTGTCATTCTGTGCTTACCGAGTTCACTTGGTCAGTAAAATAGTTTCTCTTGTCTATTGAGCATTCCTAGAGATTACTCTGCGAAGATAGTGTCTACTGAGCTCACTCAGGTATCAAAGGAGATTATGGTAGAAAGTATTGTTAACCAAGCTCTCATGGTTAATGAAGGAAAGTTGATCAGAGTTAGTGTTCACCGAGTTCACTTAGTTGCCAAAGGATTTTGCAAGTTCCCAGTGTTAACCAAGCATCTACTAGTTAACATAGGAAATCATGTCAGGACTAGTGTTTACCAAGTAGGGTTGGCCAATGAAGGATTTTTTTTATTTATTGATATGAAGTTTAATTGTTTCAAGTATTCATTCTAGCCAATTGTGGTAATGATTATTGGTCATTGTAAGTTGTAACTAAGTCAACTTGATAATCTAGATGGTATAAATGAATGGTCAAGTTGAGATTCTAAAGAATGAGCGAGTATGCAAGTGTATTGATTGATTGAGAATGAAAGTGTGTGAGCTAACTTCAAGGATTGTTAGATATCCTTATAGAGCAACAAAGTAACATTCAATCAAGAAGGATCTAGTATAAAGTAGAACAAAGATCTGTAATTAGCAAATCATTTGCATCTCATCAAGTCATTTCATTGTTACTTTCTTACCATTGTAGTAGTGATTCCAAAATATCTTAATAGAGTTGGTTTAATAGCTAGTTGTAAATCCTCTAATAAGGTGATAGTTCCATTGAACTATTTTAAGAACTCTTGCAAGGCCACTCCTAAAAGGGTGATTAAATCCTCTAATAAAGTCACAACTAATAGTGTGTTTTGTAACCTTTAACTAGGTTGGCTCCTAATAGGGCTCACTTCAAAAGAGTGAAAATAGAAACTAGTTACATTGGTATTTTTTTTCATATTGGGTTTCCATGTTAAATCTGGTGTCTCATGTGTTCATGTTATTTCTTTTATGATTGCAAACTAATCACTATGAATGTTTAAGATTTGGTAAAGTATAACATACTCTGCATTTACCGAGTTTCAACATTTTCTTTATGTTTACTAATTGACAATAGTAAGTAGTATTGTTAACATCTAAGGGATATGTGAGAATTTTTTTGTGCTAACTAATTCACCCCACCTCTCTCAGTTACTCTATCTACATTTCAAACAATTGGTATTAGAGCTTTTGGTGCTTGCAGGAAAGGTTTTAAGGACCTAAGCTAAAGATTGGATGTCTTACAAGAGAGAAATTCCAAAGCTTAATAGAGAAATTTTTTTACCATGGTAGAGACTTATGAGACTTCATCTAACTTCTATTGGTGATTCAAGATGCAAATATCTTGATGAAGAATACACAACTCCTACTGGTACATCATCTGTTGGAGACATTGCTGAGAAAGAGAACCATAACACCATGATGATAGATATTGCATCTTCTCTTAGTTATGAGGAATTTGATGATATCAAGGACTACAAAACTACTTTTGAAATGTGGAATAAGCTAAAGGAAATCTATGGTGGTGATGAAAATGTGAGGAGAGCCAAAGCTGAAAGCCTTAGAGGATAGTTTGATCAGATGAGAATGAGAGAAGATGAAAATATTACCAAATATGTGGAAAGAATCAAAGCCAGTGTTAGTGCAATCAAAGCATCTGGAGGAGAAATCAAGGAAGAAATTGTTGTAATTAAATTTCTCAGAACATTGCTTCCTATCTATGTAATTAGAGTATCTACTATTCAAGAAAGAAGATGTGAGACAAATCATACTTTGGATACCTTAGTGGGAATATTGACAGCATTTGAGCTAGATAATTATGACAATTATGTTCTAGCTTCTAAGAATATTGAATCTACATTTGAGGCCAAGCTTTCACTTAAGGAGAAAGCCAAGAAAATAAAGGACATTTAGTTAGAAAGTGAGGAAGAATCAAAGGAAAGTTCTGATAGTGACCTTGAAGTTGTTGAAGCTCTACGTGCAAGGAAATATTCTAGAAGCAGAGGAAAATACAAAGTTAAAGTTACCTTAATCTATTTTTCATGTGAAAAAATTAGTGATATTGCTGCCAGGTGCCAAAATAAAGATAAGGATTAAAAGAAGAGTCACAAGTGCAATAGTAAGAAGGATTTCAAAAATCACAAATTATTCAAGGACAAAGGTAAGAAAACTTATTTTATGGCTAAGGATTCTGATAATAGCGAAGATGAAATAGTTTACATTATTGTGAAAGATGAATCTAGTGATGAAGAAGATAAGATGGCACTTATCTCTCATGTGAGAAAAAATGATACATGGATCATAGATAGTGGATGTTCACATCATATGACTGGTGACAAAAAAAAATTTGAACACTTTGAAGACTATGATTGTGGTAGTGTAAGGTTTGGAAACAACGAACCTTGTTGCATAAAAGGAAGAGGCCAAATCTCATTAACCAAAGAACTTGTTTGTGACAATGCCTATTGGGTTGAAGGACTAAAACATAATCTACTGAGTGTGGCATAACTAATCAAAATTGGATTCAAGGTGGAATTCATGTATGGTAAGGCAAGACTACTAGATGGCAAAGGAAAACTGATTGGATTAGGCAAACAAACAAAAGGTAACCTATTCTATCTTGATCTTGGTGATTGCTCATGTTTTATTGCTCAAGTTGAAGAAATTTGGTTATGGAATAGAAGGTTATGTCATGTAAATTTTGATAGCATGGTAAAAGTAAGAAAATTCAAAAAAGTGAGAGGCATTCCTAGTTTGAAGAAACTAGATGTTGGTTTATGCAAGAACTATCAGATTGGCAAAATGGGAAAGACTAGCTTCAAAAGAAAAAAAACTATCAATTTGAAGATATCTTAGAAATTATTCATATTGATTTGTGTGAACCTATTGGAATAGAAAGCTATACCAGAGATAAATTCTTTATTCTTTTTGTTGATGACTATTCAAGAATGATGACTATTATGTATCTTAGAGACAGGGATAACTTTAAGAAACCCCTCCTAAAAAAAAAGTCTAAAATGCTAGCGAATCCAACATTTTGTGGGCAAAAATTTTTTAATGTTGAGGGTGATTTTTTTGTTCCATATAGGGAAATAAAAGGTTATATATTGGTGATTTTTGTCTTTCCCTAGCAAAAACCATTTTAAATGTGGCAAATTAATGTTTTTTTTCGCCGACGGATAAATAAATGATGGCTATTTTTTTCCTTGCCAAAAATGAACTTATAATGTTAGAGGAAAATTACTTGTTTTGTAGGAAAATGAATAATAATGGTCTTGGCTAATCTTTAGTGGTAAACTGAAAAATTGTTTAATCTGAAAGTGAAATTTGCACATGTATTGGCTAGTGACTGTACTGACTACTGAGTAGTCACTTCAAGTATCAACTTGTGTACTGTCTTAGGTGTGTTATTAATAATGTTGCAACATCGTTATGTCAATGTCACTATTACCAAGTCGGCTATCATCACATTCATTTTGTTAATAGTCAATACAATAGTTTTATTGACTGTTGATTACTTGGAGATAAAAGATAGAAGATGCATCTCGGGGCCACTCACTTGAAAAGACCTACAGTCACACGTAATTCTCTGGAATGGAGACACGTGGAAATTTTTGCATGCAAATCATTTCTCAATGTCAGGCATTATCAATTCTCTGACATTAATGCCAGTACATTTCAACATTTCACACACTTAAAATTAATAGGAATACAAAAAATCATGATATGAAAGATCGTGAATATTAAAGAATTAAATGCAACTATCATAATGGAATTGGAAGTTCCATTAAATAGCCTCTTCAGTTCCTCTTTCATTATCATTTCTCATATTCTTTAGACTTCAATCTGAATTCGATTTGTAGTTGCAGCTTGTAGAGTTTCTTGAATCTTAGTCATGGATATGCCAATTCACCTCAAATGCACTACAATGGATCTGCAAAAGCCCTTATTGGGCAAGATTCCTAATGATTTCATTGTTGTGGTTTGCAAGGTAAATGCCCATAGTCCTTTTATGATCCACCATTCTATATTTATGGTACTCGACCATGAATTCTTGAGAAATGATAAGAGGTACCGTGTGTCCACAGATATTACCTCTTGTTTCTTCGCGTCTCTTCTTGACCTTGGAGGTAGCCAAATAGACATGTTGATGCTTCTGCATAACATTTTTAAGAAAATATTTTTAGAAGATGATGTCAAAATTTTTGTATTGGTTGAGTAGATACCGAGGCCAGGCATTGGCATCACTTTTGCAGATGTAGCAGACAAGGGCTGAGAGGAAGGCATAGGGTGCATTATACATAAGCATCATTTCTTGCTTAGCATTAATGAACGGAAATTGAATCGCCATTGGAAGTGGGTGTGGCTCAAAAGGGATTTTCTATAGAAATGGTTGTTGTTGGGCAATGTCAGCGAGACTGACTTCATATGGCTAGACAAGTTTAGCGACATCATCTTCTCCAATAGATTCCTTGCAGACAAACTTGAAGACCTTTCTGATTAAAGGCTTTCAACTCTCAGCCCCTCAGCTCACTCATGCTTCCAAGCTCCCTGGTTCCCTATTTCCCTATTCCCTCAGCCCTATTTCCAAACATTGTAACTTGTTTCCTTACTTGTTGCCCTTAGGACAAAAAAATGTTTTAAAGATATCTATATTTTTAATTTTTTTTTAGATTGGGCCTTGCCCTTTTTCATAAATTACAAAATAGTAAAACTAGGCTGATTTAATTAGAGATTTTGAATATCTATGCTATGAAATATGAATTAGTACTATGTACATTATACAATCTAAAATATTATCAATGAAAATTATAGTTTTTGGCTTCTCAAATCGTTGTTCTTGTTAGTCTACAACTTAGTAAGTTTGTTTTTGGCACCTTGATTTTTTATGCACTATTGAAATGTTACTATTAGTTTGCGACTTTGTTAAAAATAGTTAACTGTTAATAATTAACTATTTTTGTTTAATCTAGTTGGTTAAAACAAATGGAGCTTCAAGAAAAACTAAAGATTAATAGATTATAACCTTAACAAAGTTAAATATAATTTTGATAATTTATGTGTCAAATTTTTATTTCATACCTATCTTGTCACCTAATCCTAACTTTTTTTTTCTTTATGAAATCTTTTAAATGATGAAGAATAGTTTATAAACAATTATCACAATTTTCAATATATGTTAAATTTTAATAATTTATAGATATCTTAACTATATTATATTTTAATTTTGAAATTAAATAATAAATATGAATAAAAATATAGCATTTACAATTATATTTTTAAATTGTAATTATTTTATTTACATTATTATTATTATTTCATGATATCTTGCACCAATTTTATTTTATAAAATTTAATATATCTTCCTTGCATTTTTAATATCATTTTTACAATAAAAAGCTTATAGTTATGATAGAAAAGAAAATCAATTCTCTAATAGAAAAGAAAATCATTTATTTATATATTAAAACTATTATAATTTTTTTTATATCAGTAATAGGTTTTGCCTGAAATCTCGACCATTGCATAAAAGAAGGATTGACGGGGCCTGAGATGAATTTCGAGCCGATTTGGGGATTTCTTTTTCATGTGTCTAGATTCATTTAAAATCATGACACGTATTTGATCATTGCTAATCAGAAGACTCGGTTAATATTTTTATTGTTTTTAATGTAAGTACATTGGTTTATATTTTATATTGTAATAATGTATTTTTTTTATAAATTATAATATGTTTTTTTTGTCATTCAGTTAAAAATAATATTACTTATATTATATAATCATTTAAGATTTATTATTATTATAAAAATATTATTATTATTATTTACAATTATTTATTATATAATAGAACAAATAATATAATTATTTATAATATAATATAATTATAACCATATGATATATATGTACTATTATAATATATTTATGAATAAAATTTAAATTTAAATTAACATCATTACAAAAAAATATAATTATATTACATTTTTATCAATTGAAATATTTTAATCAATAATTAAATTGAGCCAAAATCGAGACACGTGTTCTACAAGATTCTATCTGAAAATTGAAATCCTGATTGTTGACTAAAAGAAAGATCGACGGCCCGAGATGAATTTCAGATCGATTTGGGGAATGCTTTCCCATGTGCCTAGATTCATCCGAAATCTTGACACATGTCTGGTCATTGCCAATCGGAAGACTCAGTTAATACTATTATTAATAATTATGTTTATAAACAATTATCACAATTATCAATGTATGTTAATAATTTATAAATAATTAAACTATATTATATTTTTATTTTGAAACAAAATAATAAATATTAATAAAAACGTAACATTTGAAATTTTCTTTTATTTATTTATTTATTTTATTTAAATTATATATTGTCATTATTATTTACTAATAATTATTAGTACTTGCTTGTAGCTACTAGGCTTAGGGCTAAGAGCTAAATATTTCATTTTCAATGTGATTAATTAACGTTAATATTTCTATTTTTTTAATGTAAGTGCATTGGTTTAATAATTTATGTTGCAATAATATATTTTTTTATAAATTATAATATGTTTATTTCTCATTCAATTAAACATAATATTACTTATATTATATAATCATTTAAGATTTATTATTATTATAAAAATATTATTATTATTATTTATAATTATTTATTATATAATAGAACATTTAATATAATTATTAATATAATAAAATTATAACCATATGATATATATGTCATAGCACATATATATCATGATTATATAACATATTTACAAATAAAATTTAAATTTAAATTAACATCATTACAAATTTACAAAAAAGTATAATTATATTACATTTTTATTAATTAAAAGATTTTATATATTATAACAAATTTATTAAATTGGGCGGGGGCCCTAGTTCGGTTGGCTAAATCTTCTCTATTGTAGGGGATTGGTCATGGGTTCTAGTCTCCCTCGTCCCCATGGTACTGGTGGGCGTGTTGTGCCAGTGCTACCGGTCACATTAAAAAGTTTACTCGACACACTGCAGTTTATAGGGGGGGCTGTGCGACACCCGATTCCTACAGTCTAATAAAAAAAAAAACAAATTTATTAAATTTAAATTAGATTTATATAAAAACTAAAGGCAAGTACTAGTAACACTTGTTTCATATCTTGCACCAATTTTATTTTATAAAGTTTAATATATCTTCATTGAATATTAATAATTAAATTAACTCAAAATTGGGACATGTGTGCTACAAGATTCTAACTGAAAATTAAAATCCCGACCATTGATTAAAAGAAAGATATATGGCCCAAGATGAATTTTGAGCCAATTTGGGGAATGCTTTCCTATGTGCCTAGATTCATCTGGAATCTTGACACATGTCTAGTCATTGCCAATCAGAATACTTAGTTAATATTAATATTAATAATTATGTTTATAAACAATTATCACTATTATCAATATATGTTAATAATTTATAGATAATTAAACTACATTACATTTATATTTTGAAACTAAATAATAAATATGAATAAAAATATAACATTTGTAATTTTTCAAAAAAAATTATTTATTTTATATAAATTAAACTATTGTCATTATTATTTATTAATAATTATTAGTACTTGTTAGCAGCTACTAGGCTTAGGGCTAAGAGCTAAATATTTTATTTTCAATGCGATTCATTAACGTTAATATATATATATATATATTTTTTTTTTATAAATTATAATATATTTTTTTCATTCAATTAAAAATAATATTACTTATATTATATAATCATTTAAGATTTTTTATTATTATAAAAATATTATTATTTTTATTTATAATATTTCATTATATAATATAATTATTTATAATATAATATAATTATAACTATATGATATATATGTCATAGCACATATATATCAATGATTATATAATATATTTATGAATAAAATTTAAATTTAAATTAACATCATTAAAAATTTACAAAAAAAATTATTATATTACATTTTTATTAAATAAAAGATTTTATATATTATAATAAATTTATTATATTTAAATTAAATTTATATAAAACTATAGGCAAGTACTAGTGGCACTCGTTTCATATCTTGCACTAATTTTATTTTATAAAGTTTAATATATCTTCATTGAATATAAATAATTAAATTAACCTGAAATTGGGACACATGTGCTACAGGATTCTACCCAAAAATTGAAATCCCAACAATTGACTAAAAGAAATATTAACGGCCCAAGATGAATTTCGGGTCAATTTGGGGAATGCTCTCCCAAGTGCCTAGATTCATCTAGAATTGTGACATGTGTCCTCGACAAGTGTCACAATGTCACGATTGATGGATGCGTGATGATATCACTCCAAAAATTCACTCGAAAATCATATCAAATCATCGATAATTAAGTTCTATTTTAATTAATTAATTAATTTAAAATGAACAAATTTATTCAAATGTATATCAATGCAATAAATTTTTTTTTTAAAATTTTTTTTCTTATTGTTATGTACATTACTAAATTATTGAGTCTTGGCTCTTTATGTCATTTATATGTACATTGTACATACTATTAATAAAGTACCTAAAATCATTTATTACTTAATACTTTTTTTTAAAATATTAACCCTACCCTATATGTTCATTATTTTTAGAGTAGGATACATCAGCAAGGTCTTCAAATTTCAAATTTTCTCAGACTAGCAGAATTTCATTTTGTGTTCTAAAGACTGAAAGTGTGAAACTTGAGTATCAAATGACAACACCAATTATCCAATCTCGATTCTAGGTATTTAATTTTTTAAAAACTTTTTTCATTGCAATTTGCAGCAATTGAAATCTTGATTTTAACTATCTTAAGTTTACACTTTACAATAGTTTTAAATAGGGCCTAAAGAAGAATTTTGCGTAATAACCAGTAGTAAGCATAGGCAAAACAAAGTCAAAAATTTCTCGTATGAGTGCAAGCATAAAGGAAAATAAACACATTATAGAACTTAGACAAGTGCTACAAACCCCAGGTTTCATTGATGAATGTCATGATATTTTTAATCCTGTTATTTATGGAGATTTAGGAATTATGAGAATTAGAAATTCATTGTTTAATAAGTGGAAAGACCCATAGAATGGAAGAATTTATTACAAATATAACAATAGTATTGGTGCACATAAAAATAAACTAACTGCTCTGGTTACTAGATTAGCAAACCTCATTATACTTGAAGTATTCCATTGCCCTAAAATTGTAATGCTATGCAGTCCGAATTATGATGAAAATAGAAAGGCAATTGTAAACTAAAATACTCAGGAGGAAATTTTATCCATAATTGAGAGTGAATTTTTCACTCTATTAGACCTAGGGCTAGGGTTTAAACTAGAAAGCTCTAACGAGCGCATTGACTTGGATAAACTAGCATAGGCTTATGACAAACTAGAAAGAGTTTTTCAAGATTCATTTATTAAGGGTTTAATAAAATGAGAGTCCTCTAGTTCTACTAGTGTTACACTAGACATAGACCATAAGCCTCCTTATTAGTATGATATTTTTGTGCCATGGGTTCAGAATATTATTTCTTTGTTATCATTTTTTATGAGATTGGATAGTAACAAGGAAGTGGGGGCCAATGTTCTTGAAATGATTTATAATATCCATTGTTCGTGTTAGTCAGTTGAGCAAGTACATGTAAAATATAATTGTGTTCAGCACATTGTTGAATCTATGCAATAACAATTATTGATGATTAAAAAAAGTACAACTACAAGAAAGACCAAGACATTTAAGTTCACAAGTTACTTGGGCTACCTTCTTTTAGCAAAGCATCACCCAATATTTGAGATAGAGAACAACAAGCTTGATATTGAGGTCTATAAGTTTGATGAGAGAACCTAGAAGAAATTAGAGACTCCAAGTCTAGTATATGAGTGGACACAAAAGATGAGGATGACTGCTGCAAATAAAAACTATGACCATTTTGTAGACTTCTTTTTGGCACCTATTTACCAAAAAATCACAGGCACTTCGACGCCTAGATTGCCTATGTCTCATAAAGATTGCATTCAAATAGGAAGTCAGATTTAATTGGTTGACTGGTTCTTCATGGAAGAGTACATTGTCTTAAGGTTTTATGGTTCAGCAGTTGAACCCTGCAAACTTCCAATGCATGTTACATAAAGGGTTTTTGCACTGGAACATGTACGACAGATGGAGAGTGCAGATGAACTTTTCAGTGGACAACAAAACAAAACAATATTTCCTTCCTTAACTTTTGCAATTGGAGGCCTCACATTTGAGAGTAAGGATTTCACTCAGTCACTGGAATTATGATCCAATAAACATAATAAAAATGAGACTTACTACCAATAGGAACTCTGCAAGCAAATATCAACATCATGAATGCCATTGATAGAAAAGTTTAAAAACAAGGATTCATGGGATGAGGTTAAGAAAGAGATGGAGAAACATGCAATTGAGAATAATATTTCAATGCAAGAATTGTCATCCCAAATTATGAAATTTCACAAATCAGAGCCTTTGACATACTTAGATTTCTACAAGAAATCATCTCAACCTTCTAAGAGGTCTATGCCTAAAGAAATTAAAGAGGCATATGTAGCTGAAATGTGGTGTCAAATCAAGATGATTGATTTTTGGAAAATGAGGAAAAATTTGGGTGAACCAAAGACATCATCTTGTTTTGATGAAATTGAGGAGGATGAAATTTTTAGCAATTATTGGAATAAAGAGCATCCAACTGTACTATATGATTCTGGCAATGATAGTGATAATGAAAGATAGAAGGACCTCCAGTCTGATGCTGACATTCAAGTTATTCAAGATTTTGGGTCAACTAGGGACAGAGATATTGTTACACTTAAAATGAGTGATTCTATTAAAAAAATGTATGGTAGAGGGGCAACTATGATACAAAAAATGGGTTATGCAAGTATAGAGCCCATTGGTGCAAGTGGTGAAGGGATTTGGAATCTAGTTCTAGTACTAGACCCACCAAAAATTGGATGTAAACCAATCATTGGACTCTCTAAGAATGAAGATGATTCATCTAGAAAGGGAAAAAAATATTATGCCTCTACTTCTGAAGGTCAACCCAAAACATTATTTGTTAAATCTTTGAATCCAATTGTAGTTGATCCCACTAGCATTGGCACTAGCACTAGCATGGATGAACCTTGTGCAAAAAAGAAAAAAAATTATGACAATTACACCGCTAGCAATGTTACTAGTTACTTCACCAATGTATGCACTAGTAGCTTCTATACAAAACTCAAAAAATAGTCCTAAAATGCAAGGATTTGGAATGGGCCATCTTTAGTCTATTGGCAATCCTCAAAATGCAATTGTTGGTAGAGTAAATTTTACTAAAGTTGGAAGAGAACATAAGGATACAACTGATAATTCACCTTTCAAACACTCAATTATATCAACAAACCTAGATTTTAGTTTGAATGAGTTTGCATCAAAGTTTGAATAGACAAGGAAAAGAAATAGGCAAATTATGAAGACTTTGAAAAGTGATGCAATTGCTAAATTTCAGGGATCTACTAAGAGAATATCTTCAACATATGATCCAAACAATGAAATGATGAACTTCATGGCTGTTATGCCCCTAGGCAGAGATAATAATCCACCACAAAAATGTAATAAATTCTAATGATATACAAGTTACCAGTCTTCAAATGGATTTGTCAAAAGTAAAAAATATTAACAAAATCAATATATCACAAGAGAGCAACGAAATGATCTACTCTACACTTCTGAAAGTAGAGAGGGAGAACAAAAGGCTTATAAAGAAAATAGAAAAGTCGTAGGTAGACCTTGATAATGTGAATGTGAAGGAGAAAGTAGTAGACAATAGGTTCAAAGAATTGAAAAATAGGATAAATAAATATTCTCCTATAGAGGCAATTGTCCAGCAAGAGAAGATGAATGAACAAGTGCAAAAATTGACTAAAGAATTGGATGAGTGCCAAAAAAGACTTCAGCATGAACAAGCCTCTACTACACAGTTGTTCAAATTTGTAGAGAGTAGTGCACAAGACAGACAACAATAAATTGAAAACTAACTTGGACTATGTGTTGGCGCTAAAAAAATTGCATGGTCAATTTTCAGCAGTACTAAAAAAATTAAGCCCTTAAATGCTTTTTTAAAATGCATATGTACTTGGTTGTACCCGACTGTTCCATTGAAGTCCTAAATGGTGTTTAATGTTTCTAACACCTTCCATTCAGCCTATCTACCTGTTCCATGAGGTCAAATCATCATTTTGAGTCATTTGGCGAAGTCCCATTTTAAGCTTGTGTCAAATCTGCATTTTTACCCTAAGTGTCAAACAGTGACAGGAGGCTATGTTTGTCATCGAATAACTTGTACCCAGAAATGTGTTAGGATCACCGCTTTGGGAGTGTCTAGTATCTATACCAATGAACCTATGTTTCATATTTTGAGTTGTTTTGAGTCCGTTTGACTAGGTTTCCAACCTCTCAAAGTTGGTTACTTGCCTTTATTGTAAATCTGCAAATTATGTATATTTTCGGGTAGCCCTGTTAGACATATCATAACTTTTGACCAGTTGAACCAAATGAGAAAATTCCTATTGCATCATATCCTAGGCATCAGAGACTAGCTACGCTCCTGATTTGAAGCCATGAAGAATCTGTTTGATCAGTTTTCAAATGCGATTCTGATTGGAATTTATAGCGTTTCACTGGTAATCAGAGATGCAGATTGTTCAGGTGCCATGTTCGTGATGCTATATCTTTTGATCTGGGATTGGTAGGACAAAATGGTTTGTTCTCCTGCATTCTACTCCAAAAGTACTCCAAGTGTGCCAATTTTCAAATCTTGATGAAGCCGTCTGTACACTTTTCCAGTGTCTTTCTGTTTCTAAAAATCGCTCTTCAGTCAGTGTTCCTAGTTGTAAAATTCCAAGTAGCCTACTTTGACCACTTTCCATTTGCGCCCAGTTATTTTTCATGAGCCCAAATCACATATTCATACTGTCCTCATGATAGAGAATTGATACCCCAATTTTTGTCTTCCCAAGTGTCCATTTGCCCAATTTTCCAAGCCAATTCCAAATGCACTTTCCAGTTTTCTAACATGTTTATCTGCAGGTGAATTTAAGTTGGCAACTTCAGAGGTCAATATCTTTTGACCCTGATGTCGTCATGCAACAAGTTTTTGCAAGCTTGTTGAACATGTCAGAGAGAACAGAGATCTTGATTTTCAGAGCTTTATCAAATGTTTGAATCAATTTTTAAAGCTAGCCGACAGGCACCGTCATCAGAAAATCACAATTTGCAAAGAGCAGAGTAAAATGAATTTTTAATCGCAGATTTGTGATCAAATCAATTTCTAGCCAGTCTGAGAAGGTAGGCGGATCAGTTTGAAGGTCCAGTTGTCTGAAAACAATTTTTTTTTTAGCTGGACCCACTTTGGGGCCCAACTAATCTCGACTGATCCCGTCAGATAAGTGTAGGAATGGGAAATTGAAAATCTCTAACTCGAAGGAACCATGTAAGGTCTTAATGAAAGTTGGTTGTCCCACAATGGCATAAATTCTAGTAGTGATGATTTGAAGAAAAAGTTGTGAGAGTTTCCATGTTCGAAGAAAGTACGAGATTCATTGATGAGATCAACCAAAGGAATGTCGCTGCAGAGAATGGTTATGACACTTTCAAGATTGATTCTATTGGTCTGGGCATATTGTGATAATCGTCGGCATGACACTCATAAAAGGTTTGTTGTTTGAAACCAAACTTGCAAAGTCAATACTCAAACCGTAGGGGAGGTAGTCAATCAAATGAGAGACCAGCGTAAACAATGGGAGTTGTGGTCAAAGTCAAGGGAGTTCACACTGATAAAAGGCTCCTGTTGAGTTTAAAGGTAATGGGAAACTATAACGAAGATCACGCTATAATAAGTGATGAAGATTAGGCATCTAGCTCCAAGTCCATGCTTTTAAGGGAGCAGCTCTGTTAAAAATGGGGAGAGCTCACGATAGGCAAGGAAGTAGTTTTCAATGGTAAGAAAAGCCCATAGCTGTAAAAAAGAAGCTCCACATAGCACAACAAAGACAGAACCCCATGTTATAAAAGCAAAGTCAACCTGTGCAAGGAAAAATAGAGCTTTTAACGCTATGAGTTTGATGAAAGCGGAAAGTAAAGGAGGGAGCAATGGTTTTCAACAAGCGAAGATCACGCCCATGCAAATAAAGAAATTCGCTAATGTTTGAGAAAGAGCCCCACGCAATAAGAATGGAGGCTCAGCATCTAAAAATGGAAGCTCATCACGCTAGTATTGAGGGTCCACAGCAACAAAAGGAATTTACGTGGAGAAAAAAGCACGTAGCTAGCTCAGATTATGTAGTTCACGCCATGAGCAAGGCGTAGAGCAGGGAAAAGGTATAAAAGGAGCATCATTCATGATTTAAGAGAAGAAGCCAGTGATGTAAGACATGTGGTCGAGGTAGCACATGAAGATTTGATGGCTGTGCAATTTGAAGCAGAGCATGAGAAGGTCGTGCGCAGAGGGAGAACTCAGAAAAAGAGCATTATCCCACATTTCTTGTGCAACGGGCAATCTTAAAGTTTAAATGCAAATCTTTACGTAGGCATTGTGTCTTAAATAGACATGAGCCTTTGAAAGGCCATGCCCGCGTGGTGGGCCCCTCCCTGTTGACTTCGTCATGTGGACGCTAGCTAGCATGGTATGAAAGCTATATTTTAAACAAACTTGCATTGGAGATGATGTGGCACCAAAGCTGGAGATTGAAGGAGACGACGACACGTGGATTGATCCGACGGCTTGCGCATCCCTACAAAAAGAGTTGTGCGGAGGTTAAAATGTGAGGATGCACCTGGGTGCCATGTGGCACGGTGGGTCTGAGGAATGATGACGTGGCAAGAATGAGCAGATTAAGACGGAGGCATAGGATTTCACCACGTGGCTAGATTCGACGGTCCGCGCATTCTCGCATTATGAAGTTGTAGGAATTTAAGTAATGCAGGGAAGCGCATTCTTGACACATTGCACTGGGTCCCTGCGGTGCTGACGTGGCATCTAAGAATAGTGGTCAGCCAATCAGAGGCTGCCCAGAAAGGCTGGTCAACTGAAGGTTGACCTTGAATTGGAAAGAGAGGGAAAATATATAATGTTTGAAAAGATAAATTTTTAATATATTTTCTTAAAAAATGTACGTGACTGAGTTTTATTTCAAAAGCATGCATATTATAAAGTTTGGACATTAGATTTTTAAATTTTTGAAATAATTTTAAATTTCAAAGTGCATACATGAGTGCCATGACAGAGGAGACTGTTTTCAAACAGACTTCTAGTGGGTTTTTGATAAGCTAGATATGCACTCCAATATAATGCCAGAATCAGGAAAAGATGAACTATCCAATTTCGGAGTCAATTTTTGCGCAGGTAGTAGCTGGTTCAAGCTACATGAGGTTTTCTATCAGGTACCTGAAGTGCAACCATATTTAGACTAGGAAGTTCAGATTTGATTTTTGTCATGGTGATGACCTGAATATGGTTAAAGGTCAGTAAAATTTTCAGTTTGGGTCAAATTCTAATAGCATTCACTTATTTGAATCACATTTTCACCAGAATTGCATAAGGTTTTAGATATTTTAGATGCAAAAGGATTTCATCATTAGGCAGAGATATTTTCCAATCAGTTAGAGTGTAATGATGAAACAAAAAATCAGATCAAATGGTAGAGAGATGAAAGATGTTTTCAGTTGCACAAGATGGGATTCCAAATGGACACTTGTAGTCTTCAGTTTCAATCCGAGAATTCATCTCCTTGCTATATTATTCTTTCTTTCTTCCATTTGAGAGGTTCCAGTCTTTGGAGAAAAACCAATCACTATTGAGATACCAGATATTGGATCCAATTTTGATATGTTTCCATACTATGATACCACATATTTCTTTAGCAATTTCTTTTTTGTATGAACAGAAAATTAATTTTTATGCAGATAGTTCTATTCTGTTAGGTGATCTATGAGTTATTTTCTATACGTCTTTCATGTATTTGATTTCAAGGAAAACAAATAAAGTGCAGCAAAGGGTTTCCAAATTCAATTTGAGTCTTGTCTCCTGTCCATGGATTTGTAATCTTTCTAGTTTGTGATCAAGGATCATAGATTAGGTTGCATCTCATTTTGGAATTTATGTTGTTAAAATGTCTTGCATATGGATCAAAGAGCCATGTAATTGCTTCGTATTTATCACAGGGTTTGCAGATTTCATGGTGGGATATTTCGAGTAGGAGATTCAAATCTGAAGCAGATGTCTGTTCACAAGGTGAAGGATAGATAAGGGATCTGGATGTAGTAATGTGTCTTAGATTTCAAAAAGATGTATGGTTATAATTCATTTAATTGCCCAATAGATAAGGCACTGATCAGAAATATGATCACTAGATTTTGTTGCTCATATTTGGGTCTTGTTGATATGAACATATTAAATCAATTTTCCCTTTTATGTTGAAAGCTATTCAATGTAAACTCGCACTTAGCTTTCCAGTTTCATGAGTCATGTCCTTAGCTATTTCATGCTTGTGATCTCCTAGTTAAGCATAGAAGAATTAGGGGTTTTATCTGCTTTATGTTAGATTCAGTGTATGCTTTGACAACTGGTACCATATAAAGAATCTGTAGGTCCACCCACCTAGGTTTTGCAGAGCCTGAAGTGCAGAAGGGTCATGCCTTATAGTTGGTCTGGTGTCTGAATGGGCATGTTGAAAATGGGAGTTAGCTGCCCCTAGATGTGTCTTGTTCTCATCAAGGTAATTGGAAATGGGTAACGTTTTCAAACACCAACACTATGTTGTCAAGGAAAATAATATTTTAAAGACTAAATTGGAGAATGAAAAGAAACATTTAGTGTCTAAGGCAAATATAGTTTATAATTTGCAAAAGGATTTGGGAAATGAGAAGGAAAAAGAGGAGTCTAGTGCAAAAACAATCAACAATTTGAATAAGCAATTGGAGAATATGAAACAAAAAGAGGAGTCAACTGCAAAAATTATCAGTAATTTGGAGAAGGAATTGGAGAATACAAAGAAAATAGAGTCTAGTACTACTACAAGCACTAACACAATCCACCACATGAGGAAGGAATTGGAATATGCAAATAAAAAAGAGGAGTCAGCTACAAAGAAAATCTTCAATTTGAGAAAGGAATTAGAGAATGCAAAGAAAGAGGAGTCTACTGACTCTAGTCAAAGACTCCATGATTTGAAGAAGGAATTGGACAATGCGAAGAAAAAGGAGGAGTCCACTGCAAAGACAATCCATGATTTGAAAAGGGAACTCAAGGATGAGAAGAAAAAAGAGGTAACTACTAAAAATACAATCCAAGATTTGAAGAAGAAATTGGAGGATGAGAGGAAGAGAGAAACTAATTAGCAAGGATAACTAGAGGAAATATAGAAAAAGAGTGAAAAAGAGATATCTCAAATGAAGAAAAAGATGGAGAATATAATGGCAAAAAATAGAGCAACATCTTCTGAAGACCATCATGTGAAGGATACTATAATAAACATGGTTAAGCTTATCAAATAAGAAAATTGAGACAAAATAATGAAGAATAGTGATAGTTTGTTTGAATGGCTTGATTTAAATAGCAATATCAAACTTGTCTTTGAAAATGTAAAAAGTGATACTTTTGGTAAAAGAAAAATCTTCACCAATTCCTTAAAAAATCTTTCTAACCAAATTTGGAATAAAGTAAATATATCTAGTGATAGGGATTTGGCAAACTATGGAATAAAAAACCACTTGGATGCCTCTATAATGACCATTGAAGTCGGTCACCATTGTGAACAAGTAATGGAAATAGGTGAAGCTCTCAAATCTGCTTCCAAAGAATTGAAGAAGATGAATAGCATCATACTAAACTTGCTGACTTTTGGATTACCAAATCCAACTGACTTAGATGGTAGATTCATTGGAAAAGAAAATTACATGGAAAGGTTGTAGGACAACATGAATTATGATTTAGGCAACTTGCCTGAGGAAACCAGTCTAGAAAGAATTGCAAGTTGCATCAAATCACTGTCAACAATGAATAAAGTTGTAGATAAATTCCTTGATTCATGTAAAAATATCTCACAAAATTATTTATTGTTGATGAGGTTACAACTATTTAGCTACAACCTCAAAAAAATGGAGCACCCTAAAGAAATTCTTAGAAGCTGGGTCATCTTCTCAAACTAAAGTTGTTACTGCTGCTGTCATTGGCAGTCATGACTCATAGTTGATAGCACTAAGAAGTAACAACTTAGTAAGTGATAGTACTATAATCATTTTTTTACTTTTTTCTCTTTAATTTCAAATTTTGGGTTTAATTTCAACTTTGTTTAATGTTAATTGTTACAGGAATCAAGAGCCAGCATATCGGGATAGTTGGGCAGCCAAGAATTGGCATACTATTACTACATAGAGTAGATGAAATTTTTTTTTCTATTCCTACTACTTGAAAAATTTGTACATTTGGCAATGTGGAAAATTGGCAATGTGATTGTATGGTACCAAAGTAACAAGAATCAGAATCAAATTGAAATTGGCAAGCTCGAATCAAATCGTCAAATCGTGTGAATCATCATGGTTGTAACTTGAAACTATGTTGTATACACATATTGTATTATCTAGTAATAGTCTAATTATATATAAAATTACAAATTGACCTACAACTATTGGTGCTCCCTTGTATCTGCAAAAGGGAATTCAAGGTCATTTCAATTTGACATTGAGTCATTTGCAAAGGGTTGTAATTGTTTGTAATTAAAAATTGTTAAATGTACCATGTTGCAAGCTAATTTATAATTATAAATTATAATAAAAAAATTTTAAAATAGAGCTTATTCTGTTAAATGCATTATGTTGTACAATTTCTTAAAGAAACTGGAATCAATGAAAATCTCAACATGTAAGTTTGTAACATCAACATGTTCAAAAAATAATAATTGAAGCATCTATAAAGGGATAGTCAATGAAGGCTATAAATTAACTTCTACAAACATGCTACATAATTAATTAGTGGGTAGAGTCTTAGATCAGAGCTACTAACCTACTACTTGACTCACGTAGAAGTTAGAACTTGAGGTTGAGACGCTACTATAGTTGCCATTCCGCTTGGACCAGCTCAACATCACTATCATTAGAATCCTTCTCATTTATTGCATACAATATTTCATTTTCTATTGTGTTTTCTTTAGATTCACTATCAGTATCAGACTCACTATGCATGCCAAAGTCAACATCATCTTCATTGTTTCCAATATCAGGATATGAACCACTGCCACTACCACTACCATTGCCATTGCCACTACCACTTGGGTTTGAAATGTTGGCAATCCCTCTTCTTTGATGTTGGTTTCTCCAAATGTTGATAGCCCTATCAAAAGGAAAATTTTCTACCTCATACCTAGAATTATAGAGCCTCAGACAATTATCCAAATTTTTGTCTAATTTATTTCTAACCTTTGACTTTAGGAAGCCCAAAGTACTGAAAACTCTCTCATCCTCCACTGAACCCAATATCATTGTCAAATATAAATTGGTAAGCTTGAAATATTTTGGTATTGCCTCTTTCAAATAATTGCTCTCATCAAGGTTTTTCCAAAGCTTTGTTACCACTCCCTCTTCATTTGGGTTCTCCATAAGAGCATATTGTTCCCTCATTATGTTTACAAAAAAATATGATTGATCTCTTAGTTGAGATTCATTTAAAATTCCATTTATAGTGACTCCATTGATTACTTTAGGTTTGAAAAAATGCTGAATCAAAGCTGTCATCCTTCTTTGAAAATTAGTCGGACAATTTAGAGACCAATATTGTGTAAAAATAATTGACATTGCTTTGAGCAGTTCCTTTGGAGGGAATCTGAATCTGATTTCTAATGAAAGATTGTAGCAAACTCACTTGACAGTGTCAAGCATAGAGTCTTTGATCTTCTTGAAATTTTCACTTGTAACATGTGAAAGTACCTTCTCTAGTACTGATTCAACTTTGCTTCCTACTTCATTGGGGTTGGAGTCAGGGTTGACGCAAGCTTAGCACTGCATTGGTATGTCAACTCCATGTGCCCTGGCATATACCTCATCATTTGCACCAATATGTAAAATGTTCCTAGTATTGTTCAAATTTGAGATTTCTAACCACTTTGCAAACTTTGTTTCATCTAATGGTATTAATCAGTACAGAGTATCTAGGCTACAACATGTCATTTTACAGAGTTTATTATATTCTACAATGTACATAGCTCTTTGTTGAACCTTTTTAATAATATTTCTCATGTCCTATAGCATGGGGAGAATAGCTACTAAAGTTAAGAGTACCTTAACATTAGTTAGGCTTGAATATAGCTGAGGGAATCTATCTCACATAGAGTGGATTAGTCCAAGCAATGATAGGTATTCAGACATTACTTGATGCCCTGGTCCATCCAAAGAGATTCATTTGGTATCATTGTCTTTAAGAAGTTTCTTCTCATCATTAAGTCCTTCAACAAAGTGTTGAAATTCCCAAAATCATTTTGGACTTTGATAGAAGTATTAGTAAATCTCTTTGATTAGAGAGTCCACTTTACTTACACAAGAAAAATTGCTAACAATTCCAAAAGCTAGATTCATTCAATGGGCCATGCAATGAATGAGAATAGTGTAGGGTGCCAAATCATTCATGATCTTTTTGCAAAGACCGCCTTTATGACCTTGCATAATCGAAGCTCCATCCACTTTGACACACACCAACTTTTTGGCAATCTCCATGCTATCTAAACCTCTAGATTATATTAGAGTGGTCTTTAATAATTCATATAATTTTTTAACTATTGCACTACGACTCAATTTAGCAATAGATAGTAGAAATGGTTGATGACAAAGATTGTTTATAGTATAAAAATGCATGCACACCTAGGAAGTATTATCAATTGCTATAATTTCATCTAGAGACAATGCAATAAAATTAGAGTCTTTAATTTTGTCCTTCATATCTTCTTTTTCAACCTATGCAAGACATCTAGCCCATTTCTACCCACTAGTTACTAACTAGTGATTGTTCGAATAGTTTTGAGTTTTCAAAAAGCACAATAAGGTAGGAATTGAAGGGTAGTTTATCATAGGACATCCTCTTTTCAATATATAAAACACCACACTTAATTGAACTACCTTTCCCATATTTTGCTTCCATTGCTTTCCCAAGGAAATCTTCAATGGAACCTTTTACTGTAGAACACTTCTCCCATAATTGCTGGTGTAACTTGTATATTTTGGCATTCTTGATATGCAAACAAATTTTCTTTGTTTTCCAAGTTAGCACGGATTTTGAACTCCATCTATAGTTTCCTTCTTGTAAACTTTACCGACATGCTTTTCTATGGTATCAATTTTAAGCTACAACCTCTTCTCCTTCTTTGTTATGTTTATACAAATCTTACATCTGCATTCTATAGGAGGCTTACCATCAATTGGATTGGGCACTAGTTCAATGAACTAGTACTTTTCCACCCATTCTAACTAAAAATTCCTTTTGGATAGATCCCAGCAAGATCGATCTTTCATCAATTCCAATTTTCTTTTCTCCTTTTATTCATGAACATGATTTATGGAATTAGTTTTGGTTTTCTCACCTGACTAGGCCGAGATCGAATCCAACTCTATAATCTCATTTTGTGTCTCCCTACTCAGGGGAAGTGCCTTCAAATCTTGTTCAAGTTCATCCTTGACTAAGATATCAGGTTCACCAACTTAAACTTCAATATGGTTTGAGGGTCCAACTTGTGATGAATCTCCCTTTTCAATAACCACTGGAGATCTAACTTGTGAATCTTGTAGGTTTCCAGCATTTTCACCACCAAAATATGCCACTATGGTACTATGTTTTGATAATGGTGGCCTCTCTTGGCTTTCAGGGATCCTACTGGAACCCCTATTACCCCTCTTGTTTGACATGACAAACCAATAAAGGCTACAAAAAAATATCAACTTAGTTGTTGAACAAAAGACTCAACTACTTAGACTACATATAATAACAATAATATGATTCATTCTCAAAAAAAGGGTACTACAGTCTATGGTACTAACCAACATAATTCACAAACCAATAGGCTATCTTAGCATGTGAGATGTCCAGTCACTAGTGGACACTGGATAGTAAAACTAAAAAAATAACTAGTACCACTATACCAGTGGTCTAGTACCATTGTTGACATAAATTGTTTTTTAAAATCACTTCCCTTTTACAAAAACCAGGGTCCACAAGTCAATGGCTAATGCACTGAGCACTCTAAAATTTTGGCAACAATAAGAAATGCCAACCTTCAAACTAGAAAATAACGAATTGTGTAGAATAATAATATCTCATAGTCTAATCTAGGTTGGCGAATTAGGTAGGATTAACAAGCAAAAATGTCAAATGCAAGTGAAACGAACCTTCCTATGCAAGCCCATAGTAGGAAATAGTTGGCTAAATGGGGCTGGTGATTGACACATGTTGGTAAAATGGTTGGCGACACCCAACCCAAGGGAAAATTATTTGGTTGTAGTAATGGAAAAAGAATGTGTGCCAATCAGAAATAACATGCAAATGCTGGCAATATGTTTAAAATAAATGAATCCAAAATGTATATTGCATTGGTGATTGGACTAATATTTTTGACCAATTATGTGATAACTAATGGGAAACTACCTTGGACATTGGACCTAAATCTGATAAATATCTGATGATGCAGTTGACCTACGTTGCATGCGCTATTCACCAAATGACAATTGACTTGTCAGATAGGACCACCAAAAGGAAAATATTTTCCACTAAAGTAATCCCTACTTAGAGAAAAGTTAGAAGCATTTGAGAAATTCAAATGGTATCTAGCAACAGTAGAGAAAAAATAGGGAAAATACTAAAATGCTTAAGATCAAACAAAGGTGGTGAATTCATCTCTAATGAATTCAATAACTTTTGCATTGAAAGAGGAATCAAAAGATAGGTATCAACCCCTAGAACTCTCAAACAAAATCGAATAGCTGAAAGGAGAAATAGATCTATCATAGATTGTGCAAGGACTCTAATTATTGAAAAGCACATTGCTATCAAGTACTGGAAGAAAGTTATTAGCACTGTAGTTCATACCTTAAATTGAGTACAGTTGAAGAAGGACTCATTTAAAACTCCCTATGAGCTATGGTATGGCTATAAACCCAATGTAAGTTACCTACAAGTATTTGGAAGTAAATTTTATATCTTGAAATAATCTAGAAAAGGAAAATTTGATTTTGAAAGGCAATGAAGGTATATTCTTAGGATATCCTTGTAGAAGTAAGGCATATAGATGCTTGAATTTGTCTACTCATAAATCAATTAAAAGTGCATGTGTGTGAATTGATGAGTTTACAGAAAGGACTAAAGAAGAAAGAAAAAAGGAACTAGAAGACTACTGGAGATTTTTTTACATCAAATTTGATACATTACTAGATACATCTGTCAATAAGGAGACTTCTACACCCGAGTCTTCCTCAATCATTGAGTTGCAAGAAGTTCAAACTAAGTCACAATCTGAAGCTACCAAGCCAATGTCTACTGAGACTGAAGGACCCAAGCCATAAACAAAACAACTAAAGCTAGAAGTTGAAATTCAAAATGAAGATAGTGGAATTTAGTCAAAAGGAGAAGAACCTATATTGGCCAAGTATGTCGGGAGGCATCATGCACCAGACCGGATTATTGGAGAGAAATCAAAAGGTACTATGCCAAGAAGTAAGCAAAAAGGTACATGTTTACTTGCTGATTTTGAACATAGAAACATTAAAGATGCATTGGAAAATGAATGTTGGGTTGAGGCTATGAATGAAGAAATAGAGAAAATAGAAAAGAAAAAAACCTAGACTCTTGTACCTAGTCCTAAAGATAAAAACATGATCGGAACAAAATGGGTTTTCAAGAATAAGTTGAATGAAGATGGTAAGGTATCAAGAAACAAAGATAGATTGCTATGTAAAGGCTACTATCAAGAAGAAGGCATTGATTATGGTGAGACTTTTGCTCCTATTGCAATATTGGAAGGTGTCAAGGCCTTACTTGCATATGTAGCACATAAAGGATTTAAGGTATATCAGATGGATGTTAAATCTACATTTCTCAATGGTATTCTTGATGAAGAAATCTACATTGAACAACCAGAAGGTTTTTTTATCCAAACAAAAGGGACATGGTCTGCAAAATTACACAAAGCATTGTATGGTCTAAAAAAAGCTCCTAGAGCATGGTATGATAGGTTGCACAACTACCTTATACAGATTGGTTTCCAAAGAACTAATGATAATAGTAGTTTGTACATCAAGGAAGGACTAGATAACAAGATTGTATTGGTAGAGATATTTATGGATGATACTTTATTTATAGGGAATGATGATCTATGCAAAGAATTTTTGGAGTAGATGAACAAAGAATTTGAAATGTCTAGGTTTGGTGAGATTACATTCTTTGCTAGTTTACAAATATAGCAGAGCAAGAATGGTATCTACATCACTCAGTCTACATATATCAAGGAGATACTCAAGAAGTTTGGTATGGAAGATTCAAAACCAGTTGGAATCCCCATGTTTACTGGATCAAAGCTTACCAAAGATGATATTCAAAAGAAGTAGATCAGACCTTATATAGATAAATGATTGGAAAATTACAGTATGTAGTTCATACAAGGCTTGACATTGCTCTTGCAGTTGGTATAGTAGCAAGATTCTTAGCTAAGCCTAGAGAAAATCAAAATAATCTTGAGATATTTGAAAGGTACTAAAGATTATGGTCTATGGTATAAACTTGGAGAAAATTCTGACCTAAAAGTGTTTACTAATGCTGATTGGGCTAGAAATCTTGATGATAGAAAGAATACAAGCAGTGGATCATTCTTTCTTGGTAAAAGTTTGGTATCTTAAACAAGCATAAAGAAAAATTGCACATCCCAATCCAAATCAAAGGATAAATATGGTACAGCAGTAGTGAATTGTTCTAATATTGTTTGGTTTAAACAATTGTTGGAAGGCATGAAGGTTGAGATCAAAGAATCAGTTGTCATGTTTTGTGATAATACAAGTGCAATTAACATATTTAAGAATCTAGTGATGTACTCCAAAACCAAGAATATTGCTATAAAATATCATTTTGTCAGAGAATTGGTGTAGGACAAAGAAATCAGATTGGAATATGTCCATACAAAAGCACAAATTGTAGACATATCAAAAAAGCCATTACTTAAGGATGCATTGTTGTATCTAAAAGGTAAGTTAGGGTTCATTCCCCTATCTAAAGCTCACTAAATAAAGATTTAGTGATGCATCAATAAGAACCAAGTTGAAAATTTATCAGTTGATGTAGCATAGTAAAGGGAACATTGCATATGAATCAGTACTCAAGGTACATTGATACTCATTTGTTATGTGTTGTCTTTGGCATGTGTTGTCAAAGAGGGAGAGTTTACTATCATATCTTTTTGAAATTTGTTTTGAAGCTATGTAATTCATTCACAAAAGGAGATTACTACAAAAGAGAAGTTGGTGGTATAAAAATCTAAGAGGGAGAAACTTTC
Source organism: Cupressus sempervirens (assembly GCA_028749045.1). NCBI lineage: Eukaryota > Viridiplantae > Streptophyta > Pinopsida > Cupressales > Cupressaceae > Cupressus > Cupressus sempervirens. The sequence goes on from CM053786.1 coordinate 768,632,139, forward strand.
TATCAAAAAAAGTCTTGTTTTCAAATTTCATCATGCTATAAAATGATGTGTTGCCATTAATGCGAAAGAGGGAGATTGTTGGACTCAATTGTCTAATTGTGTGTTGTCTTTGATGTTACATAAATTTCATATCAGTTGTTATTCTATGTTTACTATGATCACTTGGTCAACAATAAAGTTTCTCTTATCTACTAAGCATTCCTGGAGATTACTCTGTGAAGACAGTGTCTACGGAGCTCACTTAGGCATCGAATAAGATTATGGCAGAAAGTAGTGTTAACTGAGCTCTCATGGTTAATGAAGGAAAGTTTCTCAGAGTCAGTGTTCACTAAGTTCACTTGGTTGCCAAAGGATTTTGCATGTTCATAGTGTTAACCAAGCATCTGTTGGTCAACATGGGAAATCATGTCAGGACTAGTGTTTACCGAGCAGGGTCAGCCAATGAAGGATTTTATTAATTTATTGATATGAAGTTTAATTATTTCAAGTATTGATTCTAGCTGACTGTGGTAATGATTATTGGTCATTGTAAGTTGTAACTGAGCCGACTTGACAATCTAGATGGTATAACTAAAAGGTCAAGTTGAGATTCTAAAGAATGAGTTAGTATGCAAGTGTATTGATTGATTGAGAAGGAAAGTGTGTGAGTGAATTTGAAGGATGGTCAGATATCCTTATGGAGCAGCAAAGTAAAATTTGATCAAGAAGGATCTAGTATAAAGAAGAATAGAGATCTATAATTAGCAAATCAATTCCATCTCATTAGGTCATTTCATTGTTACTTTCTTACCATTGTAGCAATGATTCCAAAATCTCTTAACATAGTTGGTTTAATAGCCAGTTGTAAATCCTCTAACAAGATGATTGTTCCATTGAATTGTTTTAAGGGCTCTTCCAAGGACACTCCTAACAAGGTGATTAAATATTCTAACACGACTCCACCTAACCATGTATCTAGTAACATTTAACCAGGTTGGCTCCTGACAGGGCTCACTTCAGAAGAGTAAAAATAGTAACTAGTTACATTGGTGGTTTTTTCCATATTGGGTTTCCATGTTAAATCTAGTGTCTCATGTGTTCATGTTATTTATCTTGTGCTTGCAAACTAATCACTATGAATGTTTAAGATCTAGTAAAGTATAACATACTCTACATTTACCGAGTTACAATATTCTCTATATGTTTACCAAGTGACAGTAGTATGTAGTTTTGTTAAAATCTAAGGGGTCTGTGGGAATGTTTTTGTGCTAACTAATTCACCACCGCCTCAGTTATTCCATCTATATTTCCAACATAGTTCTCTCATTGTGCCAATATCCATCTATCTTGCCTTGCTTGGATGCATCCCCTTCAATGCCACTCGAACATATTTAACTGGTCCTCTTCATAAAGTCTTGATATTCCTATCAAGGATGACATCTTCTAGCGATTATGACATGTACTCTAGTGAAAGATCATTAATGGATGGAACTTGAATGTTTGTGTCTTCATCCAAGATCATTGGAGGCTCATACAACTTCAGATTCTCAACACTAACAATTGAGTAAATTTTCATGTATAGAGGAAGATTAAGGTGGAAATTATTGGTACCAAGCTTTTCCAAGATCTCAAAAGGACCATACCTAATAGGATTGAGCTTCCTTCCTTCACTTTGCATTGTTTCCTTACTAGTATGTAACCAAACTCTATCACCAACTTGGAAATGGTGATCGATGTGATGCTTATGAACGAGTCTTCTATTTTGCTTGGCTTTGCTCCAACTATGCTTCTACTACCTGATGGATTGCTTGGACCTTCTAGATGAATTTTAAAGCCCTTTTTGCATCATGGCATTCATCAATAATGGCATCCTTCCCAAAAGAAAAACCCTTTGGTGTTTTAGGAAAATAACCAAAAAAAGTCTCAAAAGGAGACCTCTTTGTAGAAGAGTGTGTTGCATGGTTGTAAGCATGTTGTACGTAGTGAAGAATTTCATCCCACAACTTAGGATGCTTTCTATAGTAACCCTTAATCAGATACCAAATTTTCCTATTTACTACCTCTATCTATGCATCGGTCTATAGATGGAAGGTTGTACTATTCTTTAGCTTGGTGTCCATGATTCCCCACCAAGATGACCAAAATTCCCCTAAGAATCAAGAATCTCGATCTAATACAATGGAAGTGGGTAACCCAAAATGAACCTGTACATTTTGAAAGTACATGTGTTATCAGTTCAGCAATGACTTGCTTTTTACAAGGCATCAAAATACACATTTTACTAAACCAATCTACTACTACATACAAATAATCATGACCCTTCCTAGACATAGGTAAACCTCCCACAAAGTCCATCGACACACTTACCCATGGATAGGATGGTATAGGTAATGTTTTGTAAAAACCCAATTTGATATTACTTGGTTTGCTAGTTGTACACATTACACATCCTTATATATACTTAGTGACAGCTTCTTGCATACAAGGCCAGTAACAATATTTTTAAAAATGTTCCAATGTTTTACTTACCTAGAAATGTCCTACAATCAAAGAGGTATGCACTTCATTGATTACCTATGCTTTTTCATCTTTCGAAATGCATAATTTTCCCAAGTGATACAACAAGTTACTCTACACATAATAGTGTTTCTCTTCTACATGTCTATCTTGGATTAAAGATGCATAGATATCCTTAAAGTTCCCATCATTAGCATATTGTACTTGAAAACTTTCATGAACCCTAGAACTATTCTAAAGGATTATCAAAGCACTCATAATAGGAGGCCTAGAGAGCATATCAGCTGCTTTGTTATGGACACCTTTCTTGTACTTAATTATGAAATGAAACTATTATAGAAAACCCATCCACCTAAAGTGCCTACTTTTTTGCAACTTAGACTATGAGTGCAAATACTAAAGTGGTTGGTGATTAGTGTGGATTACAATTTCTTTCCCCATTAAGTAGTGTTTCTATTTCTTAACACTCTAAACTAAAGCATAAAGTTCCTTATCATAAGTGGGATAGTTACTTATTGCTCCTAAAAATATTTTAGAGTGGTAGTAGACTAGTTTACCTCCTTGAATGAGTACAACTCCCTTGGAAAACCCACTTACATCTGTCTCAATCTCAAATGGTTTATGTAAATCTAGTAAAGCCACAATTGGTGTGGTGATCAACTTTTCATTTAAAGTGTCAAAAGTCTTCTACTATTGACCTCCCCACTAAAATGTTTCCTTGGTACTAGTTAGTGCATGCAACAACAATGCAATATAAGAGAAGTTTGTAATGAACTTCCTCTAGTACTAAACTGCACCTAAAAATCTCATTACTTCTGTAACTATACTTTGCTTAGGCCATTTTACATTACATTCAACCTTCATAGGGTCTATTTTCAATGGACCATTTCCTATGACATAGCCTAAGTGCACTAAGGATGTCTTTTCAAATTCACATTTTGACATATTTACATAGATTTTTTCTTTTCTCAATACATCAAGTACTTTCTTTACATGAATTACATGATCATCCCAAAAATTACTGAACAGAAAAATATCATCTAAATAAATTATGAAAAAATCATGAATAAAAGGATGAAAGAAATCATTCATGACTCTCATGAATGTAGTTGGTCAATTACAAATCCCAAATGGCATAACCAACCACTCATAAAGCCCTTATTTTGTCTTAAAAGCAATTTTCCAAATATCACTTTCTGCAGTTCTTTTCTGATGATATCCATAATGTAAGTCTACCTTAGTGAAATAAATTTCATGTTTAAACTAATCAAGTAAATCATCAATCCTAGGAAGAGGGTACCTATTCTTTACCATTTTTTTTAAAGCCCTATAGTCAATGCACATTCTCCAAGTCCCATCTTTCTTTGGAACCAACACAATAGGAGAACCACAAGGAGAAGTACTAGAATAGATAACCCCTTTCTCGACTAGCTCTTGCACTTGCTTCTTGATTTCTTCATTCTGCAAGACTGATAGATGATACATGCCAATATTAGGAAGTGGTGCATTTGGTTGCAACTGGATCTCATCCTGTATCTCTCTTTTAGGAGGCAATCCCTTTGGTTCATGAAACAAGTAATCATAAATAGAAACAACTTTGACCATTTCAGCTTTATGTTTTGAATCACATCCCTTAAATGCCGTAGGTGTTTCATTTTCTTTTGCTTTTACAATCATCAACAAAAAATTCTTACTAGAGTTGACTAACCTTTTCGTTTGTCCAACATTAACTAGTGCTAGATTAGTCTTAACCTTATGTGCTTATACAATGTATTCAATCTTATATTTAAATAGATGATACTTATTTTCCCCCTATAGAAGATAGCCTCTCAGTCATATAAATAGGGACTCCTAAGTACAAGACCACAAATATCTAGAGGGACTACATTAGCTTTCACCTCATCGAAAAAGTTTGTAGTGATAGTAAATTTTAACTTACATTGCTTGGCTACCTGCAACTATGCATCATTGCAAACCCATCCAAGAGGATATGGCTTTAGATGAGGTGTTGTAGTCAAATTAAGCTTCTTAACAACTTCCTCAGATATCAAATTCACTTGATAACCCATATCAAATAATGTACCTACCTTAATTTTCTTGATGACAAGTTGAATGTGAAATAATTCATTCCTTTTCTTATCATTCTTAGGAGAAGAATCTTTACTCGTACTTGTACTTATGCTAGAAGAACTAGTAGCTGACAAAAGAGAAATACTTTATCCTTTACCTTGGATCCTAGTGGCAACAATCTATCTTTCATCTCTGAGATTGGATCCAAGATCTTGTTGTACCATAGTAGTAGTCTTTTGTTTACCTTTATTTCCACCAAATCACTTTGGCCTCTTTTCAAGATGTAGCTTCCAACACTTAGAATCATCATGCCCTTCTTTCTTGTAGTGTGACCATGTGGGTTTCTCACCCTCTTTCTTTACTATAGCTATCTTTTTACCCTTCCCTTTGCCTTTTGACTTTTCCTTAGACTTAGATGGCTTTTTATTACACTTATCAATGAAAGTACCCTTACCTCTTGACTCTAAATGTGTTTCCTAGACACATACTTCATCCAAATTACAAGGATTTAGGATGAGAATAGAATTCCTGAAGTAAGAATAAAGATCACCTATATAATTGAGTAAAGTGTCTTGGGTATTCAATGGGACATTTAATGAAATAGCTTTTTTATGAAACGCATGGTTGTACTCCTAGACAATTTGACCTTTCCCTTGCCTAAAATGTTGCCAGTTCATCATTAACTACTACATATGGCCTAGTGGGTAGAATTTCTTCTTTAAAACACTAACAAATTTTGACCAAGATAGATTGAACTTACCATGTTGTGAAGTTTCATGTTGAGTCCTACTCTCCCACTAGGTTAGAACTACACCACCTAACCAAAGAGTGGCTAATTGAATTCTATCAACATCATCTACAAGGTTTTGAACTTTATAGTAGACTTTACTTGCTAAATCTAGTAATCTAATTTATCGACATTTAACTCTCCATAATACTTTGGTAAGTCAAACTTTACATCCAACTTGATTTGAGGCTTATGTCCATCCTTAAAATATTAGAAGACTCAGAATGGGTAGAATAAGGAGAAGAGGGGGGAGAAGGAGAAGAGGGAGAAGAGGGAGAAGAGGGAGGTGTGCTTGGAGGATCATGATTGCCTCCTTTCTTTTTCCCTTTGTCCTTCTAAGCTATACATCTTCGCATGTTTTCTTCTCTTTCTTCTACCAAATTGTCTACCATTTTTTGCAAATTCTAAAGAGTCTTTTGGATATTCTTATCTTAAAAATATTTTCCACCACCTTCATCTACCATTTGTGATGATGGTTTAGTCCTTTGTTTTCTGATCTCAAGATTGTATTCCTTCACCTTTCTCAATCTTGGATCTTGTTATCATTCAAATCTGCAATACTAGTCACACAATAGCTCTAATACTAAACTTGATCTAATTTCTAGGATATAGGATTATTATAGAGGAATGTTAACCAATTACATAAAGTTAATTTAAAACTTTTAATAAATCAAATTAACATAACTGTAATAAAAGAACAACATAGAATAAAATGGTAGAAGGAAAAATGAGAGATAGAGATACAACACATTTGATTTTAGAGTTCATCCAATATGGACTACATCTCCGAGTCCAGCTCCAGTAGGGGGACCGATCCAATTAACTCCAAGAAATCAATAACAAGTGATTTGAAATAGTTCCCTTCAAGCACATGTAGAAATATTCTCCAATATGCAGGAATAATCACCAAATCTCCAAAATCACAATCTCCTTCTCATCATCTTGATGTTCATAATAATTTTCATGCCTTGAAAATGGCCTCCTACCCCCCCTTTTAAATAAAAAATTAGCCTAAAATAGGCTAAAACAAAAGAATATAATAATAGGCCTTTGTAATAGATTACATCTCATCATAACTCCTTGGCCATTTTTCAATTTTGGCCTTACATCAATTTTTGGGGCTTAAAAATTAACAAAAATACCTATTTTAATAAGGTGGTGGGAAGTTTCTTCAAAAATAAATAAAATGACATAAAATGCGGTGCATTGGAAAAAGCCTTTTGGTCAGGGCTAATAGGTTGGGAGTTCAAACCCTACTGGTGGCCGACCCTCTTTCCAACCAATAGGGTGGTGTTGTAAAGTTTAAATTAAACATTTGTTATAACAGTTGAGGCCAGTGGTTGTAGGTTCAAGCCACCAGCACCTGTTAGTCTCAGAATGGTTTTGACATTTGAGTGCCAACACACTTAACCACTTTCTACATTTGAGTTAAGTACACTATGTATGTTGAGTTAAAAAGTCACAACATGAGTTGAGTTAGAAAATCCAATAGGTGCCAAGTGATCTTCAGGTGTCGAGTAGCCTTTAGGTGCCGAGTGACTTCAAGTGTCGAGCATGATACAAGTGTCAACTAATATTTAGCTGCTGAGTCATAGATGATATCGAAAAAGATAGAATCACTATAGCAGTCGAGTGAGCTAGTTTCCTATATGTGTCGAGCATCAGGAATTAGTAAGTGTTGAGTAACACAAAATGTGTATATGAGTTTGAAAAGGTACAAACTCAGATGTAAAACATTTTTATGGCTGACATATGATGAATCTTGAAGGATCTAAGTGATAAGATCAAATCTTTTGTATTTTCTATGCAATCTACATGCAGCCAATAAGAAAAATGGAGAAGGCATGCAACCAACAATAAAAGTGCAAGAAATGAGTGGGAAACAAAGATTCAATATGGATCGTAGATCCACATCTAACCCTAAGTCTTCGAATGTCTTTATAAGGAAGACAAAATCTCATTGTATCATAAATGAATGGTGGAGTGTATGGAAAAACTATAGTGGAGTTCAGAGTGAAGAGTAAAAAGACTTAGAGGAAAAGAACAATAATTAAATATTTAGTTGATCAGAACTAAGCAAGGAACACAAACAAATATTTTTGATTTTAGATAATCAAGATCAGAGAAAGAAGATCCAGTCCCTAAATTTAGAAATCAAGGATTGTAAGCTATCAGGTTTATTATACCTAATACTCTCTAGCAATTGTATTATAAAGGAAATCTTATGTTGATACGTTAGCTTAACAGCTAGGTTGCAGATCCTTTAAAGAGGTGATTAAATCCATTAACAGGGTAACACTTCATGTAAAGTGTTTGTAAATCCTTTAACCAGGTCACTATTGACACAGTGTAAAGCCTTTAACAAGGCAGACCATCAAAAGTGGTCAAACATTATTATTGCAGTGATTTTGTGGGTATCATCCCCATCCCAGTTTTACCTTCTTATTTCTGGAGAGTTTTTGGGTTACCAAAATCTCAAGTGTTATGCGGTGATGCATATTTTTTTCTCATGATTGCTTAATGTTTATATGCATGCATGTTCATTTCAATCATATGTTATTAAGGGTTAAAAAAAAAAGGTTAAAAGCTAGTACTTCTAATTCACCCCCCCACCCCCCCCCCCCCCCTCTAAGAAGCATTCTTTCCATTAAGACATTCCAACAATTGGTATCAGAGCTAACTTCTCTCAAGAAGAAGCCTAACCGATTGGAGGAAAAGATCTAAAGATGGAAGTTTTCAAACTTGGAAAGATCATTGAGAACCAAGTGATAGATGTGCATCTTGCTCTACACAAGGTAGAAGAAGCTAGAGAGGAATTAAGAAAATCCTTGAAAAGAAGAAAGGAGATAGCCATAGTTGAAAATGATATAAACTACAAGGAGATTGATACCACACAAGTGTTTGCCAATGGAGACACTAAAGAGTTTGATGTAGCAATAGTAGAACTGATGGAGAAAAACAAAGTGCAAGCAGAAGAGATAAGATCTCTCAAGATGGAACATGAATCACAAGCCATAATGTTATGTGAAATCACTAAACAAAAGAAAAGAGCAATTTAGGATAGAGTCATGTGGAAGATGACAAAAGGAATCTTGCAAATAGACTGGAAGAAAAATGTAATGAATCAACAAGGATTTCAAACATGCAAATGGATACACTTGCCCAAATGATGAACCTTCATCATGAACTCAATATGAAAGATATTGAGATCTCCACTTTGAGGATGTAGAATGAACAACTATAGAATGAATTGAATAGAGAAAAAGAGATAGTAGAGAATCTCAACAAGTCAAGTGAAGCCATCAAGTACTTTGAACAATTGCTAAAATTCCCAAGATCAGCCCATGATACATCAGGACTTGGATACAATAGCACTGAAGTTGGGGAATCATCAAAGAGTTTTGAGCAAAAAAGTGACAAAGGTAAGGATTCTAAACCCACTTGTCATTACTATAATAAAAAGGGGCATACTGCTAATGTGTGTAGGAGTAGAAGAATCAATCAATAAAACACACCCAAAAGCAAGGGTTACTATCATAAGTGTAACATGCAAGGACATATGACACAAGATTGCAGGACTAAAGTTACAAGGACACAAAGATTTGATGGACATTGCCATAATTGCAAGAAGTATGGACATAGAGCCTTTGAATGCAGATCAAAGCCTATGTGGAAATCAAATCAACCAACAAATAGAAAAGGCAATGGAAATCACTACTGTTGGGATTACAACACCAGGTATAGTTGTCACTATTGTCAAGAATATGGACATATACCCTAGAACTACATAAGAACAAATTTCAAGGGGAACTATAAAAGATGATTGAACCAAACCACATGTTTTAGTTGCTTGAAGAGTGGTAATATCAGTAGAAATTGCCCAACAAGGTCCAAGGCACCAAGTTCCTAGTTCAACAAAGGAAAGGAAAAGGTAGGCATTGAACACATAAGAGAGGAGATGAATAAGACATGGAAGAAGAAAAATTAGGGTAGTACATCAAGTGAAGGGATCACTTCACCCAATGGGTCAAGTGATCACATTTCATCAAACTAAGCATGAGAAAGGTGCATGGGACTGATATAAAAAGTTATATCATACAACAATCCCAAGACAAAGAAGTACTAAAAAGAAGAAATCAGCATAAGAAAAGATACCAAGTCATAATATGAAGATACTTACAAAACTGTCAAGTTGTCCTCAAAGGCCAAATAAAACTCTAGTGGGTACCGAGTTCCTAATAGTGACTGAGTTGATAATTGATGTCGAGTTGAATAACTCCAATGGAAGTTGAGTGAAGTGGAAATGAAGTGCAAGTTGAGTAATGTTAAAAATCCTTCAAAAGCTGAGTGGGCAGTTGAGCATTTAATGCGATGGAAATAGGGTATATTATTGCAATTTTAATCATTTTTTCTTCATCGTGATCGAGAAGAAAAGAAGAGAAAGAGAAGGAAATAGGATATATTATCCAAAGTTCCAAGTAGATTTGAACCTCTTACAACATTTTTTCATTGATCTTGAGGTATTTTCATTTGTGCCAAGCTATGCAGTCTCATATTTCTTTATAAAGGAAACCCTAGTTTACACAAATGGCTTCGAGTTATAAGAAAACCCATGACAAAGAGTCATTTGAGGTCCAGCTAGTATCTAATGAGGTTAACCAGCCTAATTTTTGTCCCATCCCTGAAGTTTCATATAAGAACAATCCCATCGGAGCCCTTTCCTGCATACTCCTGAAAGTTGTAATGGTTTAGGATGTAAGAAGATGCTATAACTATAAGATAGGAGCCATAGGAGATATGTAAATAAGGGAAGCCTATGAAAAGTTATGTATTAATGGAGTTTTGGAGGATGAATAAAAAATTGCTAATAGGAAGGGTTTAACACGAGCTTTGAGTTTTCCCATCGTATTTAATACAAAATGGATTAAACTTGTGTCAAGCAGAATTCATGATGGTAGTTTGTGGCTACAAGATGTTCCCACTAAGATCACGAAAAGAATCATCATAGGGTAACTGGATATCCTACCCTAGATCAGTACAAGACCTTGACAAGTGAGTCCAAAGAGGTTATTAAGAAAAAGACAAGTGCCCAGTGGAATAAAAGAGGAATGACAATTCACACCATTTAAGATCCTATTGTTGAATTTACTATTAGAGTTATTGCCCATAAATTCTATCAATCCAGTAGACTCAATAGTGTGTTGTGTATTGCAGTAGATGTAGGTTACAAATTGGTGAAAGAGGATCATACTTATGATCTTGTAGAACTACAACTACAATATATTAATGAAAACCTAGCAGCCATAAGAAGGACAAAGGGTGCCCAATGCAAATTTGGTGCAAATTTGGTTTGTATATTCTTCTATGTTCAGAACGAATTTCCTTCTTTTGGAAATCATGCCAATTTGCAAGTCATGACAAATCCATTTGCACACTTTTCCAGGTCTTTTCCATTTGCAAAAAGCTATGAAATACTTTTGCAGCTCACAGATCAGTTTTGAATCCATGATATATTGCTTTGAACATTAAGTTCAATGTTTTTATTTCTTCACAGCACTCAGCTGCTTTGAATGCAATCATATGATGGTTTTCAATTCACTCAACAATTATTCTCAACAGTTCCTCAGTGCTAATCAATTGCATAACTAGATTGGAGATCCAACAATAAATCATTTCATATTTTTGGAGCACAATTTGTGGACTTGTTCCTAAGCAAACACATAACGAGTTGGATACGAAGGAGCTCCATGTGAAAGTGAATGGATTGTAGAGCAACTTCTTGAAGTTAGAGCCAAAGGAGTCTGCACCTTATGTTCTACTTTCAAACATTTGTATAGGAAATCTGAGGGATCACTCTGGGATGAGATTGTTAAAATGGTGGATAACAGCAAACTTCCTAGTGACTTTAAATTTGAAAATAGATGGATTAATGCTGGCATTACCTACAGAAGACCAGTAGAGCCTGGACCCTGAAGAAAGTGTAGCTTTGGAGGCACCATTTTAAAGAAGGAAGTGACATTTTATTTTGAGCGAAAGAAGCCGATGAAATGTTGATAATAGTGTTTGATTGTGTTCCAAGTCTTATCTGTGTAATCCATCATAGTATTTGAGAGTGCATACAGTTCTTTAGTGAGAAGCTGGCTGTTGGGTGTTGCAGAGATCGCTGGATGGATACAGAGGCCATCGTGGATGAATGTGTTCTTCAATTAAAGGTTGCGAATGACAGTGTGAATTCCCAATCCTCCTGCATATGTGCTTTTAGCTATTCTCAATTAGTGTTTCACTATAAAATGGCATGCCGTATCAAGTCCTCCACCTGTTGAATGAACCTACCTGTACAAGAAGAAGCACCATGCGCTAAAATAAAGGGAACAAAGAAGATCACACTTTCATGAAGGGGGTCCAAGGCAATTAAAAGGTAGCATCCACATTAGCAACCATGAGAAGGCCCATAACCCTGTGCTGATCAAAGAGCCCAGATTAAGAGGAAAACGTGTGAATGAAAGGCATAAGAACACACCAATGAAAGTAGGAGGTGGCAGCAAGTATTACAGTCTCCCTCCTTTTCAGCTGTGATTAGGAAAACCACAGTTTTTAAAAGTTTTGGTAAAAGATGTGAATAACAGGGGCACATTTAATACGTATAAGAGTCTAAAGCTGTTTCAAGGCAACACCCACCACGGTAAATGAAGAACATCCACGCACTTAAAAAGATGCCTCACGCAGAGGCAGCAATGAGAAGAGGCTCAACGTATGAAAAATAATAAAGGAACTCGCGCTTTGAAGTATGCTCCATACAAAGAGCTCCACACAGTCAAGAGAGAGGGTAGAGGCACCAAGCTCACCACATACATGCACAAAGCAATTTGAGACGACATGAGAATGGAGAACAAAGCTAAAACTGTTAGAAACTCTTATCCCACATTGGCAGCACGGAAGTATATTCAGCTTTTTAAATACAATCTCACACACATTATAAGTGTCTTGAAAGCCATAGGGTTTTGGAAAGCCGCTCAAGCATGCAGTGGGGTCGGCTCATGATGTCAGATGCACGAAACTGCATAAATTTTGAATAAAGATGTAGTCTAGACTTGATGATGTCAGCAAGGGATAGGCGTTGAAAAAGCACAAAATTCGGCTACTTTCTATCTCGCTAGCCGGAAAATCTTGGTAACTTCATCTAGGGAAGTGGCGAGGTCGCCGAAAAACCATAAAAATCTGGCAAGTTCCAAAATGTTACGTGGGTCCCAATGCAGTGCTGTCAGCGAATCAGATCGTGACAAGTGGTAGATGGTTGAGCGAGCAGGAGGTGATATGCGTGATCAGATCGGTTGCAATGAGATTGTGCCACATGGCACATCTAGTGGTCCTCGCTTACTCACCAAGTAGAAGATGCACGAGGTTTAATATAGTGAGGTAGCGATGATGACATGGCGTGAGTGACTGGTCAATGACTGTATGTTGAAGGAGCAAATTAGAAAGTGCCACGTCTCATCAGCTTGGTCAACAGTTTTGACCCTGGATTCAAAGGATAGGAGAAAATTTGAAGAATGTAAAAAATAGTTTTTAATTATTTTCTAAAAAGGAATGCACGTCATTTTTTAAAATCAAACAAGGTTTTAATTCTAATGTTAAGACATTAGATTATAAAAAAAAATTATGTGCAGACCTGATGTCTCTACCAGAGGACTGTTTTTCAAATGAAGATTTCAGGCATTTTCGAGAGGCTAGATATGCCTTATCATATACCGCCTTAATCGTGAGAAGATGAATTTTTCGATTCTGGAGTTAGTTTTTACACAAGTATCAGTCAGTTTGAGCTACACGAGGTTTTCTATCAGGTACCTAAAGTGCAACCATATTCATACCAAGAAGTTCAGATTTGTTTTTTTTTTCAAGATAATGACCTGGATATTAGTAGAAGGCAATGGAAATGCAGTTAGGGTCGAATTTGTTCTGATTTACTCAGTAAAAACTCTTTTTCACTAGCTTTTTCATGGGTCAATTAGATTTTTTGTCAAGTAAAGGGTTTTCATCATTAGGCAAGGATATTTTGCAAGTTTGTTACAGATTAATGATGAAACAAAATCAGATCAGAAGGGATGAAAGAAGAAAGAGGTTTTTCAGTTACAGAGGATTGGATTTCAAGTGGACACCTGGCAATTGCATATCAGATCTGGGAATTCATTTCTTGCTATATCTTTCTTTCTTTTTTCATTTGTAAGGGTTCCAGTTTTTGCACTGAGAAACCATTCTTCAGCATTTCTTCTTGTATTGAACAACATTTTAAGTTTTATGCAGATATTTCTTTTCTGTTAGGTGATCTATGAGTTATTTTCTATACATTTCATGTATTTGATTTCAAGGAAAACAAATAAAGTGCAGCAAAAGTTTGAAGTTCAGTTTGAATCTTGTCTCCTGATTATGGCTCTGTTATTTCTTCTAATTTGTGATCAAAGAGCATGAATTAGGTTGCATTACATTTTAAAATGTATGTGGTTAAAATGTCTTGCTTATGGAACAAAGAACCATGTAATTGCTTGATATTTGTCACAGGGTTTGCAGATTTCATGATTAGATTTCCTGAGTATGAGATTCATTCTATAGCAGATGTCTATTCACAAGGTGAAAGATAGATCAGGGATCTTAATGTAGAGATACGTTTGAGGTTTCCAGAAGATGTATGGTTATGATTCATTTAATTGCCCAATAGATAAGGCACTGGTCAGAGATAGGATCATTAAGTTCTGTTGCTCATACTTGGGTCTTGTTGATATCAATCTATTAAATCATTTTCATTTTATTGTTGAAAGGTATTCAAAGTATAACCCACAATTAGCTTTCCAGTTTCATGAGTCATGTCCTTAGCTATTTCATGCTTGTGATCTCCTGGTTAAGCATAGAAGGATTAGGGGTTTCATCTGCTTTTATAGATCCTAAATATGCTTATTGCACTGGTCACATAGTCAGTTCTAAAGAGGTTCACCCGCCTAGGTTTTGCAGAGCCTGAAGTGCAGAAGGAGTATGGCCTTATAGTTGGCCTGGTGCCTGAATGGATGTGTTGATAATGGGAGTTAGCTGCCCCTAGATGCATCTTGTTCTCATCAGGGTAATTGGAAATGGGTGACATTTTCAAACACCAACATATACTATGATGGAAAAGTTCAAAACTACTCCACTTGAACTTGATGACTCAATACCCAAGGAGCTAAGCACATTAATTGAGAATAAGTGGCATTACTACCTCAAAATGGAAAAGGAAATAAGAGAGTCAACTTTGGCTCGTGTAATGCCAGACCTTTCAAAAGGTCAAATTAGTAAGGCAAGCAAGAAATATGAAAGCAAATTTGTACCTAAATACTGAGCCTTCAGTATCCTACATAATCAAATTGAAGATGCTGTCAAAAATTCAACACAAATATGGAAGCTAATCTATGGATTGACTACAAGAAAGGAGGGAGAAGAGTACCTTTTTGAAGGGAGAAATGAAGAAGAAGATATTGCCTAAAGTGAAAAAGAGGAAGATGTGGAGAAATATGCCCAAGAAGGTGAACAGGCAACAGTTGAGGAGCAACAACAAGAATAGAGTGTCTAAGACATCCAATTACCACCACCTAGTCCTGCACATATTGCCACTACACCTACAAAATCTATAAAAATAAAGTGTGTTCCTGAAACCTCTTGTCAAAACCTCAATCCACTCACTGCAGAGGATCTCAAGAAAATTCTTCACCAAACAACATTGCAATCACAGTTGTGCAATAACCCTGTTTTGGTGAGTGTAGATGAGTTGCAAAAGGCAGTAGCGAAAATTACCAAGGCAAAGGTGAATCCACAAGAACCACCTTCACAAAGTCCTATAGCTACTAGTACTCAACCTAAAGAGCATGAAGTCAAAGATACAACTACTAAGGTTGACACTTTAGTAAGTACACCTGCAGGGGAGACAACAAAAGAGCAAACTAGATAGAAAGATACCTCTGTACTACAACACAAACACAAGGTGCATTGCCTAAGATAACTGTCATTGATCAAGGTAGAAAAGAATAGGACAAGGAAGGGGAGAGCCCTAAGGAGAAGGAGCAATAGGAAATTCAAACATTGGCTAAGTTTCCTAGAACAGGGACTCCCACTAAAACTTCACAACAACCAAGCTCTGCAGTACCATTGCAGATATTTGTACCAGGCTTGAGTTCTACCATAGTTGCAAGGGTACTTCACTATGGAGACCCTACTCTTGATGAAGAAATAGTCATTCCTAGATATGACTATGACACGATGACCATTTCCCAAATGACTAAAGTGCAAGAGGAACTTGAAAGGAAGAAGAAGGAAGAGGTACTTCGGTATGAGTACAAACAGAGGCAAGCATTAGTAGAAATTAAGGATATAATTCTAGATGCTTTCAATTTACAGGTACTTGATGAAACAAAGCCCATAATGGAGCAACTAGCCAACATAGTGGAACAAGTACAAAGTGAAGACCAAAAGACCAATGTAAAACTCATGGAATGGTCTGAAAAGAAATTTCAAGGGCAAGTAAACAAGCAAATTGCAAATGAAATAGCACTATCACAAGTTTAACTGGCCAAGAAATTTGAAAAGGTCAAACAAGTACTTGAGAATATATTCTCATTGTACAAAAAGTTGTGTGACTTCTCATATTTCACACAAGAGACCAACTAGAAGATAATGAGCTTGGAGAGGAATCTAAATAGTTCAAGCATGTAGCTACCTAAGGATCCAGCTGAAAGTGAGAAGCATTTTGCTCAAACACTTTGTACTCAGAAGGAATTGGCTGAATTAACAATAGAAGAGGGTACCATCAAAGCCAAATTGCTACAACTTCAATCTTACTTCACCCTACACTTGGAAATCCTCCATAAGGAACAATCCTATGCAGAAAATGTTCTAAAGAAAGACCCTAATCTTTCTACTCTAGATGGACTTATTCATCTTGCTGCAGAGACTGCCATCCAGCACAAATCTTTTGAAATTTCTTTGATTAATTGTGATGCTTCTCTTAGGATGATTATGGAGGTAAATAGTACATTTTTGGCAAAATATGGTCTTAACCCTTGGTACCCTTTGACATAAGTGTCAAAAAGGGGGAGATAAAGAGAATGGGGGAGACGAGATAAAGGGGGAGATATAATGTTATATCAGCATGAGACATATTTAGTACATAGATAATGGCATGATGAGATAAAGGGCGAGATATAATGTTATATCAGCATGAGACATATTTAGTACACAGATAATGGCACAATCAACTCAGGGGGAGTTACAACCATTTTGCGGTATATATTGTTTCTTTCAACAATTTTGATCACATTTTTTAAACTTTTGTATATATACCAAGCAGATTAGTGAATATACTCATAAGCTCAGATAAATAATGCTTAGTTAAGTGTTTTTGTCACTCATGTCAAAGGGGGAGATTGGTAGTCTCGAAATGGTTTTGACATTTGAGTGCGAACACACTTAACCATTTTCTACATTTGAGTTGAGCACACTATGTATGTTGAGTTAGAAAGTCACAACATGAGCTGAGTCAGAAAATCCAACAAGTGTTGAGTGATCTTCAAGTGCTGAGTAGCCTTCAGGTGCCAAGTGACTTTAGGTGTTGAGCATGATACAAGTGCCAAGTAATATTTAGGTGCCAAGTCATAGATGATGCTGAGAAGGATAGAATCACTACAACATTTGAGTGAGCTAGTTTCTTATATGTGTCGAGCATCAGGAATCAATAAGTGTCGAGTAACACAAAATGCGTATATGAGTTTGAAAAGGCACAAATTCAGATGTAAAACATTTTTATGGCTGACATATGATGAATATCGAAGGATCTAAGTGATAAGATAAAATCTTTTGTATTTCCTATGCAATCTACATGCAGCCAATAAGAAAAATGGAGAAGGCATGCAACCAATAATAAAAGTGCAAGGAATGAGTGGGAAACAAAGATTCAATATGGATAATTGATCCACATCTAACCCTAAGTCTTCAAATTTCTTTATAAGGAAGATAAAATCTCATTGTATCAGAGATGAATGGTGGAGTGTATGGAAAATTATAGTGGAGTTCAGAGTGAAGAGTAAAAAGACTTAGAGGAAAAGAGCAGCAATTAAATATTTAGTTGATTAGAACTAAGCAAGGAATACGAACAAATATCAAATTTTAGAGAATCAAGAACAGAGAAAGAAGATCCAGTGCCTAAATTTAGCAATCAAGGATTGTAAGCTATCATGTTTATTATACCTAATACTCTCTAGCAATTGTATTAGAAAGGAAATCCTATGTTGATAGGTTAGCTTAATAGTTAGGTTGTAGATCCTTTGAAGAGGTGATTAAATCTTTTAACAGGGTAACACTTCATGTAAAGTGTTTGTAAATTATTTAACCAAGTCACTATTGAAATAGTGTAAAGCCTTTAACAAGGCAGGCCTTTAACAGGGCAGACCATCAGAAGTGGTCAAACATTATTGCTGCAATGATTTTGTGGGTATCATCCCCACCCCAGTTTTACTTTCTTATTCCTAGAGGGTTTTTGGGTTACCAAATCTCAAGTGTTATGTGGTTATGCATATTTGTTTCTCATGATTTCTTAATGTTTATATGCATGCATGTTCATTTCAATCATATGTTATTAAGGGTTTAAAAAATAGGCTAAAAGCTAGTACTTCTGATTCACCCCCCCGCCCCTCTCAGAAGCACTCTTTCCATTAAGACATTCCAACAGAACCATTGATGATATATATGATTTTTAATTTTTTTATTAAAATTTTTGTCATGGTCAAATACTGACATGTGCACAACTTTTGCATCTGAGCTTTGATTTTGACAAAACAAATGGCATTGGAAAGCTCTTGATGAGACTTTCAACTTGGTGTTGACTTAGACCAATTTTGGAGAGTTTGAAAATTTTCCTTTTTGACAACCTCTAAACTAGGGTTTGACCAACCTTTGACTAGCCATAACTTGAGCATACAGACTCCTTTTTCTTCTGTTCAAGTTGTGTTGGATTCATAATTTTGAGAACTTTAACTTGGTGTTGATTATTGGAGTTTCAGAGATACTTCAATTTTTTGATGAAAATATCCCTTGGATCAAATACTAATACTAGTTTAATGTTGAATGATTTCAATAATATCAAGAAATACCCTAATGAATCTACAATTGATTTTAATGTAAGGTTTCAAAAAGGAATGTATAATTTGTTACAGGCTATGAGATTGAATAAGGATGTTTGTCTTACAACATATTTTAATGCTTTTGACAACAACATGGCTTATCAATTGAGGGATAAAGATCTTAAAACTTTGAGGGATTCTTATAAGATTGTAGTGAATATTGAAAATAATAAAAAAGAATCTAGTAAGCTTGGGAGGAGAGATGATCCAAAGCTATTCAATTCCAAGAATAACAATGAAAAGGAAGTTGATAAAACTCCCACAGGTAAGAAACCTAAAGAACCCACAATAGGTTAGGTATTGGACTTGTTGAAAAATATGAACCCAATGACTTTCATTACACATAAGTCAAATGTTGGTGAGAAGGTCCTAGTGAATAATAACTATTTCAATAGATAGCCAAGAATGCAAAACTATCCTTATACCACTCAATGGAAAGATGACAAACCAATTCCTAACCAACCCCAAAATATGAAGGATAAGGGCACACCAGATCCTCTACAAAGAAGTTCTATTAATATGAATGATGGTGTACCATGGTGCATCATATGTCAATCACCCGACTCTCCAAATTATTGTTCCATTTCTTAATCATTTGCTTTGGATCAAAGTGCATAAGATGGAGAGCGTGAAGAGGAAAACAACCATGATGATGTAAGTTGTAATATGGTAGGCACTTTTGATGATTGTGTAGACTCTAATTTAGAGGAAAATGAGGATGATGCTACTAGTCAGATGATTTCTTGCCAGCTACATCATCAACAAGTATTCTTAGATGATGAAAATTATGACAAAGAAAAGGTATGTAATGTATCCTCAAACGTTGATAGTATAAACTTGAGAATGCCTTCAAAAGAGTTGATTGATAAAATCACTACAAAAGTGATTTTTTAGGTACATAGTAACTATAACCTAAGGAATAGGACAATTGGAAATAATGTTGGCAAATCTTCAAGTATATTTATCAAGGATATTACACAAAAGATGAAGGATGGGAGCAAGAAAACTCATACTAAGGCAACAAAGGCCAAAAATAGTAAAGTCAAGAAGTGGGAGCCTAAAAAGAAAGTGCAATTTCAAACAAGTTGATACCCCTATAATAGTAGTGCAAGAAAAGAATTCAGCATCTGATTTAGCCAAGAAGATCGTAGTGCTTGCCATTCAAAGGACTTTCACTCTAGGTATACTTGTGAAGCCCACTATATCTGAGACTATTGATATGATATCTATATTGTCACAAATTACTATCAAAGTACCTTTGTCTAAATTATTTAGAATCAAAGAACATAACAGTGAAGCCTTATCATGGTTGGGTGGGATAGGAAATAATAGCAATACTGTAGAACAAAGTGTCATTCAACAAATTCTAATGGTACTAGAGGATAGTGGTATTATATCTCAAATTTTCCAAATGTTTTTGGATGATCCATTAGTAGCATATATAGAAGATATTCGCCCTTTCTTTCTCAGCCTGATTATAAAAGGAAAAACCTTTAAAAAATGAATGATAGATTCAAGAGCCTCTAATACAATTATGTCATTCAAAGTTATGGAAGCTTTAGGTCTAAAAGTAGATACTAATGAAGGGAGATGTAGAGGCATGAATGCTAGAGAAGTCGTAGTCATAGGTATTATTAATGCTTTACCATTTAAGCTTGTTGCATATCCTAAAGTAGAATTGACCATGTCAGTTCTTGTAGTTGACATCCGTCGACATTATGGGATGTTGCTTTCTAGAAAGTAGAGTGCTACCATGGGAGATAGTTTACAGTGTGACTTGTCTTATGCTACATTCCATATAGGTGAAAAGGCTATCAGAGTAGATAGGGAGCCAAAGGTTAATAAGATTCTAGGAGAAGGAATTGATAAGGATTTAAATTGCTTTGTGGATACTAGTGTAAATGCTTTTAGGGCCTAGCTAATTATTTAGGAAGTTAATAAATTGCCTATTATGATTGAGCATGAAGTGGATTGTTGTATGGATTGACCAGTTCTATGGACTATGCACTTTGATGGGGCTAGTTCCAAAGAAGGTTCAGGGCAAGGGGTAGATTTTGTCTCCCTTGAGAAGAATACCTTTAGATATTCATTTACTCTAAAATTTTCTTGTACCAATAATATAGCAGAGTATGAAGCCCTATTTTTAGGGTTGAAAGTTGCTACCCACCATGGGATCAAGAAGTCACATATCATAGGTGATTCCAAATTGGTCATTACATAGATAAAGGAAACCTATTCTTCCAAAATAAAAAGGTTCAAATAATATAATAATGCAATCTAGTACCAGATAGAGTTTTTTGATGCATTTGGTATCTCATGGAGGGATAGAAGTCAAAATAAAATGGCAGACCTACTTGCAAATGTACCAATCAAGCCTAAGGAAATGTCATTTGTAGGAATTTCATAGATGGATATCCAAAATAGGCCATCAATAATTGACAATATTGAAAATTGGCAAGTTTTTGAAGATGACCAACATATCTTAAATTTCATGTTAATTGAGGACAAATACCATGCTCAAGAAATGAATTATAGTGATTTAATTGAAAGCATTAATGATAAGGAAACAATTTTTGGCTAGGAGATTATGCAATTGAAAAATAACAAGGTACTAAAGGGGTTAGTAGTCTTGGAGAATGTTTTTGATAACTAAGATAGAGTGAAACCTAGAACTAGGGATCCAAAGCCTCAGGATTTAGAAAAAATAAATCTTGGTGCTAATGAGGCTCCCAAAAAGGTTTACATTGACAAGAATTTTCCAACCAAAATTAGAAAACCACTAATTGAATTGTTGAGGAAGTACAAACATGTTGTTGCCTAGTCATATGATGACCTCAAAGCTTATAGAGAAGATTTATTTCAAAATGTTATATCATTGAAAGATAATGTAAACCCTTTTAGATAGAAACAAAGACCAATTAATCCCACTTTAGCCCCCAAAATGTAATAGGAGTTGATGAAGCTAAGGGATGGAGGGATAATTAAGCCAATTAGACATTCCACATGGGTTTCAAACTTGGTACCTATCTAAAAGAAGAACAATGATATAAGATTATGTGTAGATTTTAGAAATTTGAATATTGCATCTCTAAAGGATAATTATGGGTTGCCAAACATGGAGGCTATGTTGTAACAAGTAACTAGCTTTGAGTTGATGTCTATGATGGATGGATTCTCAGGGTACAATCAAGTCCTTGTGAAAGAAAATGAACAATTTAAGACAACATTTACAACTCCATGGGGAAATTATGTGTATGTGAAAATGCCATTTGGGTTAATTAATGCTAGTGCAACTTTTCAGAGGGCTATGGATGTAGCTTTCCATGATTACATTAATAAGTTTATAGAACTATACAAAGATGATCTTACAACTTATTCCAAGAAGGATAAAGACCATTTTAGACACCTAGAGAAGATTTTTATCAAATCCTTGGAATATGGAGTGTCTTTAAACCCAAAGAAATGTACATTTGGGGTAACAAAAAGTAGATTACTAGGACACATAGTATTAAAGGATGGAGTAAAAATAGATCCTGAAAGAGTGCTAGCTATTGACAAGGTACTTAAGTAAAAAAATGTAAAAGGAATTCGACCTTTCTTTGGGAAAGTAAACTTTTTGAGGAGATTTGTTACAAATTTTATGAGATTAGTAGGCCCATTTCAAAAATGCTCAAGAAAGGAGTTGTTATCAACTGTGATGGTGAACTTTTGTTGGTGTTTCAAGTAATTAAAATTGCCATAAAGAATGCTCTAGTGCTTAGGACTCCATATTAAAAAAAACTAATGCACATATTTTCTTTTGCATCTTTCCATACTGTAGTTGTAGTCTTGTTGTAGTCATCTCCATGTCATTTATGTTTGAACTTCTTTGAAATAGTGTTGTTTCAACACTATGTCAAAGAGGGGCAAAATGTAGACACCTAAAATCCTTTAGAAAATAAAGTATTTTTATTTTCTAAAAAGGTCCCTGATGACATTATCATTTATTAATTAACTAATTTTTATGCCATTGAATCCCTTTATCTTAATTAAAAATATTTAATTAAGGAATCCCTCCCAAAAATGTTTAAATCTTATTTAAACATTATTTCCTTATTTATTAATTATTTAATTAATAAATTGATCAAAAATTCCAAAATAAATTATTTATTTATTTTTTGCCCAAAACTTGGCCAATTTCCTTAAGACCACTAACCTCTTCCAAAATCTTCTAATCCTTCTTTAATTTTGATTAAAGGCTAATCCCATCATTTCCTACCCCTAATCCCAACTCAAAATATATAATTAAGATTAAATATTAATCCTCATGTTTATTAAAAATATTTTAATAAATATCTCCTTAACCCAAACCCTTGAAGTAAATAAAACTTTATTTATTTCCTAAAAAACCTTATTTATCCTCATCCTAGAAAGTTCTAGACTCTTCTAGAAATTCTTCATCCTCATCCAAAGCCTAGACTCTTCTAGAAGATGTCAATCCTTATCTTTGACCCTAATCCTAATCCCCCCCTAACTTTGTCACATTCCCTAAACATGGGTTAAGACTTGCTAACCCAAGCCAAAGCCAACAAATCTCCTCCTTCACCCACCCTCATTAAATGTCATCCACTTTCCCATTTCTAAAAAGCCTAATCTAATCTTAACCCAAGCCTAATCCAATCCTTAATCATTTACACATTCCTAAGTGAAGCTTAAGACTTTCTTAATCCAACCCAAGTCAAAATATATTAACTCTCTCACAAATATCCCAACCATAAAACTTTATGAAGCCCACAAAGCCACAAATTACTCTTACAAGACCATTCATTGCTCTTACAAGCCATTATGAAGGTCTTTATGAGCTTTGAGCCTCCTTTGTTGACCCCTCAACCCCTCTTGCAATAACCAATGACCTTGTGACATGTGTCACTCCTTGATTGGCTATAAAAAAAGCACAATCCATGTGCTCTCCTCTCATTCAATCTAAACATTCCATAAGCTTTCTCCCATCCTTGCATCCTAGCCCTTGATCCCTCAAGCCCTTTGCCTATTTAAGGAATCCTCTCCCAAGCCATTTTAACACAATCTAGAAAGTAAATCCATAATGCCATTTTGAGAAGCCATTTTTACATCAAATCCATTCACCAAAATCTATCAAAAATCCTCCATTGAATCCCATTTGAGTATTTGAGCATACATACATAATCAATCCATCTTAGCTATTAGACACACCTCTACATAAAGTGATCATCCTCATTGAGAGAGCCTATCCATGGCTCATATTCTCATTTGAGGACTTCACTTTGTCTCTCATGAAGTTATGTTAAATTAGTATGCAAATGCTTTTGATTGTTTTAATTTAATTTTTCTAACATACTAAAGTAGCATATACAACTATAGCTTGTTGAATTGAAATATGAGATAAATGCAAAGCAACCATATGCCTTGGTAAAGGTTATTAAGGATTTTAGGTGTTATTTGATAGGTGCCATTGTTATTGCATTTGTACCAAGTGTAGCTATCAAGGAAATATTTTCTCAGTAGGAGGTATCAAGTAGGAGATGCAGATGGATCAATATGATCTAAGAATTTAACATTGAAATTCATATCAAAAAATTGGTAAAAAGTCAAGGATTAGCTAAGCTTATGGCTCAATCCAACTTAGATGCTAATTAGATCAATATAGTAACAAATGATTTAAGGTCAAACTTATGTGACATGGACCATTGTGAATGATATACTAATTTCATTCATTATCTACAACATATGGAAGTACCATCTCATTTGAATGAAAATGAAGAAAGAAGCACTTAGTTACAAGCCATCAAATATATTATTGTCCAGAACAACTTATGGTGGAGACATTTTGAAGGAGTGCTACTAAAATGTGTTGATCAAGAGAAATCAAAAGAAGTGTTGAGTGAAATTCATTCTAGAGTTTGTGGAGGCCATTCTATGGCCAAGACCATTGCATAACAAGTGATGAGAGCCAGATTTTGGTGGCCTTCCCTTTTTAAAGATGCTTAGAGGATGGTCAAAAAGTGTGATGCTTGTCAGAGATTTACAGGTAAGTTGAAAGTTTTAGGGAACACTCCATTAAAACCAGTGGAAGTCCAAGCACCTTTCCAACAATGGGGAATATATTTTATATGAGAAATATCTCCTAAATATAGTACTAGTTATTCATGGATATTAGTTGCTATTGATTACTTTATAAAATGGGTAGAGACAATTCCTACAAGAAATGCAACTAGCAAGGTTGTCAACAATTTTTTGCTAAATAACATCATTTCAATGTTCAATTTTCCTTAGAGGATTGCGACAGATAATGCAATGTGTTTAAGATCCAAGGAATTCATCAAATTCTATGATATGTATGGGATTACAAGATCAACATCTTCTCCATATCATCAACAATGAAATGGACAAGTTAAATCCACTAATAAAAAATTGTTGAAAGTAATAAAAAGGACACTAGATGATAATAAGAAAGCTTGGGATTCTAAATTGTAGTTAGCGATATGGGCTAATAGGGTGACTGTGAAAAAGGCTATAGGAGTAGAACCCTTTGATATTTTCTATGGGATCCAGGCAAGAATGCCACAAAATAGTTTAATGGGATTGTATAATTATATCCAAGTGTATGATGAAGACATCATCAATGATATGCAAGAAAGAATGGATGAAATTGTAGGACTAGGTGAAACTAGAAAAGAAGCATCTATCAAAAATAAAAATTTGCAACTACAAGTTAAGACACTTTATGATAGAAGAACAATGAGTAAGAAATTTGAACTTGAAGATCTAGTCCTCATGTGGAATCCTAGGATTGAGGATAAGGGGAAACATGGAAAATTTGATCCTATGCAGTTGGGCCCTTATTTAATTGAAGCTTTGTGAGGAGAGGATTCTTATTTTTTGAAATATTTATCAAGATAAATTCTTGAGCTACCAGTTCATGGACAACTCTTGAAGAGGTATTTTTGCTAAAATACTTATTTTATCCATGAATAGTAGTTTTGAGATTTCTGTACAATTGTATATCCTTTTTGTCTTTGTGTATAGCTCTTGTTCATAGTGCTTTTCTAGTGTGGTTGCTCTCTTGAAAGTTGTCATTCTTTGTCAAGTATATGGTCTACTCTATCAAAGATTCTAGTTTCTTTCATAGACATGGGTAATCTATCATCCCTAGATAGAGCCACTGGTGGTCTAATTTTTGCAGAAAGTAAAGAATCAAATAAGTTTGTATCTTGTAAGTTAGGGTTTCATTTGTGAAAGTTTTATAAAAAGAAACCTAGGTGAAACCTTATTAAATATTATTATGCTCCAATCAAAGTTGTTAAGTCATATGCTTGTATTGCATAAAATGTAATAAAGAAAATAACACTAAGCAACTAATGCATATTTCTACATGATTATGCAAACCTCAAAATATGGGAAATAAATATGTAAATAAGTATAACATGAAATCAAAATAGCACTATGCAAACCTCACAAAATCATCAAGTTTAGATGATTTCATTATTGTGGGATGTGGTTGCTCACAAATCTAGCATCATAACAATGGGGTGGATAGTGCTTCCTATAAATGAGGAGAGGGCTTCTCCATTTATAGGAAAAGAGGTGCAATAGACAGTTGAGATTGAATGCAAGATGGAAGGCTAGGATCTCTCAGGATCAATGAGGTGGAGGCCAAGTAGACTCCATTTGGATTAGGGTTTTTTACCATTCAAAGGGGGGAAAGATGCTCACACATGTGTGGGAAACCTTTGATGTGACATGTCTATGACAAGTGTAAGAGGGTTAGAGGCTCAAGGTTTCTCATACATGTGTGAGACACCTTTGAAAGTGATGGGTCAATGAAAAGTGTAAGAGATGTAAGAGTGACATATCACATGTGACTAGGGTTTGCTAATCCTTTGATTAGGACTGTGCAAATGATTAAGGATGTAATTAGATGGAAAACTAGGATTAATTAGTGGATAAGTAGATTGACCTAGCTTAGAAGGATAAGTTAGGTTAGGAAAGTGAGGTTAGGTGAGGGTTAAAGATAGGAGCCATGTGCTCAAATAGGATTAAATGTAATATTTAATTCCAAGTGGGTTTAGGAAAGGATTAATTAAGTAAATGAAGTACTTAATTAAAGTGAATGGGTTAGAATTTGAATAAACCTTAGTTTATTTAA